>OX578134.1:27154405-27544405 GCA_951213105.1 Amaurobius ferox | reverse complement strand
TTTTAAAATGTCAAATATTTTATTATTTCCTCCTTTCAAATAATCTTCAAATTTCGTTACGGATTATTGTACTATATAAGAATTGAATATTATACGGATTCTACACATATATTTTCTACGAAATTAGAATCGTTTCATTCAAATAATAAATTATATGCATGTGTGTCGAACATTTCTTTAACTAATTTCAAACAATCCGTATGCAGTACACAAAGTTTTTAAATACATGTATTTTAATAGTATTACTTGAAAACCACATTAGTCGGATTGTTATTTGATTTATAAATAATCAAACCAGTGTTTGAAATACTACTGTATATTTTGATAAGTTTCTCATACGCAATTTGATATGCAATCAAATTATGAACAATATTCTTTATTAAACAATTCGTCTTTCCCCTCCAATTGCACGTGTAGCGAGAATAAACCAGAACTGGCGATAAAGCGACGTTTGGCGTGTGGCATGAGAGATTACTTCTGAAATTGTTGAATCGGTATACACTCTGGCCTTTCGCGTATAAGACAGACAGACACACACACAGACATTGCCTTTTATTATATAGATAATCTGTTGTATTTAATACTGTATTAGAAGGAATAGACATTTAAAAAATGTTCATTAAAAAAAAAATAGTCGGTATGAATTAAATTACGACAACAGATGGCAGCACCAAAAATGTTTTGGATTACAATAAAATATATATTCCATATTGAGTATGAAATTGAGTTTTAATATAATCTATGCATTGCATTTTATTTTTCAGAAAAAATTTCGTAACTGTTTGAGCATAATTTCGGCGAAAATTGTGTTCAGCGAAAGTTAACAAAGCGCTGATAGGGTAGAAGATTTACTGACGCTCACCCTTAAAACTTATTATTTATATACCTTAAACTGATTATCAGAATTTATTTTAGAATTTCGAATTTATTTTTGAAAATGTAGAAAATTAAAAAATAATAAATTTGTTTTAAATAATTTATTTAATAATCCATAGGTTTTAAAAGTATTTCACAGTACATATGCTGGGGGCGCGGTAGCCCATTGGTTAGCGCGCTGGAGTTGCACTCGGTAGGCCCGGGTTCGATTCCAGTCACTGCCAAAACTGCCGCCGTGTTCATGCGGAGTACTATCACGTTAAACATGTGGGTCCGAAAGTCCTTCCGAGAGGTTGGTGGTAGGGGAGGGAGGATACGGTCCCTGTGGATGCCTCCCCCACTGGGTTCCGGTCTAAATTGGGTGGCACTTCCCGACCGTCCAACCTGTTACCTTACACCTTTCTGGTAGCATTAGCCTATGGGTTGGTCGTGTGGTCTGGGTTTTCTACACCTTTCTGGTAGGTCGGACGGTCTGGGTTTCAACAACAACAGTACATATGCTGTTCGGGGGTGGGGACGCAACTGGACCGGCATTCAGAATGACAGATATATAATATATGCAGTATAATTTAATATTTAAATGTCTTAACTAAATAGCGAAGCAATGCTCAATTACTATAAATTAAGTAATTTTAAGCGCTCCTACAATGTGGATTTTCATGCCACGCAACACATCTTCTTACAGCTAAGCTAGCCAATGTTGCCAGTGGGGTATAAGCCACGGTTATTTGTTCTATATATCATCAATTCACTATGGCTGAATTTGGCACAGTTTTTTAGATGTTGTTCTATCTATCAATTCACTGTAGCCATATTTGGCACAGTTTTCTAGATTTAAATGCTAGTATGACATCATATGAAACTTTAGCGAAATCATTTTTTTATATAAAATGCAATTTAAAAAAATTATCGATAGTTGTGGGAGATCCGCAAAAATATTCCACATTTAACTTTACTCAATCTTATAGTGTATGGGGAGATAAAATAACATAATTCGTTTTGGGTTTAACTAAGGGCTGTCCAAATGGATTCAAAAAAATTACCTTTCGGGTTATACAGAGTGGCCATAATTAAAGAAGAGGTGTTTAGAGCTCGATAGTGAGAAAACTGTTGGGCCACACTCAACCAAATTTTCAGTAAATACTATTTAGATGAAGGGGTTTTGATTTGTAAAAGGAAAAAAAAAATAGTTCAGATTTTTGCCACCGCGGGCCAAAGTGACACTGTAATGTCCCTTTTTGGAGGTATAGGAAGTACAGAAAGTTTCGTCAATGCTGAGAGGTATCGAACAATGCTGCTGAAATTTGTTTTTCCGCAACTTGAACAGCGTGGATATCTTGAATCTACAATATTTATGCAGGATGAAGCACCCCTCATATTGGATTGCGCGTACAGGAAGTCCCACGACAGCATTTTACCAACAACCGAATAATTAGTCGAGCGTTTCCTATGAAGTGGGATGCCCGTCCGCCTGATCTGACCCCTTGTGACTTTTGTTTGTGGGGTCATGTTAAGCGCTTGGTATACCAAGGGAATGTTGTTGTTGTTGAGACCCAGACCGTCCGACCTACCAGAAAGGTGTATGGTAACTGTTTGGACGGCCGGGAAGTGCCACCCAATTTGGACCGGAACCCAGTGGGGGAGGCATCCACAGGGACCGTACCCTCCTTCCCCTACCACCAACCTCTCAGAAGGACTTACGGACCCACATGTTTAACGTGATCGTACTCCGCGTGAACACGGCGGCAGTTTTGGCAGTGGCTGGAATCGAACCCGGGCCTACCGAGTGCAACTCCAGCGCGCTAACCAATGGGCTACCGCGCCCCTACCAAGGGGAATGTGTATAATTTAGCCACTTTGAAGGACCGAATAGCATTGCATGGCAAGCAAATCAATGGAGATCTGCTGCATTCTTCAGTAGAGAACGCACTTTTCAGAGAATGCACTTTTTGGAACATATGCAAAGAAAACATATCGAGTCACACATATAAATGATACCAATATAAAAAATAATATGATACGTATGTAATTGTAAGATGCAAATGTAAATATAAAATGTACTAAATACGTATAAAATGTAAATGGGATGTCCTTTTCAAAATGCATGTAAAATGTTAACTTTCTGTACTTCCTATGCCTATTTTATAATATATCAATAAGAGTTAAACATTAATCTTACAGAAATTTTAAACATCCATATAACTTGTGAGAATATTGAATGAAACATCCATATGAATTATGAGAATATTGAATGAAACGTCCATATAAATTATGAGAATATTAAATTAGATTCTTCGTGATATAGATGGAACAGGGTTGCTAAAATTCAAGTTCCTATCTTAATTAACCTGGTTTCACTTTCACTCAAAAATTCTAACTTTTCGTGTGTAACTTACTTAAAATAATAAATACTCAAAATCGCTATTTATCTATGTTGATTTTAGCATATGACCTAACTTTGTACCATATTTAATATCTCTAGCTCAATAAACCTGGAGTTCCATGTTCATTTGACAATTTGAATATTTTGTTGCAGTAGTTTGAGTGAATTATTTTATGTCAGGCAAGCTATTGCACTATTTGATAGTAGAAACTAATATATAAGACAAAGAGAAATTTATGCCAAAGACAGCTGTTAAAAGAATTTGGATTAACGGAAATCTTTCACTTCCTACTGCGAAGTAAAGTGAGTTGACCGAACTTTGAGATTTTTCTGTTAACGAACTATTTACAGATATAACTGAAATTGTGTCAATTTAAAATTAGTTATTTTTATAAAATCTAGAAAATAACAATCCATTATAAGTAGATTATAAACTACAAAATTTATCAGATGCTGCCCAGGATAAAATAAAAATATAATTTTATCTTGCATTATTATAATGCTCTAAATGCAGCTATTATAGTTTTGTATTCTGGAATCCTATACATGTACTACTGTGTTTGGATGTAAATTTTTAAGAAAACATTACTTTGAACATTTTATTCTGCATCATGACCAAAAAAAAATTAAAAACTTTCTATTTGTTTATATAAATTTGTATTTTGCTTTAATTTGAGATATTTTATTTTCACTTAATAATTCGAATATTTTCCTTCGATTTAACATTCAATAATTACTTGTTTACAGTTACTTTTATATACCGTTATTGAGCAAAATTTAATTTCTTGTTATCTCTTCGCTATGAGAATTTTGAATTATTTCCAGAATTCGAACGTTTTTGTTCATCTGAGATATTTTAGTTTTGTCACATATTTTGTCAAATTATCTATTTTATTATAAAATTTTAAATATATCATTCGTAACAAGTAATTTCGTATGTATTTTATTCGTATGTACGCAATTTTTTAGTACACATAAACTATATTTTAAATACGTTTAGAAATTGTATTTAAGTGTTCTCTGGATAAGTCTAACATTAATTAATTTGTTGATTTTATCACATAGTCTTATGCTTATCATATACCTTGGTCAATTTGTACTAAATGTGTATTTTTGTACCGCTGATTCAATATGCTAATTTAATTGGTTAGTAGTTTGAGGACGAAATTAGATTTAGCATAACGTAACTCCGTTATGTTCAAGCTAAGCATGATCATTTCGAGAAGTTTTAATTTTTACGCGATCTGCATGGATTTACATGCATGATTTAGGTTAAATTAATGTGAGACATTTAAAAATGGATTTATAAAGAAGCCATGAAAGAAGATGTGGCCGCATTAAAAGACGGACAAGAAGTGATGGCAGAAGATATATAAATAAAGATTGAATTTGGACAAAACGAGATGAAATAAGCCATGAAAGCCGTACAAAAGGAGAAAAACGCCAGACAAGAAAAGATGAAGTAGAAGATAAACACGTAAAATAGGATATTAAGGAAATGAAACGAGACAAGCCGAGTAAACGAAGAAATTATATCTGTTTAAACAGAAGTGAAAGAAGAGATCAAAACTGTTCAAGTCGAAATGAGAACAGGGCAAGATGATGTACAGCAAAATATTACATTCGACCCAGAAGACATAAAAACAAGACATTACATTCGTACATGAAGACAGTACTCAAATTTACAATTATATGATTCCCCTTCACAGCCTGAGGAATATGTGTAGGATCTGCCGGAACGGCTGGGGATAGTTCATGGTTTTGTTTTTGAATGATCGGATCCAGTTCGATGTAAAAGCTAACAGAGGACGATTCCAGGAAGACGATAAAGTGAGGCTGTTCAACCCTCGGCGATGGCCAAGCATATTGCAAAAACTACAGCACAACTGGGAAGGACTCTAAGTTTGAATGAAAAAAAATAGTGTCGTTTATCGAATTCAGGAGTCATCTTTAACTGAAGTAATGAATATGGGGCTAATCGGTCGTGTATATCGACAGATAAACCCCGTATTTTGAACTAAAATAGATTGATACTGCTCAGGATGTACAGTCTTAAGACAGGGTCAATGTTACGAACATTTAAAATGCCTTCACTGGGGTTCTATGAGCCCCCTAAAGGGGAACACTTTTACAGGCAACGTGAAAGTAGGCTTGCCATATTTTGAGCTTTCAGTGCTGGATTGTCAGATTTAAGGAAATGTCACCAAATATCGATTTCACGTGTTTTTGAATATGCTAGAACGTTCTAGAAATTTCGAATTATCTTGGAGTTAGAGCATCCTCTTCAAATTTCTATGCAGAGTATATAAGGCAGTCATCAGTCTAGTTGGACGTAGTTGATGTCACATGAGCTAAATTGAATTATGAGATAAGTTAGTGTTTTGCGAATAGTATCGTTTTTTTTGTGACTGAGCAGTTAATAGCTGTTTTATTGTATCTGACGGTTGTTTAATGATCTTGTAAAATAGTTATCGAGCTATTCGCTGTACATACTTCCTGTTTACGCTTAGTGCTTTTAAATAAAAATTATAGCTTTCCAGAAATTTGGATTCATTCTTGTATCCTGTTAGTACGCCCACTATTCCAGAAGATATGTCCTAACAGCTTGACTTCTCAGTTCGGGAACACAAAAAACCTCATACCATTTGCCACCATTTTCCCATCCCAATACATCCCTGTTAATAAAATAAAAAATATATTTTTATCTAGAGTTATTATAATGTTCTAAATGCAGCTATTATAGTTTTATATTCAGGAATCTTATACATGTACTACTGTGTTTGGATGTATATTTTTAAGGAAGCATTACTTTGAACATTTTATTCTGCATCATGACCAAAAGGATAATTCAGAACTTTATATTTGTTTATATAAATTTTTATTTTGCTTTAATTTGAGGTGTTTTGTTTCCACTTAATAATTCGAATATTTTTCTTCGATTTAACATTTCATTAATTACTTGTTTACAGTTACTTTTACATACCGTAATTGAACAAAATGTAATTTATTGTTATCTCTTCAGGCTTGAATGTTAATAATTTATTTTAAAACTTGTGATTATCATAATTTAGTTTAGAACTTCGATTTTATTTTTGAAAATGTAGAGAATTAAAAAAAATAGTTTTGTTTTAAATGTTTTATTTAATAGTCCATAGGTTTTAAAAGTATTTCACAGTACATAAGCTGCTCGGGGTCGGGACGCAACTGAACCGCCATTCAGAATCACAGATATATAATATATGCAGTATAATTTAATATTTAAATGTCTTAACAAAATAGCGAAGCAGCGCTCAACTGCTCTAAATTAAGTAATTTTAAGCGATCCTACAATGTGGATTTTTATGCATCGCAACACATCTTCTTACAGCTAAGCTAGTCAATGTTGCCAGTATGGTATAAGCCACGTTTATTTGTTCTATCTATCATTAATTCACCGTGGCTATATTTGATACAGATTTCTAGATGTTGTTCTATCTACCATCAATTCACCGTTGCCATATTTGGCTCAGTTTTCTAGATGTAATATTATTGCCATATTTACGAAAATTAAACGAAATCATTTTTTATATTAAATTTAATATAAAAAAATTATCGATAGATGTGGGAGATACACAAAAGTATTCCACATTTAATTTTGCTTTATCTTATACGGTATGGGAAGATAAAATAACATTATTCGTTTTGGATTTAAATTAGGGCTGTCCAAATGGCTTCAGAAAAAATACGTTTCGGGTTATACAAGGTAGCCATAATTAAAGTAGAGATGTTTAGAATCCGATAGTGAGAAAACTGTTTGTCCAAACTGAACCAAATTTGCAGTAAATACTATTTAGACGAAGTGGTTTTGATATATAAAAGAAAAAAAAATAGTTCAGATTTTGCCACCGCTGGCCAAAGTGGCGCTTTAAAGTCCATTTTTGGAGTAAAATAGGCATAGGAGTACAGAAAGATTCGTCAATGCTGAGAGGTATCGAACAATGCTGCTGAACTTTGTTATTCCGCAACTTCAACAGCGTGGATATATTGAATCTACAATATTTATGCAGGATGGAGCACCCTTTCATATTGGATTGCGCGTACAGGAAGTCCTACGACAGCATTTTACCAACAAACGAATAATTAGTCGAGCATTTCCTATGAAGGGGGCTGCCCATCCGCCTGATCTGACCCCTTATGATTTTTGTTTGTGGGGTCGTGTAAAGCGCTTGGTATACCAAGGGAATGTGTATAATTTAGCCACCTTAAAGGACCGAATAACACTGCACGGCAAGCAAATCAATGGAGATTTGCTGCATTCTGCAGTAGAGAACGAACGCTGTTCAGAGAATGCACTTTTTGGAACATATGCAAGAAAAACATATTGAGTAACACATGTAAATGATTCCAATATTAAAAATTAATATCATACGTATGTAAATGTAAGATGCAAATATAAATATAATATGTTCTGAATACATATAAAATGTAAAAGTTATGTCCTTTTCAAAATGCATGTAAAATGTTAACTTTCTGTTTTCCCTATGTCTGTTTTATAATATATCAATAAGTGTTAAATATTAGTCTTACAGAAATTTTAAACAACCATTTAAATTATGAGAATATTGAATAAAACTTCCACATAAATTATGAGATTATTGAATAAAACTTCCATACAAATTATGAAAATACTGAATTAGATTCTTCGTGATGTAGATGGAGCAGGCTGGCCAAATTTCAAGTTCCTGTCTTAATTAACTTGGTTTCACTTTCACTCAAAATTTCTAACTTTTCAAGTGTAACTTGCCTAAAATAATAAATACTCAAAACCGCTATTTATCTATCTTGATTTTAGCATATGACCTATCTTTGTACCATATTTAATATCTCTAGATCAATAAACCTTGAGTTCTATGTTCATTTGACAATTTGAATATTTTTTTACAGTAGTTTGAGTGAATTACTTTATATTAGACAAGCTATTGCACTATTTGATAGTAGAAACTAGTATATAAGGCAAAGAAAAATGTATGCTAAAGACAGCTGTTAAAAGAATTTGGATTAACGGAAATCTTTCACTTCCTACTACGAAATAAAATGTGTTGACCGAACTTTGAGATTTTTCTATTGACGAACTATTTACAGATATAACTGAAATTGTGTCAATTTAAAATTAGTTCTTTTTGTAAAATCTAGAGAATAACAACCTATTACAAATAGATTATAAACTACAAAATTTACCAGACGCTGCCCAGGATAAAATAAAAATATCATT
Source organism: Amaurobius ferox (assembly GCA_951213105.1). NCBI lineage: Eukaryota > Metazoa > Arthropoda > Arachnida > Araneae > Amaurobiidae > Amaurobius > Amaurobius ferox. Next base: position 27,535,895 of record OX578134.1, on the reverse strand, counting down.
TTATCTAGCATTATTGTAATGCTCTAAATGCAGCTGTTATAGTTCTATATTCTGGAATCCTATACATGTACTACTGTGTTTGGATACATATTTTTAAGAAAACATTACTTTGAACATTTTATTTTGCATCATGACAAAAAAAAAGTTCAAAACTTTATACTTGTTTATATAAATTTTTATTTTTATTTGAGGTGTTTTGTTTTCAAGTAATAATTCGAATATTTTTCTTCGATTTAACATTCAATAATTACGTGTTTACAATTATTTCTATATACCGTAATTGAACAAAATTTATTTCTTGCTATCTCTTCGCAATGTGAGTTTTGAATTATTTCCAGAATTCGAACTCTTTTGTTCCGCTGCACTCTATTTGAGATATTTTAGTTTTCTCATATATTTTGTCAAATTATCCATCTGATTATGTCACGAAGAAATCTTCCCATCCAGAGGTGAAAAATCATGAAAAGCTAAGGACATCAGTGGTGTATCCAAACGGGGTAATTTGCCGTTTCCCGTGAAGAAAGATCGGCATACTCATGTTACTAGGTTGCGCCAGATATGGTCCGGATTGAGCACAGTTCGTCATTTTTCTTTCTCACTACTCCGACAGACTTGACACTGAGTTCTGAGAACATGATAGTAAATCTAAACAGTTAAAGTTAAACAAAATTTCAATATCAGTCAAGATCTTTTATATTTTGGATCTAAATCATAAATATTCTAGATTGTTTAGCTTTGCTTGTTTCATTTGCTTTGCCTGAATAAAATTGGTTAATTTTTTACTATATTTGTTACAGTAAAAAATATTTTAAATATCTTAAACTTCTTAATGTTATACAAGCAAAGTCTAATGTTCTTAATATTCCAGACTGTTTGATAACTTATCTAACATATTGGTCGGATTGTGCAAGTCGGATTTTACATTTATTTTAAGTCGCCGGGCAAAAGATTCAAACGGTCTAAATAAATACGAAATAAACACGGTTTTAATAAATAGAGTAACATGAAAAGATAAACTCATCTTTCAGAGAAATTTTAATGCTGCACAATCACTCAAACACAGGAAATTACTATGCAGTTGAAAATAGCATTGAAAATGAGAGACTCGAATGAATATGATTTTGAAAGATAATTGCACATACTTTAATTTATGAATGGTATAAATTTTTAAAAATCGGATAAGTATTTACGGATTAATAACTATGAGGAATACCGTAAGTTAATTTTAAATCAAAATTAATTTGAAAAATAATTTAATAATATTTTTAAAATTATAAAAAGTGAAATCAATGGATAATTGGAACACTCAATAATCAACTCCTCCCCCCTAGTATTCTCAATAGCGGCATAATTTAACTAGGCTGCTGCTCTGGCCTGCCAGTCTGACTTTCCGCACTTTTCTTTAAGGTAGACCCCACCATTTTAGTCGTATGATGTCTGCGTGACGCAAGGTTATTTTGAAACAGCAAATCTTCTCATATTAAAAATAATCCATATCAAAAGAAACTCCCGTGCTTTTGATATGGATATTTAACTTACAATTACACAATGTAGACACATTTAAAAAGAAGTCGATCTTTGATTAGAATTACATTAATTCAATATCGGCAAAACTAAAGAATATAATTGATATTTCCTCATACAATTGTATATAGAAAGTAGTTCCCTACAAATTTCTGAACTCAAGATTTAGACAAAATAGGGAATTTAACGGAATCCTGAACACATTTGAAACATTTTAGTAAATATTTCCATCAGTATGTGTGCATGTATCTGTGAAGTGTGTGCATAAGTGCTCAAGAACAAATGCACGCATTGCTATGAAATATTAAATGTAGGTGTCGAAGTTGTAGAAGAAATGTAGGTGCAGGTTAAAAGTCTGCACCTTCCTTTAAAGTTTCATTGTTAATATGACTATTTCATTGTAAATATGGCTCATTGTAAATATGGCTCTACGAAGGACGCTTGCGTGCGCGTTCGAAGGCGCCCGCTACGCAAGCGTCCTTCGATCTGCCCGCTTTACGCATGCTTCATACGCATTTGGACCTCTGCTCAGGATCAGGAAACATCAACAGCTACGTTCTAATATGAGCTTATTTTGTGTCCTGCTTACGCCTTTTTCACCTCTGTTCAAGCGTAATATATCGTAAATAAATGCCTTTGATACCCCCTAAATAAATGCGAGGGTAAGAAAATATTTACAAAAGCACTAATTAAAAAGCTGCAAAAAAATGCCAAGTTTAAAGTAAAACGAATAAAAAACATGACCATTTAAAAGATAGAGAGTTGTATCTAAAATATGTTATAATATTAAATTGCCAATCTTTTACTCCTTTAATTCTAGTACTTAATTAACATTTCTATAATAGTTTTTTCATATAAGTAAATAGTATAACAAGTTTATTATAACACTACTCCCTGTGACGGGCGCGGTAGCCCAGTGGGTAGAGCGCGGAAATTGAACTCGGTAGGCCCGGGTTCGATTCCCACCACTGCCAAAACTGCCACCGTGTTCACGTGGAGTACGATCACGTTAAACATGTGGGTTCGTAAATCCTTCAGAGAGGTTGGTGGTAAAGGAAGGATGGTATACGGCCCCTATGGATGCCTTCCCCACTGGGTTCTGGTCTAAATTGGGTGGCACTTCCCGGCCGTCTAAACAGTTACCTTACACCTTTCTGGTAGGTCGGACGGTCTGAGTGTCAACAACAACTACTCCCTATGAGTACATTATATCATGTTTCTGTTAATGAAAATTATTACATTTTGTGCTCTTGGTGACCACCTTTTACAAAAAATAATATAATTATCCTTCGAAACAATATTAAATTGTTAATTTCTACATTCAGTAAAAGAATAAAAATAGTTGGGCATATTGTGTGGAAATGTCTCGTAGGAGGGAAATTAATTAATACGATTAAATTACATACAATATTTTATAGGACATGTATAATAAATTTATATAAAACATGAAAAGGTGGCTGATGACATACATGAAAAATGGATTTTTACCAAATGCTACCTAAATACCTGAAATAAAGATGTAAATGCTTGGCAATTAGTCATCACAATATTTTTAGACACAACTTTCTATTTTGTAATAGTGATTTTTTTAGGGGATTTATATTATCTCTAGAAATTGGAATTCATAAATTTTAATCTGAAGATAGTTATTTTTTCAGCTTCATATATTTTTCAATTGCATAATAGATTGAAATAAGTTGGCTATTTAGTAAAAAGTGAGGAAATACCAACGCTAGAGTAACTATATTAGATGGAAAGAAGGTAGTAACGACCATTAGCTGCCAGAAATATTTTCTGGTGGCATGTTTGCTCTCACACTTATTCTCCCCTGCTTTCATGCTGTTTAACTTTCTGTTTAGTTGGGAAGTAGTTCCCCCTTCTGATGATAAAGACACACTTTATGCTCCTTTGACACGCTTATATCTGAATGCTACAAATATTATGCATGTGAGATAGCATAGAATATTTTGTATTGATTTTTAAACCGGATTAGAAATCATGCCTAATGTGAGTATTCGTAAAAACTGCAAGCATATAATAAACATCATATTTTGGAAAAATCAAGATATATTTCAATTCTTGTTTATTATAGTGTACCGTTAACGTAGTATACTTATGGCGTTGTGTGTGGGGAAAAAAACTATCAAAACACTCGTCAATTTATTCTGCTTGCTGACACAAATATTCAACGTAGTTATTAAAGTAGTTCAGTACTAAAGTAGCTCGTTGGCATAAATATTCAAAGTAGTAACTAAAGTGACTTCTTGACATAAATATACTAAAGTTACTAAATTGGTTCAGTACTAAAGTAGCTTGGTGACATAAATATTCAAAATAGTTACTAAATTTAAATACTAAAGTAGTTCTAAAAAATAAGCAGCTGGAGTAAGAAAGCAATATTAATGTTTTAAAAACAGACGGACATATAGCATTTTAGAATTTTAAACTCATTTGATTATTATTTAGCGTTAGAATCTCATTAAGTGAAGTTATAGTTACAATTATTACTCATAATCTCATGACACTAAGTGACAAATTATCTAAAATGTTGTAGAAATGCAGTGAAATGACACGCAATGCTCAATTATTATTCTTGTTTGAGCACCAGACCAAACCACATCATACTTAAATTTTTTATTACATAAAGTAAATTGTCCCCCCTAAATGTTTAATTGTACACTGGAATGAATTACCCGGCTTTGCCCCAATTTTAAATACGCGTCTACCATGTATAAATTTATAAGTAATTAAACAAACGTCCAATGTTTAAATAATACATATAATCTAAAATGTGAAAAAACTATGTCTAGATGTTGGTCTTATTCATTTTTTCGTCAAAAATTACGTATAAAACAAACATTAAATTGATACATTTGAGCATATGTAGTTTTATTTTAGATTTTGTCGATTTTTGCGGTCCATTTCGTAAAAAAGGCAGGTTATTTTTTCTCTTCCTGAACGTACCAAAATTTAATCAACAACAGGGTAAACTACAAGAGACTGTCTAACAAATTTGATCAATTATTTGATCAATTAGTTTTTTAGCTAGAATGAATACAACAATTTTTGCAAACCATATCACAGAAATTGCAGGCTCATTTATCCTGAACTATACTAATGTCTAATCAGCATCAAGGTGACCCATACGTGACTTACCTATAAAATTTTATGAAATTTGGTCAATTAGTTTTTGAGTTAGAGTGGATACACACTGCATAGACACAATCACACACACACACACATATATATATACACACAAAAAAAACGTCACGTTAAAAGTAGATTTTCGTGTTCTAGAGGTTTTAAAACGTGTAGATCCGTTGAAATTTTGAATTGCAATTTTTGATATGATTTCAATATTTTCCCTATACATTAATATGTATTGCAGTGTCAAATACGTATGTATACTTTTGATAGCATTTGAAAGTAATAAATACATTTGCATATAATATTCAGAAATTATTGCATTTGCATAAATTATTCAATTAAATAGAAAATTTAGCAGGAAATCAAAATAAATTTAAATTTTTATATATATAATGTTTTATATAAAATCCCTACATTTCGTATATTTTCCATTCAACTCATTTAAAACCTTTATATCAGATTTTATGTCAATATAACTTCATATCAATATTGTATTTTATCAGTCTATATATTTGTATCAAACTCTTATAAAATCCTTAAATATTAACTAACAAAGTCTCACAACATCGTATAACTATAATGCAATAAGGAATGCAAATATAATAGATCTAAAGATTTGAATTGACTGGTTTTAATCACAAGAAATATACAATAAAAAATCATCTCCTGCTTAAAATTCAGCAAGTCTTTGGAAATATAGTAGATTAAGACAAACTAGATATTGAATTAAACATCACTGCTGGTGTGACAATAGCAAATGAGTAAAGATATTGCAATGGCCATTAGGTTTCAAGACTATTTTTTACAAGAATGTTTGTTCTGATACTTAATATCTTATGCTGTGCTTCTTTTAACTTAGTTTATATTTGAAAAGTATATTCATATTTTTATTGAAGTTGTTAATTCTGTTGCTTTGTTAGGGAAATTTCAAAACAATGGGTTTAAATAAAAGTCGCCGTGGACAGCACATTATTTTTACTACAGACTCAATATATATTTCTTTCATCAATATTTCTTTCTTTTATCAATATTTCTTTCTTTACAAAAGGTTCTCAGAAAAGTGCTTAAAAACCCCCAATAACTTTAAAAGGAAAGTTACATAAGTGTACACGCTAAGTTTATCTTTAGCAAAGCGGTCATGCACGATTGAATAAAAGTAATTGCAGCACCTTCAGTGAAGAATTTAAAAAGTTTAGATATTGAAACTCGGAGAGAAAACTAAAAGGACGATACGTACCTAGTATAAAGTTGTGAAGCATTGTCTAATTAGTAATGTTATGAAATGCACTCTCCTTGTTAATGCACCCCCCTTCTTTCTAAATTTCATTTTCGGAAACGCTTTTTCAGAATTCCATTGTATTCTTTTATATTCCGCAAATTCTAATTTCATTTCGATTCTAAAACCTGTTCTTAAATATTACTCCAAATTGATAAAGCGCCAATTGTGTCTTTCGACTTGTTGGAGTTTTCCCACCTTTATCTATAACCCTTGGCGGTATGATACAGTTCCCGTGCTTTGTACATTTACCCGGATTCACATTTCGTATTGAAATGTATTGGAACTCTTTTTTATGTCGTCACGAACACGCGCATTTACACCAAGACACTTCGGTAAGAATACAGTATTTAGTTTCAGTTGGCGGTAAAGTCCTGACGGGGTAGGGCGTATTCTGCCCCTGGGGCATGATGATTAGATTCTTATTCCAAATTCGTTAAGTTCGAAACATTAAAATCCTGCAGTATTATTGCAAAATTATCCCGTCTTTAAGAATCTAAATAGTAACTGTTTATTTCGGACAGTGTTGAAATGTTGAATATTCTATTCTTCAAAAGACGTTTCTTATACTTCTGTTTTCCGTAGAATTATATCGCGTGTGTTCAACTTTGTTGGAATGAAATAAATTGATGTATTATGTAATTGAAAATGATTACATTAGGTAAATAAAGAAAAGCATGTTATTTGAAGACTATTTTATAATATCCTGCCTTGTTGTTCGATCACTCGGCTCTTCTCAAATGATGCCAATTCACCTTAGTCATTTACGAACATCCTACAACACGTATAAACATGTTTTTGAAAGACAATAAATACTTGTCAAACAATCGTATCTTTCGGACCTGTACAATGGTGAAACCTGCAATGCTTGTGAAAGTTTAAAATACTATTTTTTCTACAATTCAAAGCTGCATTGTTGCGCTAACGGAGGACATTTTGATTAGGCTCTGCATGAGATTCCTTTGCATGCAAGTGTTGGTTATTTTAACACTCTTGAATATGACAGATGTTCAGCAATGACCGCATTGTGTCAAATAAGTGCCTTCTATAATAATTTTATTAACGATTTCTGCAAATTAGATAATGACCTACAACTTTATTTATTTTGACTATTTGATTTTGCTGCTGGGTTCGTTTTCCTAAATTTTTAAATTCTCCTCTAGAAGCGTTGCAGTTACTTCTATTAGATCGGGAACGGCCATTTTACTCTAGATAGATCTAAGGTATACACTTATGAATCTTTCTTTAGACATTTGTAGTGCGTACGAACTTGATTTCTTTAGATATATTTACTTACGGCTCATCTACAAGAACTTGCAACGATAGTGAAAGATATGAAATTGGCATCAATTAACTTCCGTTATTTATCCGCTATTTATAACTTTTTATTTAACTTCTTTATATGTTTGTTTTTCAGTGTGATTCACCTAATCCCGGATCTAATCAGGTTCCATTAATCGCAGAAAAAATTTAGTATGGCGCTATCTTTTGTGATACATTTTAATTCTTTCGATTTTGAATTTTATCGGGATAGCCCTTGTTGTACTAGAATTTTAGGAATGTATTTGTTTTGGGGGTATAACTCGAAAACCGGAGAAGATAAGAAATCAATATTTAATTTTTTTTTTTTTTTGTGGTATATTGAAATTCTTTAGATTTTGAACTTTATTGGGTTATCCCACTTTAGGCCTGCCATAGCATGCACCCGCATATTGGGAATTACTTGAAAATAAGAACGGTTAGAAAATCCAAATTTAATATGCTGTTGTCTTTCATGCATTTAAGTTCATTTAAATAAATACTTTTTCATATATTTAAATTACATACAAATAACAAAGAAGGTTATGTGTTTGCTGATACTTGTTTTTGCTTTCGATTATTTTATTCGTGCTTAATTTGCGGTGAAACTCGACATTATTACAATGTGCAAAGTTTAATTGAATTACGTTCGATACGGTATATTTTAGTCAGTTATGTAGAGATTTTGTTATGGAATGCAGCCATTTGTGTTTATAATTTTGAAAAATTAAAACGACTGAATCAATTAACAACAACTTTGTTACGACGTATTCTCTAGAATCGTGGGTGTAAGCTCAGGATGTAAAAATGAGTCAAAATTTCAGAATAACTAATACGTTTATTTACAAGAATAACGTAAACAGGAATAATATACATCAAATAGCTCGAGAACTATCTCACAATATCACTAAACAACTGCCATGTACAGTAATACAACAAATAAATGCTCCACTAATTTCACAAAACAGCAGCTACTATTCTCAACACAGTTCAATATAGCTCGTATCACATAAACTGCCCTCCCACCGAGTGATGACTCCTTTTATGCACTGTCAGTAGAAACTTCTAGAAGTTTCTAACGAAGTTTTCGAAGAATATTCGTTATCTCAAGGTTGTTCTCAAACCTTCGAAAAGTCGCCAAATATCACAGACTTGGCGATAAATTGAAAGTCTTGCAACTCTGTCATCCGAAATTCCGAATACGATAACCCTAAATACACGTCATAGAAAAGACAGCCTGCAAGGGTGTTTTAACCATCTGGTTTTAAAAAGAGACTCCAGTGAGAGTAATTTACACGTTCATAACAATACGCAAAATATTTTTACCCAGCATATTTACGATTAATGATAGGGCTAGGAAAACAATTGTATTTTATTTTATTATTCATGAATTCTGGTTATTTAGAGTCATGTTCCCAGAAGTTTTAGGTAAATGCTGTTTAACAAATGCAATTTTTTATCTTTGCAACTTAATTTCAATATTTAAATAAAATAACTTTATTGATTTTATTTTACTTCATATAGCCAATATCATTAATTAGCAACATGTTCAATTATTTAAACATTTCTAACTCAAACTGTTCTTTAAAAGCATTTTAAACTTTCAAATCATTTTTTGAAAAGAAAGACAAAAACTAACCCAAAGAAATTATAATTTATAGAATGCAACGCTGAAGACCCTCAAATTATTTTTGAAAGGAAAAAAACACTTACCTGAAGAAATTATAATTTATAGCAAGCAACGCTGAAGATACCTATAAAGTGTGTCCTTATAAGTGAATAATTTCGCGTCTTTTCTAAACAACATCCAAAGAGAGTATTCGTTTTCATTTAATCCACACTTACGAAGTAAAAAATCTGATGTGGGCAGCACATGACTTTCCCTGCAGACTTATATTCGCGTTCTCTTTATTTTAATTAAATTTATTTCACTTTTAATTCAATTTTCGTTCTCATTCGGTAACCCGACTTATTTTCAAAGGTGGCGTAGAGAAAATAGGAAAAACTAAAATATCTCGAGAACAGCTAGTCCTAGTGCAATGGAGTTGGTCTTATTCTTTTCGTTGTTAAAAATTACGTATAAAACAAGCATTTAATGGATATATTTCAGCATACGTAGTTTTTTACTTTAGATTTTGTCGTTTTTGCGGGACACTTTGCAAAAAAAAGGCAGGTTATTTTCTTCCGAATCATACCAAAATCTAATCAGCACCACGGTATCCAACAAGCGACTTATCTACCAAATTTTGTGAAATTCGTTCCATTAGATTTTCAGCTAGAGTGGATACAAGCTTTTACGGGCCATTTCGCAAAAAAAGGCGGGTTCTTTTATCCCAAATTGTTCCCAAAACTAATCAGCGCCAGATTCGCCCACAAGTGACTTACGTACAAAATTTTATGAAATTCGGTCAATTACTGTTTTAGTTATAGTGGATACAAAATCTGCACAGACAGACACACAGACACACAGACAGACAGACACACCAACACACACACAGCTAAGAATAGTATTTTCGTATTCTAGATGTTTCAAAGCTTATAGATCCGTCGAAAACTCGAGTTGTGATTTTCGGTATGATTCCCATACTTTCCCTATACATTACCATGTATTGCAGGGAAAGTAAAAAAAAGTGAAAAAGTAAAATATTTTATGCTGCTGTTTTCCATGTTGAAAGTATTCTTAGTTTTTTTCCTTTTAAATCTAAAACAAAACGATTTGTTAAAGTCTTAGTGTATAACTATTCATTTGAAATACATAAATATTTGTTACTATTTTTTAGAAAATCTGAAAGTCGATCTGATCTCCGACTACCGAAAACTTGATTCCATCTTACTTGTAGAATTCGCAAACTGTCTGGGCAACACGTGATTGGTCGACAGAACCAGAGCTCTAATAGGCTGTTTGTCAACAAGAAAATAATAATTAAATAATAATAATAGGCAATTAAAGAAATGATAACTAACAGCTTAAAAGGACCTCACAATAGTCAATGTGTTTTTATATATTAGCATGAAATCTGCTACACATCTTTTTAATGGTATGTTGATGAAAGTGAATATGGGTTTTTAAAACAATACACATTTTATATGCAAAAAATATGTTGAAATTTGTATTTGGTATAAAATAGGGATTTTGAAATAATATATATTTTTGTCTTTAACTAATTTAATTACTCAATTCCAAAATCTATGTTCAATTTTATTTTTTATGATGTTATAATAATACAGGAAATATGTTATGAGGATATCTACAAATGTTATTTCGTGGAACATTTGTCGTTTTACAAGAAATGCGACAAAATTGATAATAAATAAAACTATATTTAAAGCTTAATTAAGATACGTATATCAAATTTGTTGCAAAATTGGAGAAATTCGTTTGGAACGTCCATTGTCCCCTTAAACCGCATACCACATGAAAAGTGCATTTTTTGAAATTCCTTCTTGAATTGAAATTTTTTAAATCTTAAAAATGTTGATTGTTTTAAAGGGGAAAGAGGGAATTTCAGATGTTTCTAAAACTTATTTAGAATACCAAGTTGATGTAAAATAACGAATGCCACTAATTTCCATTATCAAAGAAAATAGATTCGGCTACTGCTGAGTAAAACGCCTTAGATATAACAACTTAGCGTGAAATCAAAATATTTATTTATTTAAATGTAGTTAATAAGATAAATGCATTTACATTAAGGGATGTTGACTTGTTGAAATTCGACATCAGGCAATTTGATTTTTTCTGTTAATTTGAAACGTGTTGTTAGTCGATTGCTACGGACACAATTGTTTAATTTGGTATGTATAGCACCAATGGATAAAGCTTTGAATTTCGATGTTAGTCAATCACATTCAAATTGCATGTATATAGACATAAATTCCTAAAACGTTATTTGAACAGCAAATGAAATGCTCTTATATATATATATATATATATATAAATACAATAGCTACAACAAATTGGCATTCATTCGAAAATTTTGAGCCGTAGTTGGAGCGTGAGAGTTAAAATAAATTAGACTGTCTTTCATGAGTAAATGAATTTTTAATTATATATCAATGCTTGAATTAATTAGGAAACCAAAAAATGCAGGCACAATATTTAAGGTTATACTATTATAAAAAATAAAAATCTCATGTGGGCAACACATGACTTTCCTTATATAATGCAATGAATTTACTACTTTTACAATTAAAAGAAATGTTATTCTTATAGTAGATACTCATATCCTTTTCAAGATATTGAATTTTCTTCAATTAGTCGTCATTTTCATTGATGATTTAGCGTCATTTTTATCAATTTGGCGAGATTTTTGTTAATTTGGCAACAATTAAAAATGACGCCAAGTCCGTCAAATTCGTCACCAATATCTCGCCAAAGGTTATGGATAAATAAGTTATTTTTACAGCAGATAAATGACTATTGGCGTTCAAATACAAAAGTATTACTCAAAGTATCTTTTTTCATGAATGGAACGAGCTAAATCCACGAGAACGATGTCGCCAAATTTATCGCATGGTATTACATATGAAAAGTGAACACGTTTCTCAATAGGAAATATCTTTTTTATTTTATATAACTTTTTGATAATTTTTTTGAAAAATGTGCAATATATCGAGAAGGGTTCATGTTAGCATTCTAAAATTTAAGTCTATCGTTTTCTAATGAACAATTACATAAGAAATGTCAATTTCTGTAACTTTATTAGCGGTTTTGATTTTTTGACAATTTTTTCAAAATTTCACTCGGAAATTTAGGAGGGTTCTGAACATTCGATTGCGTATAAAAACAATAGGCTTCCAGTGTTTACGGATTGTGATTTATGTACCAAATTTCATTCGAATCGGACTATTCGTTAGTCAGTTATCGTCTCCACAGTCTCACTGACACACACACACACACACCTACTTTCACACACACACACACAGATCTCACTTCAAAAATGTTCGATTCGTGATCAGGGATGCTTGAAACGTGCTCTCCCTGTTAAAAACTCGAATTCGAATTTTCGACCCCGTCACAATACTTTCCTTATACATTATGTATATAAGGAAAGTAAAAATAAATTATTCTTATAGTAGATACTTATATTCTTTCCAAGATATTGAATTTTCGTCAAATGAATGTTACTTTCATTGATTTAGCGTCATTTTTATCCATTTGGCGAGATTTTCGTTAATTTGTCCACATTTAAAAAAATCGCCAAGTTGGCGACATTCAGCCAAATTCGTCCTCAAAATCTCGGCGAGCGATATGGACGGAGAAATAAATCATTCTTATAGCAGATAAATGACTATTGGCGTTCAAATACAAAAGTATTACTCAAAGTATATTTTCTCATGAATGAAACGAGCTAGGATAATAATTTCACCAAATTTATCGCATGATATTACATATGAAAAGTGAACAGGTTTCGCAACAGTTAATATTTTTTTTAATTTATGGGATTTTTTGATAAATTTATTTGAAAATGTGCAATATCTCGAGAACGGTTCATTCTAGCTTTCTAAAGTTTGTCAATCGTTTTCTATGGAAAAATTACATAAGAAATGTCTATTTGCTTCACTTTATTAAAGGTTTTGATTTTATGATTTTTTCAAAATTTCACTCAACAATTTAGGGGCATTCTGAACATTCGATTATGTTTAAATACTATAGGCTTCCAGAATTCACGGATTGTAATTTCTGTACCAAATTTCATTCGAATCGCTCCATTCGTTCGTGAGATATCGTGTCTACAGACACACACACACACACATACATACTCACACCTACAGACATCACCTTAAAATGTCCGATTCGTGATCAGGGATACTTGATACGTGTTCTCCCATCGAAAACTTGAATTCGAATTTTCGACCCCGTCACAATACTTTCTTTATACATTTTACTATATATATATAAGGAACGTAAAATTCGTTAAATTACTGCAAATATTCAAATCCAACATAACAGCAGATGGAACTCAAGCCGTTTGGATTGAAAACGAAATAGATACCAATGTGCAATGCCAAATTGCTATGATATTACCTTTTTAAATGCTTTTATTGAACTCATTATGACCGATGTGGATTTGTTTTAACTTCTTTGATGACATTTTTAACACACTTTTCTGCTACCAAGAGAGCTAAAATTTTGTACAAAGCTTAGTCTAGTAGAACATTTTAATCTATTGAAATTTGGCGGATCCTCGAAAAATGGGATCATGTTTTTGTGAAATGGCCGGCAAAATTCCCATTGTTGTAAGGTAGTTAAAAACGGAGCCCAATATTTAACATCGTTTCTGTAATATATAAAAGGTAAAATTTAGTTCCCATGTTTCCGATTGACATTTATCTTAGAATTTGTCCCAATGAAGCTGCTCATAAGGAATTATGAATAAATTTTTACACAGCGTTTTTATAGTTACTTATTTTATTGCACTTTTTAAGTAGCAATTTTAAAGAAGAGTTTGACCCAATAACTTTTGAAAATACTAGCTTGTTTATTATTTCATTAGAATGAAACTAAAGTATATCTTCATTCCAATCTGATATTTCTTGCATGTGTGGACAGGGGTGGAAATTTCATTCAGTCAGGTAGTTAATCATCTAATCATATCCAACTGTATGTACGTAGATATAATGAATATTGTCGCAAGGTGGCAACATGTTTTTTATGTTTTGTGCAGAAGTATCAATCTAACTAATATGCCACTTTAAATGCAGCAAATACATTGTATCAAACCATTACAAAAGCAGGAATACATAAGCAGTGTATATTCCCATAGTCACTAAGAACAAATCAGCGGAGATGGTGTTGTTTTACACTCATCCCCTAACAAAAGAGGGAAATAAATAGTTGTGTGTCTGCAGTGTGCAGAAAAGTGAAAAGGAATTCGATTTTCAGCCAGAATGAAGTGAAACTCGAAAGAATAAGAACCAGAGTGGTAAATATCATCAGACCCCGCTTTGTCGCCTTCGTTGTAGAGTTTTATGCATTTTGGTTAGTTCAACTTGCGATCTATTACATAAACATTTTTAACGGTAATGGAAATGAGTGAACTCCAGTTCACTTACGAAAATTATGTAGATCGAATGTGTGTTTTTTATGATTATTTTATATATATATCTAGTTTAAATTTAATGGTTACCTATATTCAAGATATGTTTTAATAAAATAATTAGCCAAATCATAATTGTAAATTGCTATGAATCAATCGTGCATCTAGTTGATCGAGAGATACTTACACTGCCGTAGATGAAGGCATGCAAAGGTAATTGTAAATACAGTAAATATTGTCCAATTAATTATGACTGATACACTGTTTGATATTTATTAAAAATTTGGAGAGTAAGATTACATATAAGTGAAATTGCATTCCATAGGTAAAATTACTATTTAAATAACGTATCATGCAGTAATATCTTGAAAATCTGGGATTCAAAATCTTATCAAGAAGTAATTGAGTAAGAGTATAGATTCAATGTTTAAGGTACGTTGAAATATATGTAAAACAAACATTGAAGAAAGACAGAAATTGTCCGGATTTGATTTATGTATTGAAGAGAAAGTACTTATCCCACTGTATACCATGGAACATTTGAGACGATGTGGATCAATTTTTAAACAGGAATCAATCTCGCATCGGGTCCTCCATTCCCACCCTCTCAAGTCCCTTGCGCGCACTGAGACAGGCAAAAGGGAACGTGCAGCGTCTTTTGTCATTCCTTTCAGCAGCATGGTTATTTCTCCGTCTCACGCTCTCTTCAATCCTTTGCCGGTGCTGGCGCTGAGTAAGGACGCTGAGCAAGTACGTCACTATCCTTTGCGAACTTGACTGTTGTTTTAATCCTCACCTATGAGGTGTCAGAAAAGAAAGGTACATCTTTTATTAGATGGATATATTGAAGCTAAACACCGTAAAACCTATTTCTAGAGCCCGTTGTATTTGCATCTCAACGGGCTTCACAACTAGTATGTAAATATTTTATCAGAATTCCCGAAGTATATATTGTAAGACATCCGGATACATTTATCGCATTGCCTCAGTTAACAAAGTCCACATTAAGTAATATAATTTAGCTAATCTATTACTTTTCTTCTATACATAGTATAATATATATGGAAAGTATTATGACGGGGTCTAAAATTCGAATTCGAGTTTTCGACGGGAGAGCACGTTTCAAGCATCCCTGATAACGAATCGAACATGTTTGAGGTGATGTCTGTGTGTGTATCAGTGAGTTTTTGGAGACAATACCTCACGAAAGAATGGAGAGATTCGAATGAAATTTAGTACAAAAATTAGAAACCGTGAATACTGGAAGCCTATTGTTTTTAAACACAATCGAATGTTCAGAATGTACCTAAATTTTTGAGTGAAATTTTGAAAAAATAATCAAACAATCAAAACATTTAATAAAGTTACGCAAATAGACATTTCTTATGTAATTTTTCCTTAGAAAACGATTGACATAGACTTTAGAACGCTAGCATGAATCGTTCTCGAGATTGCACATTTTTCAAATAAATGTAACATAAAGTCCCATAAATTAAAAAAATGTATTAACTGTTGAGAAACATGTTCATTTTTCATATATAATATCATGCGATAAATTTGGTGACATCGTTCACGTGGATCTAGCTCGTTCTATTCATGAGAAAAGATACTTTGAGTAACACTTTTGAACGCCAATATTCATTTATCTGAATATTTATAAGAATAACATATTTCTCCCTCCATAACGCTTGGCGAGATTTTGGCGACGAATTTAGCGAAATATTGCCAACTTGGAGACTTAAATGTTGCCAAATTAACGAAAATCTAGCCAAATGAATAAAAATGTCGCTACCTCAATGAAAATGACGACAAATTGACGAAAATTCAATATCTTGGAAAGAATATAAGTATCTACTATAAAAATAACTTTTTTTCACTGTAAAAGTAGAAAATTCACTACATTATATAAGGAAATTCATGTGCTGTCAAATCATATTTTTTCAATTTATGTCAAGATTCAACAGATAAAACATTATAGTATCCTAATGAAACAATTATGTTTCATATATTGATTTATGTGATATCAGCGTCCCTCGAAAACTTAATAACATATGATAATTTGTTAGAGCTGTAATTAGCTTCAACAAATTAACATCTCCATTGTCGTAAATTGTTTAATTTTTCGGAAAAAGTTGACACCATGTGTAAGATAATATCCAATTATTAGTTACTATGCATTCAATGTGTAGGTCTTTTGTCATACTTGATATAGAAAGTGACATTATTTATTAGAAAATGAACACATATAATTATATGCACTGGTATAATTATATTTTTCAAGTCAACTTAATTACATTTTTATAAACACAATATAAAAGTTAAAAATAATTTATTGAAATTAAGTAATTTGTAGATAAACTTTAACTAGAAGATAGTGCAGATTACAAAACACTTTACAGGAGTATTTTAGCAACAGATGGCAGCATGAGTTGTAAAATCTATGTATCCTTTTAGATTCGAACCAGAGGCATTTATTTGCTAAGCTGGCTTTCTACCGATTTAGTGCAATTTCAGAACACTATTTTATATAGCGAAAATATTATATTTTAAAATTGTTTAATGTTTGGAAAGGACAAAAAATGTGTATGGAGAACATGCATGACAGTTTATTTTTTAAAATCAGTCGTGTGTTTATTTAAAGATTAGAGAATGACAAGGTAAATGTGTTCGTTAAATCGAGAAAATTTCTAAATTGCAATAAATATCCTAAAGTAATTTGAATTAATACTCTTTGTTTTTTGTGATAGAATCAGTTTATTTAGCTTATTTTAATGCTATAATGCTAAAGCAAGCTCGTAAATTCTAAATGTATGTTCTTGTTAAAATTCACAGGAAGGCAAAATTTCTAAAACGCGTCGATATTATAAACTTAAGAGCTGCTGATAAATACCAGATTGAATCAGAAGAGACGAAAGCGATTACATTGATTTGATATAAATTTATACTATACTAGCAGCATACCCGTTCTTCGTACGGATTATATAATATAAATAAACTTAAAATTCACAATTATGTGCAAATTCTATAGTATATTTAATGGCATTTTTATTCAAAATATTCTGTTAAAATATTTAACATAATGCTCCTAAAAAGAAGTTAAGGAATGGCTGTTCTCGTTATTCAAAATTATCGTCACGGGTAGATCTGAAGAATAAAATGTCCTCTCCTTTTTTGTAAGCAAATTTATAAAAAGTATGGAATTGAATCAATATATGCAAAATAATAGCGTATTGTATGGGACCCGTACCACTTATATACGCGAATATTAGAAGATATAACCTGTATTAGTAGATTGCATGTATAAATTGAAAATATCAATAAATCCGTAATCTTTAAACCAGTAGGCAGTAATTAATTCCAATATGTGCCCAAATGAAAGTGCTAAAATTATATGGGAAGATAAACCCGTACTGCTTATAATGTCATAGATTAGAAGATATGTCTTAGTGTTAGTAAAAGATTACCCGTATTATATTTAGTTTGAAAAATGTTTGCCAATATATAACAGATTACTTAATAAATTAAAAATATCAATAATCCCCATGATCTTCATACCGGAAGGCTTGATTCCAATATATGGCAATATACATGTACTACTTATATTCCCTTACATTAGAAGTTATACCCGTGCATTTATAGAATATTTCTCGTACAACGTACAATATATGAGTTTCAACAATTTTTGCCGCAATAAAACAATGCCATAAGAAATTGAAAATATCAATAATCTCTGAATCAATAATCCCTGAAAACATCAATAATAATAATGTTTAAACATGAAGATCGTAATTGATATTATCCAGTCAAAAATACGATGGCAATGAAATTTATTTTATATACATAACTTCATCATTAAAATCGGAAAAGATTTAATAAAAATCTTCTTCCTCATAAACACATCAAATTTAAATCCGTTATTAAGCGACATATTATGATTTGCTTCAAATAAATTGGTAGTCAACTTATCGTCTGAATATCTCTAATGAGGTTTGGCGACATTTTAAAAAATCGCCAAATTTATCGCCAAGTGGGACTGTAGAACTGACAGTCTATTTAGGGCAATTTATCAATTTTAAAATATTTTTATGGATTTAAAAATATTTTTATCAATTTGGTGACATTTTAAAAATTCGCTAAATGGGTTACTAAGTAGAGCGGTTGGACTGACAGACAAATGCTAACGAAACACCATTTCAGTACTTTCTTTTAACAAAACAAAATAAAATTCATTGATTTACGTCATTTTTATCAATTTGGGGACATTTCAATCAATTTGGCAACTTTTAAGAAATTTGCCAAGTTAGCGATATTTAGCCAAATTCGTAGCTCTAAATTCGCAGATCTGAATAAAATATCGCGATCCAGTTTGTATATACTAAATGAAAACACTAAAATATTATTAGAAGATATACCCATTCTACTATTTTTCTGTTTAAACAATTGGATAAATGAATTTATTGGGTAAACAGAATATGAGTTTATTAGCTAAACACAATATATAAGCTTAAAACCTCTTTGCTAAAATACATGAGTGATGTATGCAGTTCGCAATTAATATAATTAAAAAAAATCAAACCGTTCATTTATAAGATATATTTTACTATCCATTTATTCAAATCGAAAAAAAAATAATAATCATTAACAAACTCATTTAATTCCATTCCTTTGCCGAGCAACATGATATAAAATAGAATCTTCCCCATAAAATGCGAAATTAAATAACCATTTTAATTTCTTTATACTTCTATAATCGTTCAGTAAAAGCTTGTGAAATATAAAACATGGAAGTAGATTTTTCCATTTAAATTCATGTTTCAAACAATTCATGCTTTCAGATAGTGACTATTTAATGCAAAAATCCTGCATCAAACTCAAAAATAAAGTTTTAATTCCCTTTGACGTTTTGAACAAACGATTTTTATCCTTTCCGTTTGGATAAACCACGGAGTTGGAGAGTAGAACTCCTATAAAAAAGTTCCGTTTTTCATTAATATCTCGACAACCCCTGGTCTTAGAAACTCGAATCTTGGGCAAAATTTATGGGGGGCTATTTCAAGGCCACCCACAAAATTTCATTAAATTCGGTTCAGCCGTTCTCTCGTGATGATGAGACAAACGAAAGTTTCGTTTTTTACTAATATCTCGAGAACCACTGGTTGTAGAAATTCCAACCATAGACTAAATTTTAATTTTAAGTGAAGTTTCTAGGCTACCCACAAAATTTCATCAAATTCGGTTCAGCCGTTCTCCCGTGATGACGGGACAAACAGACAGACAGACATATTTTCATTTTTATTTATATAGATTTATTGGGTAAACAGAATATGAGTTTATTAGCTAAACACAATATATAAGCTTAAAACCCCTTTGCTAAAATACATGAGTGATGTATGCAGTTCGCAATTAATATAATTAAAAAAAATCAAACCGTTCATTTATAAGATATATTTTACTATCCATTTATTTATTATTCAAATCGAAAAAATAATAATAATCATTAACAAACTCATTTAATTCCATTCCTTTGCCGAGCAACATGATATAAAATAGAATCTTCCCCATAAAATGCGAAATTAAATAACCATTTTAATTTCTTTATACTTCTATAATCGTTGAGTAAAAGCTTGTGAAATATAAAACATGGAGGTAGATTTTTCCATTTAAATTCATGTTTCAAACAATTCAGGCTTTCAGATAGTGACTATTTAATGCAAAAAACCTGCATCAAACTCAAAAATAAAGTTTTAATTCCCTTTGACGTTTTAAACAAACGATTTTTATCCTTTCCGTTTGGATAAACCACGGAGTTGGAGAGTAGAACTCCTATAAAAAAGTTCCATTTTTCATTAATATCTCGACAACCCCTGGTCTTAGAAACTCAAATCTTGGGCAAAATTTATGGGGGGCTATTTCAAGGCCACCCACAAAATTTCATTAAATTCGGTTCAGCCGTTCTCTCGTGATGATGAGACAAACGAAAGTTTCGTTTTTTACTAATATCTCGAGAACCACTGGTTGTAGAAATTCCAACCATAGACTAAATTTTAAGTGGAGCTATTTCTAGGCTACCCACAAAATTTCATCAAATTCGATTCAGCCGTTCTCCCGTGATGACGGGACAAACAGACAGACAGACAGACAGACAGACAGACAGATTTTCATTTTTATTTACATAGATAAAACAATTCTTGTATGTAATTTATGTATAATAATTCAAGTATATAATTCGTGTATAATAATTTATGCATATAATTCGTGTATGATAATTCATGTATAATAATTCATGTATACAATTCGTGTATAATAATTCATGTACATAATTCGTGTGTAATAATTCATGTATATAATTCGTATATAATAATTCATGTACATAATTCGTGTATAATTCATACATATAATTCGTGTATAATATTTTATATATGTAAAATGTCTTTGAAAGAGGCATTTTAATGTCTTTTAGAAATGGTCTATGTCACAGTTTCAGCATAATGTTTTTACACATGAGCGTCTATATCATGTTGTAAAAATGGTCTATCTACTACCTCAAATAAACTAACTACAGCGATTTTTACATCACATTGTATTATGTTTTCAAATAATCTTAAGTATGATTCATAGTAGTAGCTACTCTCTCACGTAAGTTTCACTTCTACTGTCTCGTCCTCAGCACACAACACTACATTTTTGGAATTAAGGTTTCATTTATATTTTTATTACTTTCAAGTTAATAAGTTAATTTCAAGTCTGGAATATTTGCAGCTACTTTTTTCCGTAGTTTTACATAATTTTTATATCTGGTGTTCGTTTATTCCATTTATTCCTAACATGTATGTTCGTTTTGATGCTTTGAGGTATTGATTTGGTAGCGCTGTGGTTACCAAGATATGTGAACAAAAAAATTTTGTGAGTTTTTGTTAATTGAAAAACTTGGTCCATTAATAATTATAGGTTAAACAATTTTTTGTGTTTTTCGACAGCTAATTTTTTTTAGATATCCACTGTACTAATCTATACAGTTTATGCATACTACAAATATTTTTAAATATCCTGTTATCCTATTTTTATTAGAACTGCCAAATAATGCCAAAATAAATTATTTGCTAATTTACAGTTTCATTAGTTTCGAGCAACTCAATCTTCATTATAATTTTCATTCCTTAATGGCAAGATTAAAATACTAAGTCGCGTTACTTAAGAGCTTAAAGAAAATAAACGATCTTACTTTCGATGAATTTAAGCAGACTACGAATATTTATTACATATCAATATCATTTTGCATTGCAGATAATTTAATAGAACATTATCTTACTAGTTAAAACCTTAAATTTTTAAAATATTGAATTTGTAACATTTTTTATTGCGGATTATATTAAATATATATATATATATATATATATATATATATCTAAAATTACAATTCAAGGACTGATTAAATATATATATATATATATATATATATATATCTAAAATTACAATTCAAGGACTGATTAAATATATACATATATATATATATATATATATATATACAAGTTTTTATAATTTAAAAGAACTATATTTTCTCAGAATAAATAATATTGAGCACTCACTCTACCAAAAGCAAGAAAATTCCTGTCAGTAGTATCAATGCCTTATTTATTCAGATGGAGTTATTTTGTAACTTCAAGGATTGATAGCTTTAGATACCGGTGTTAAGCTTATACAAACGAAATGCTTTAAATTTAAGTATATTTAGAGCAATATGTGTAAATTATTGTGTATTTTATTATTATTTATTTAAATATTAATTAATACGCAAATAAATAATTATATCCATTACGAAGGAATTCAATTGATTACTAGATAAGACTCATGGAATGCTTGTTATCAAAATGAAAACCTATATACAACCTTTATTAATCAAAATAAATGAATTTAAAGTCATGTAATTGTAAAATCCTCAGGGGGTGAATACAAATCATCACCTTCAAATAGTACATTAATAGAAATTATAGAGTATAATATATTTATATGTTAGTATACACAGGGTGTTTAAAAACGGAGATAATACCATTTATTGTCTTCATTGATCCTAAACATATACATTGCAATTATGAAGCTTATTTCAATAAGGTGTAGAAATAACAAAAAAACAATTTCTAATGTAAGGGTAGAGTTTCTGGGAAATTTCAATACCTAAATTTTGCACGTTTCTTGTAGCGTAACATTTTCAGGCAGTAGAACATTTCATTAGTTAAAAGCAGAAATGAGAAATTTTGAAAACAAAAATTCAAGAAGATTTAAAAATCGGATTCAGGATTTAGACCATTTTACATGCCAAAATTAATTTTGCTTTAAATTTAATTTTAAAGGCAAATTTTAGAATTATAAGAAAAATAATAAAATGATATTTTATTCAAAAATTATTATGGATATTACTGGTAGATATAAACATTTTAACTTCATTTATTGAAATTGAAATAATTATTTACATATTACAGGACATATGTAAATATTGAGATTTTATAATAATGTGGTGGACTTTCAGAAATATCACCCAGACTGTTAAAACGGTTTTCATATTATTCAAAATCAAGTGGATTATCAACATTAAGGAAATTAAACACGTTGCAGCATTTTTATAACAAGCCGTATACACGTTATATAATAATTTACTTCGAACTTTAAATTTCTTTATTCTTGCTGAAAAGCAATTTGGTGTTAATCACTATTAAGAAAATAGAGTGTCTAAATTAGAAAGGAATATTCCCAATAATACGCATCTTCCATTAAAAAATTAATACTCCCGTAACAGCCCCATTTAAGACAACCAATGTTCGATTCTTATTTTAAAAGCTAAGCAGTACATTCTTTTTTAAATTTCGTTAACACGGAATTCAAGAAAGAAGAAAATGAATTAAAATCACCAATTGGTTTTTAAAACTGTTCATAGTTTATTCTAGTGTGAAATTAGATTGATTAATATTATTTTTGCAAGTCGAAAAATTTAAAGCATTAAATGGGGTACCATACCAATGCAAAGGTTCCAGAGCTTCGAATTAAATTTCTCTGAAATGAATATACAAAAATCTGATGTGGGCAGCAGATGACTTTCTTTATATAATGCAATGAATGTACTTCTTTAGGGGTGAAAAAGTGATGAAAAGTTCCATGGAACATTGTTTGTAACGTTAAATTAAACATTTGGCAAGGTAAATGTACGTCCGTACGACAACATCTAAAACTATTTCGTACCCAATTAAGTTCGTACCCAATATTTTACTATATAATTTCGTAACCATTATTTTACGCAACTGTAAATTAACAATTATCAATATTGAAAGCATCCCCAATAAGCAATGTAGTCCATATATTTAAATATTTTAACAAATTCATCAATTAGTTATCATTTTTATTAACGTGGTGTCATTTTTGCAATTTTGACGATATTTTCTTTAATAAGGGGTCAAATATCGCCAAGTTGGCGATATTTAGAAGGCATAGTATGTCCATCATAGAACGAAATTAAAAATTCGCAAAATACTGCATCCTATTGGGCGTCATTTTTATCCATTTGACGACATTTTTATCAATTTGATAACATTTTTATCAAATTAGTAAAAGTTTTGTCAATTTGGCAACATTTAAAAGAGTCGTGAAATTGGCGATATGCCGCCAAAATCTCCGGCAGAATTCTGCCAAGCGTTGCAGACGGAGCCTTATGGTAAAGTTTTATATCCTTTTCAAAATATTAAATTTTAATCAATTAGTTGTCAATTTCATGGATTTAGCGTCAATCTTATCATTGGCGACATTTCCAAAACTCGCAATGTTGGTGATATTCCGCCAAATGTGTCGCTAAAATTTCATCAAGCATTGTGGTTGGAGAAATAGGTTATTCTTATAGCAGATAAACAACTAAAGGCGTCCAAATAAAAAAAAACTATTACCCAAAGTACAGTGCCTAGAATATGCACTTCTAGGCACTGTATCCAAAGTATCTTCTCTTATAATAGATTCTTATTCTTTTCAAGATATTGATCTTCATTTTCATTGATTTAGCGTCATTTTTATCAATTTGGTGACATTTTTATCAATTTGGCAACATTTAAAACCACTAGCCAAGTTGGCAATCAATATTCCGTTAAATTAGCCGCCAAAATTTGGACAAGCATTGTGGCTGGTAAAATAGGTTATTCGTATAGTAGATAAACGACTAATGGCGTCAAATTACGAAGCCATTACCCAAAGTGTTTTCACTCGTGAATGGGACAAGCTAGATCCACGAGAATAATGATAATAAATTTATCGCATAATATTACATATGAAAATTGAACAGATTTCACAATAGTTAATATATACATTTTTTTAATTTTATGTGATTTGGTGATAAATTTATTTGAAAAATGTGCAATATCTCGAGAACAGTTCATGCTAGCGTTCTAAAGTTTATGTCAATCATTTTCTAATGAAAAATTACATAAGAAATGATTACTTACGTAACTTTATTGAAGGTTTTAATTTTTTGACGACTTTTTAATATTTCCTTTCAAAATTTAGGAGGTTTCTGAACATGCGATTGCGTGTAAAGCAATAGGCTTCCAGTATTCACTGATTGTGATTTTTGACCCAAATTTTGTTTGGATCTCTTGACTCGTTCGTGAGATATCGTCTCCAGAGACTCACTGACACATGTATGCACATACTTTCACCCACATACACACACACGTATACACACACACGTATACACACACATCACCTCAAAAACGTTTGATTCTTGTTTAGGGATGTTTGAAACGTGCTCTCCCGTTGGAAACTCGAATTCAAATTTTCGACCCCGTAACAATACTTTCCTTATACATTATACTATGTATATAAAAAAGAAAGTAATGAAATGCGTATATACATCCTTTTATGATTAAAACCATTTAAATGTTGGAGTTGACTATTTTGACGGTTTTCTATGGTTTACTCTTACAATGTCTTCGAATGGGTGCAGGACAGAAATCATGGTGCAGACTAATATACACGACATTGCTTGCTATTTAAAATGCTACAATATGGCATTGTTAGGTGAGAAAACGATGATGCATATGTTGTGACGAGATTTCATAATCTCGCCAAACCCTTGTAAAAATCGCAAATTATATATTAATTATCAAGATTCTATATTTTTACATCATTTAAAACCCTGTTTTATTATCCCTCTTGTCTTTGAAATATGTATTATACAAAATATTCTACACTGAAAGGAAAGCTTTTAGCCATTTTATTAATCTGTGAAAACCGCATTCAGAGAGAAGTTTCGTTATTATTTGACCGTTAAAGTCAAGGTCTTTATTCCCGGGCCAAGCGGATGGAGCTTGCTAGAGGCCTGGTAATGTTAGTGCAAGGCATGCACTTATCTGCACAATAGATTTTGGAGAGAAACTTCTGGATGAATTTGAGACCTTGCAAGCGAGGGTCTGATGTATCAGCATATTTCATTTTCGGGACCCCGCTCTGGTCTGGCGGGGCTATATCTGTGAAGTTTTTGATTGGTCAAAAGGCTGTAAATAGTTTTCTGCCAGATCCGAATGATTCTGGGGCCTGAATCCGCCTGGTAACATAAAAGCTGTTGCAAAGAGTATTCGTGGCTTTTTCTTCCTGTCTAGCTGTCGACGCTCTCGGGTCGGCCTGGACCATTTTTCAATGTTGCCCACTACGGAGTGCGGGAGTCGGCCCCAAGTCGACTTCTGGCCTTTTGTGGGCATGGGAAGAAAAGCCGAAGACGCCTACATCGCCGAAGAACATCGATGGAGAGCCCGACGTCTAGCTGAGAGATCTGCGACGAGAAAGGTACGATGGGGCCCGAGGTCTATGTGCCGGGTGGAAATGTGGGTATGGTATAATGTTCCGACCCTTTTGCGACTCCGACTGGGGAGGTAAGGTTTGACTGCCCTCTGCATCTACGCCTGACTTACGGAAGCATAAATATAAAGAATTTTCTCCTAAATTACGTAAACTCAGACTTCCGTTCCTAAATTATATCAACTTGTTTAATTATCAGTCCTAATTTCCTCTGAGTGCGAGTTTTCTCCTGTTGCTTTGAGACCATACCTTAAATTCTAAATCATGTTGTTTATTATATACTTAAATGTTGCTGTGCCACTTTATTTATATCGTTGATCATATTATTATCATTGAATTACTTCCGTGGCAGCAAATATATTAGTAGGGATCCTGAGTCCAGTGTCACTGTCACAGTTACTTAGCGTTGTGCTTCCTGATAATGATTCAGTTATAATTTTAACTTCTGCTCTTCTTAATTATAATATTGAATAAAGAAAGTGATTTATATTTAAACTTGTGTGGTTATTTAACATCTTTGTCTCTTGAAATTGTGCATCTGTGTTTTCAGGAGTGGACGCCTTACAAGGTAAGGGTTTATTGCACCTTTGTATTTATTGCACTGCAGGTCATCCAGGGATTTATTCTTGGACGAGAGAACTTCGAAATAGAACCTGGGTTAAACGATTATGGGCTGTGCCAAGATTATCCACGGCATTAGCATATTTGCTTTTTACTAATTACAAACTTTAAATATTTTATTATTTTCGTATTGCACATAACATGTCTGGCTTTTGGCACACTTGACCCCATTTTCCTGCGTGACACATGAATAAATAGCAGAATATATAATCGTACCATTTGCCTTTCATTACAAATATGAGTTAAATTCAATCATAAATGTATGATTTTGAAAAGTATTTTCCTATGTAAAACAGATGACTTAATATGTTAAAATATGCCAATGCTGTGGTTGAGCTGTCAAGGCAAGCGCTTCCTCTTGCTCGCTAGGATACCAGGTTGTGGGTTTGATTCCTATCTGGTGACATGGTTGTTGTGTTTTGGGGCGCAGAGTGTTACCCCTGCACTGGTACGGCGGGCAACATCATGTGAAAACTGAATGGTTCCCGATGCATGCCAATGTAAAGGCGAATGATGATCTATCAAGTGCCTGGCCATTGTTAAAATATCTGAATTAACAGTAATCGTACTTTATGATTATATTTTGATTAACAGTGTTCATTTAAAAATTACAATTGCATTATTTGAATTTATTTTTCAATTATTTATCTGATTTAAATTGTGATTGAAATGTCGTGAATAGATCTTGGTAGGCATAACTTTCTTTCCGATATCGCAAAGTGGTATTTGTTGTTAAGTACTTCAGCCGACAACTTTTCGAAAAGATATTTTATATGTAAATAAAATGAAATTTCAAAAGTTGACTTTAAATGTTTATTACTGTAGATTAAATATTTCGCTATCAGCTGTGAATAATGTTTAATATTAAATGTAATATTGTAAACTAAATTTTCTATTATCAACTGTGAAATATGTGGGTCGATATCAAATTATCAGTGAGCTAGTTCGATAAAGACTAAATTGAAGGGTATAAGTTCAGACTCAAGCGAAAGCTATTTACTGATATATTTTGCAGTACTAATTTTAATTCGAATTTAGCGCATAAATGTAATTGATATAATTATTTTAGAAAAAAAGTATTCCTTATAAATGCTCGTTATAATTCAAAAATATGTCTTCAAGCGACTTGAAATTTCAAAATAATTTGCGCTTTTCAAAGCTTTTGGATGCATTTTTAAATATCCCATTAATTTCTTAATACTATAATTAGTCACACATAATTAATTCACAGCAACTAACTTTCACTGTTTATGAATAGAATTAATTGTGGATGACTGTGTATGGTATCAGTTAAACATCAATTGCAAAATAACAATAAAATTGATTAAATATTTATAATTTTACGATTAATTCGTAGTTAATTGTAATATACAAATAATTATATTTACATTGTAGATACTTACAAAATAGTCCTAATAAAATTTAAATTATAATACATTTATTCTGCAATTAACAATTCATTTCGCAAATTAGATGAAAACCGTAATAACAAAGCTGTAATTATTTTTATCTATATATAGGGTGTCCCAAAATTCACGGATGATTTGAATTTTGCACCATTTGTGCGATAAAGTGTTCGCAACGAAAAAAACAAAGACAGCGTGACAGCTGACAGTCTAGGGTTACTAAAATTGGAGAGCTACACGAAAGAACAACGCGTGTTCATTGTTGAGCAATATTTTAGTCAGGCTATAACAGTTAATGGTGCTTGCTATCGCGACATGATGATCCAGTTTTCTGTGCCTAAGTTGCAAGATATGGATGTGGACGACATGTGGTTTCAACAAGACGGTGCCTCATGCCATACAGCCCGATGAACAATTCAATTATTGCATGAGTTATTTTCTGGTCGTGTAATTTCCTTTTTGGTGATTAGAATTGGTAACCCAGATCATGCGATTTCACGCCCTTGGACTTTTTTTTTGGGGTTTTTTTGAAGTCTAAGGTTTATGCCAACAAGCTTACGACCACTCACGGCTTGAAAGAGGAAATTGAGCACTATATCAACGAAATTCAGCCACATTTATGCAAAACGGTCATGGAAAATTTCAACAAAAGGGTGTGTATGTGCCAGCAAAGCTATGGAAGCCATTTACCCGATATGTTATTCCAGACATAACCTTTTATAGTATACTTTATGTAACAATAAAAAAATTTTAATTATAAACCTGTGTTTTCTATCAAAATTACTTTTTGCGGGAGTTTTGGGACACCCTTTATATATTATTAATAAACAAATTATATGCTTGTCATAAAATGCAACGAATTTTTGTAACGAAATTTTGTAACGAACGTTTGCAACGAATTTTTGTAAAATGGCGAAAATTCTTTGGATTCTACAAACTATTTCACTTTTTTGTCTCTAAATTGAATCTAAACGGTTGAAAAGATGCACAAGTTTCATTAAAAAATCCCACTTTCCCAAGTAGAGAGATTTTTGAAAAGCGTTTTCCTAAGAAATAGATACTGATTCTTTAATTTTTTTAAAAGCCCTGCATTACGCACCACTTCTTTTTCATTTGATTACAAAAGAAATTCACGAACGTGTAAGAGGAATTTAAATCACCAAATGGGTTTGAATGATTCCAAGTTCGCAGTTAATTCTAGTGTGAAATTATCTTGATTATTATCTGCTTTGGGAAGAGAAAACTTTAAGAAATTGAATTTGAATTTAATCCACATATTCAGCACTTCTAAACGAGATTCTGTACAATGATAATGAGACGATATTCAAACATGTAATTCGCTTATATTTTTTCAGAGCCGCCAGCAATATAAAACCTACGGCTGGTTGTAGAAGTAAAGTGAAATTTGAAAAATAATCAGCACATGTAGGAGAAGTTAGGTATAAGCACCCTCCAAACTGATAATTTTATAAAAATATAGCATTTTGATTTTTTATGGTCTCCAGTGATAAAATATCTATTAGAAAAAGTTGCACCACGCTTAATTAGTTCGAAGGAAATTTGCCCTGTACATTTTGATGACAAATTCGCTGAGATTTTCCAGTTATAACTGCCATATATATTTTGTTCAATTAAAAGGGGCAATTAACAAATAAATTATTCAAATGTAAATGGTAGCAAGTTTCAAACAGGCGTGTTCTGCTTTGAATAGATTTGTGGATGCTCTTCGTATTTACTTTCATGAATAGTTAACAATTCACAATTTCAGTTTAGGCAAAATGAAATAAGTCAAGAATTTTAATTACTGATATCAAATATCAGAAAATTTTCCATCTAAAGGTACCGTGTATCTTTATTTCGCCCAAATTAAGTTCGTTGCATATTTTACTAATTTATATTTTTATAATTGCAGAGGGGCATATAAAATTGGGGGGGGGTGATAATTTTTATGAAATTATCAGATTTAGGAAAAGTGCAACTATCAGAGCTAAATTTTCCTATTTTGTTGATTATTTTTCATATTTATCTTTACTTCTGCGACCAAACGTTGATTTTATGTTCCTTTCGGACACTCTTTGCAAAACTCCCGATAAAACACCTGCATTGCAGATAACAGCATGCGTGGACCAGTTTTGCACTTTTCTCACGCCAGCTTGTAATAGCCGCTATCTGCAATGGCAGCGAGAAACTTGCTAAATGCCAGAATTTTACAAACCTCTATGGCAACCAATAAATGTAGTCATATCAAGTAGATTTTTAATGTTCAGGGAGTAAAAAAAAATATATGATAAAAGTGAAGTTGAACGGGATAGGAGGTCTATTCCCATAAGAGGTGCTGGAGTCGGCTGGCTTTTTCTCAAACGCTTTATTTGCACACTGTGCGTCGTTCAATTAAGATGCCTTGACTTCTACTCGTCGTTGACATAATTTTTCAATAAATTGTAATAATTTGTAATAAATTGCTATTGTAATAATTTGTAATAAATTGCTATTGTAATAATTTGTAAATTTGGAGTCAAGATAAAGCAACTTTCTATTTTTTTTTTTTCAAATAACTTTTCATCCAATGAATGCAGCATGTTTTTAAGTACGTTTCTTCAGGATGCAATCTAGGAAAAATAGAGGCTGTGGTCATGTGCGTAATGTGTTTGGGTCATAACAGGTTTATAGTGCTTTGAATTAAATGGATATTATCCTGTCAGTTAGTGCAAGAGCACTTGCTCCGACGGTTGCGACTAAAGCGAACGGACAATAATAATTTAATATCAAGCTAAAATAGACAAATTAATAAAATATAAAAGTATGCTTAGACTTATGATTAAATGTTTGTTTTATACGGATTTTTGATAATATATTATACACTACGTGACAGTGAAAATCAGACACCAAGAAGGAGTGGTCAGAAAGTAAAAAAAATCGGCAAACAGAGAGAGACAGCAACAAACAATAAGTGGTGCTTATTGCAATATGATATACCAATACACTAAGCGATAACACCGTTTTATCAGTGGATTGTAGGACCTCGGCGGGCGGCTATACAGGTAGCAACAAGTCTAGGTACAGAGTCAATAAGCATGCGGATGTTGTCCTGAGGGATCGCTGCCCATTCCCTGTCAACCATTTGCCAGAGTTCGTCTTTTAAAGAGTTGCATCGCACTCAATAGCTGTTCAATCACGTCCCAGACGTGTTCGATTGGTAAGAGATCAGGGGGACTGGAGGCCAGGGAAGCATCTGGGTACCTTGCAGTGCATGTTGCCTGATGTGTGCCGTGTGTGCTTTGGCGTTATACTGGTGGTAAATGGTATTGAGCACCTGAAAGACAGGTAGTGTCACTGGCTGCATCACGTCATCCACGTATCGTTGGGCCGTCATAGTGCCCCCAATGCGGACCAGAGGTGACCTGCTATCATAGGCGATGGCACCCCAAACCATAATGCCGCGTTTTTGCGCGGTGTGGCGTTCCACTGTTGCAGCCGGATTGGACCTGTCACCACTTCGGCGCCAGACATGTACATGGCGATTGTCATTGCTAAAACAGAAGAGTGATTCGTCTGAGAACACGACCCTGTGCCATTCCGCCACCCACGTGGTTCTATCCCGACACCACTGCAAACGGAGGCGTATGTGCTGTTGGGTCAATAACAGTTTTCTTAACGGGCACTATGAGTGCAGGTCGCCGGCTACCAATCGCCGGATAATGGTCCTGGTTGATATGAAAACATCAAGAGTGTCCTACACATGCTGCAAAATGGCGATGTAACTGCCCTGCGGGGCCGCCAACGCTTGCTTGTGGATGCATCGGTCCACGTGTTGACGTCGCTATAGCTGTAACGATACCCCTCAAACGTGCCATATTTACTTGCTCCGACCATCTTCACCCCAGCCGGTGCACCGTGCAGCCGGTGCACCAGTGCGTGTGGGTGGCTATCCGCTTAGATTTGTCGTGTGGACCAACCTGCCTTTCTGAGTCCGATCCCAGTAGCCCGCGTGAAATCGTCTGTCTGTTGGTATTGCCTCGGTTGGCGGTGGCCTGGCATTCTCTGCTACTACTCGTTTCATCTGAGACAAAAAAAAATGCAAAATGATTTCCCTGGCAGACAGAGCAGCGCGATTATTGCCGAATAATGGCTCTTTTCTGGACGAAACCCATGACGATTCGAAGCTCTCTCCCTGGAAACATCTTCGAACCCACGAATGGCTCGGAATTCATCCCCCAGGCTGAGTTTCGTCGCTGTGGTGCTCGGGGGAAACGCCACCGCTGCCTTCGTCGCCTCTGCTGAGATCTGCTGATGCCTTGCCCTCGCCGACCGTCGACCGCCGTGTGGATGATGGATGTGTACCTCATATTATGTATTCGAGTACCGGGACCAGTAAAAGCAAATTATGAAACTGGTCGATCCTTGGAGTCCCTGATCCGGCACCTTGCCGGAAACTGCGGTTCTGCCGTTCCTGCTGGAGCGGGGCAATGTTTGCCCCGAGGAAATCTGCCAGTGGATGCCTACGCTTTTCCTACCATGAGTCCTTTTCAAGTTATGTGAGGTAAGCCTTGATTATTTAGACGTGCCGTTGGGCAGTCGTCTGGACTTGTGCATCGACCTCTGATGAACTCTTCACCCTTAAATTCTGCTGCCAACTTTAAACGTATATTGTTATCTTCAGTTCCTTTCTTCGTATTTAAGAATACTAAATCATTCTTAATTTAAATTGAATTAAAGTAAATTAAGCCTTAAGCGTTCCTCGAGTGTGACTTTCTCTCCATGACCATACCAGTGTTATATTGATTGAATATGTGTATTAATATGTGGTAATGATTTATTGAATTGATATTTAAATTCCGGCAAAGAGCCGATGATTTTTGGTAGAAGAGGTCCCGTGGTTTGAATTCAGAAATTGTATTTGATGTGCTGACTCCATTTCTTAAATAATTAATAAATATTGGATTTGAATTTAAATTGTGTTTTTATTTGTGTAGACTTATGTTTTCAGCTTTGGATGAGTTCTTAAAGGTAAAAGTGTTTTTCTGTTTATTTTGGATTTTGGTTGGGTTTTTTGCAGGTCATCAATTGGAATTCTTCCAATTGACGGGAGGTGTGTTTAGAACCTGGGTTATAGAAATTTCTCTGAGAAAGTTAGACTTTCTCGGTTAGCCGTGTCGGGCGGGATTCCGTTGCGACTTCTGATGCCCTCGGAATTCCCGTGGTGACAGAAGTAAGTTATATAGAACTTTAGCAAAGTTAATAATTTCTAAAACACTCAGAAAGTGAAAGTTTATGAAAAGTATCAAAATGGTAACGGAATTTTACATTGATGTGCTATCCTGATAAGGTACTATTAAAGCCACAAGTAGAAGCACATATTTCAATACATTCGGATGCTGTAACTACTTTAAGAACTTCGCACCAGCAAAATATGGATTTAAATAAAATTCACAAAGAAATTATAGCATCGAAAGTGGTCAGTTCTCACACGTATTAGGCCTTGCTGTAAAGTCGATGTATTTTGCTCGCCTTGTTAATTTAAATGGTTGAATAAATAATATTCTAAGAAGACAAGTGTTTATCTATGAAAAGAAATATCCTTTATCTGATGACATTAATACTAATGTATCATGCATTTGATTGTGGGTTCTGTCTTCGCACATGTACGCTGTGCAACCATTATCAAACTCTCAATTTTATTATATATATTTCTAAAATATTTATATATCGGTTTATGTATATCGTATAAACGTATTTTAAAACAAGGATGAGTTTCAATTTTTCTTATTTAAAACATTTAATCAGTGCATATCCTCTATTTAAAAAAAAACTTGTTACGCCCTACGTCCCTTTACTTTGCATTAAAATAATTTGAAAAAGTGGAGAGAGAATTAAAAGCGCTAAATTGGGTTTAAACCGTTTACAGTTAGTTCTAGTGTGAAATTAGTTTGATTGCTATCTCTTTTGTAATGGGAAAAGTTTTAGAAATCACATTTGGTTTCATGTCACTTTCAAATGTTCAGTGTCACAAATTAAATTTATCTGAAGTGAATAATATGAAAATTCTAACGTTGATGTTAATATTTTAAATAAATACTTCATGCGTGCATATTTTTTATTGTTTATAAAATAATTGCATTTTTTATGGAATAATTATACCATTTTACAAATAACAGCTAAATATCATCTACCAAAATTTTCAAACTATTGGGAAAAGTTAGGGGATTGATTACGTACACCTAAATCTGGTGCAATATATTGGTCTGTTATTGGGGTACCCCGGCTTATTATTATATTTGAAATATGACTTATGTGTATTCACACAGTTGCAAACCCTACCGGTAGAACTGTGCATGAAATAGAAGAAATCTTCAAATCATCGAATGTGTATCTATTTAAAATAATTCTTGAAAATTTATATATCGTTCTCAAGTTATTTACTATATAAGAGGCTATAAAATGTATCAGGTTGACCGGAAGTTAAAGCAGAGGATAGTTAAATTCACTAATCTTAAAAAATAGCGAGATAACTTTTATTCATATGAATAACAGTTAAAATTGCATGTAATTCGTGTAGAGAGGCGCGATAAGTGTGATACGCCCCCCCCCCACTAATCATAAACTATACCATTCCCTCTATGATATTAATAATATAAAAATAAACTGAATCTCAATTTGACATCTCTTAAAACGTGAAAGAAACAAAATGGCTCCGACCCCCCCCCCCTACCCCACGACCACACATCAACCGATATTTTTCTAGCAACAGTAACCGATAAGCAAAAAAAATAAGTAAATAAAATATTCAAAAGGAATCCCTTCTTTCGGAGAGAAAGAGGGGCTTAAAACGCTCCGCGTCCAGATGACAGCGAACATTTTCCAAATATTGACGGAAATTGTGAGTCTTAAAATATGTATAAAATTTGGCTTTTTAATTAAATTGGAAATTTGAAATATTGAAAATATTTCCAATGTTATCCTAATATTGGGAAAATATTGGGGTTACATTGGCCACAAATATTGGCTAAAATTTTCATTATAATATTACGCCAATATTGGTGTTACATTGGAAAAATTGGCATACTATTGTCCCAATATTTTAATTCAATATTGGGCCAATTCCGTCAAAATGTCCACCTTTTCATATTGGTCCAGTATTGAAGACAATAAAAAGCCAATATTGGTCCAATATTAGATTGTTACAACGAGTAGTACCTGGAGATTGCGCAAAGACAAGGTAAGTGGCGCCCTCTCAGTGATTGTAGTGAAATGAGCCGAAAAAGCGTGGTAAGCAGAGCAGCAACAAGGCTGCTAGGAGTGCTAGGGCATAGATGTTAAGCTGATGTTAAGTTTGCTTAATTACTGTCCATGTACATATTATGTAAATAGCAGCACGTAGTTATTTTGCAGTAGCTGTGTTAATTGTCCCCGAGGAATAAAAACCTATATAAAGGCTATCTGAGTTGTGTTTGCTTTATCCACGACGCCACAACTGCCCCACAGGTACAAAAATGTAAATTTCATAGCAAAAAATGCATTATCTTTAACGCATTTAAACAAAATATATCTCAGTAATACACCAAATTAATAACGTATTGTCTTATCCTGTCTACCTGTTAGAAAATTCAAAAATCTACATTCTACTTTTTTAATTTCTGAGATATAGGATGGGGTGTCTTGAAGACCCAGACAAGTCCTCATCCTTAAGATATAGAGCAGCTATTTGGACGGCCGTAGTAGGATGAAAAAGCCACTTGATGGCTCTTGTAAACGGTGTTCGTCAAAACTTTTAGCAGTGTACGTCAAATTTTTGAACAAGACTTGGCCAGTGCTCTGCAGCGCATCTTGATATATCAAGATCATAACTCTACCACTATCTATCGTCTACCATCGTCTACTCTTCAAGTTATTAAGTATACTATCTTATTCCAGTGTTTCACGTGTGTTTCTAAATCTAAAATTTCATGTTGACACGTGGTTTTGTTTATAAGTTATCGTGCTGAAACTTCATATGCCCATCCCACACGGATATTTTCCCAAAAGTATTTGAATTGTATTTAAAAAATCTGCTAAAAACTTATATTCTACTAGGGATTTGAACCATTCTTCCCTAGTATCTTCATATGGCAAAGATCGGTGCCTGTTGGAACAGTCTTTTTACAAATGCAACCGAAAAATGTATTTCGTCAGGTTAAATTTAGTGGATAACTGATGTTTAAAGAGAATACAGGAAAACTTCTTTGGCATTTATTTTGGATATAATTCCACATTAATTTGAGCTTACCAAGGATGAGAATACGGGATTAATGAAGGTGAAACCACATTTGGTACGATATTGAATTAACTGTTAAAAAGTTTTTTAACTTTTCGTTAAAAAGTTAATACAAAATTAACAAATCGAAATTTATTTTAAACGATTGCCATAAAACATTTTTTTAAATTGCAGTTTTAGCGAAAAGGATGTACGTCCAACCAATCTAAATCGTCATAAATTTACAATATAGAACAACGATTGTCAAACAATTTTAGCTCTTGGTGCATAGTTTCACCGTATGGCTTATTACTCACACCCGTACTATAGCGTACTACACTGTACTCGTACTATAGCGAAAACACTACGCTAGAGGAGTTACTTCCACTCTCCTTTCCGTATAGAATGAGCCTCATGAAACATTATCCTTAATGTTAGGTATACATTGTATTCTAAATATCCAAACTCGAATTCATTAGGATCGAATCTAAGTTTATTTCCCTCTAAGGTCAATTAGGCCAATCGTAATTTGAGAAGTTTCTCGTATGCTCCCAAACACTAGCGTGGAGTCTACATACACATTTCAGCACTCATC
This sequence comes from Amaurobius ferox, assembly GCA_951213105.1. Taxonomy (NCBI): domain Eukaryota; kingdom Metazoa; phylum Arthropoda; class Arachnida; order Araneae; family Amaurobiidae; genus Amaurobius; species Amaurobius ferox. The sequence continues at coordinate 27,498,931 of OX578134.1, read as the reverse complement.
ACATATTAATAAATAACGTTGTTAAGAATATATTATATATTTCCTCTTATGTTTTTCATTTTAATAGCGGTATTTTTGTTGTTTGTCTCGCTTCTCAGCTACTCAATTTTGCGGCACACTCTTTGTGAAATGCTAGTATAGACGTATACATAAAAATTACATTACACATGTATATATTTTTCTAGCATAGCAAAGAAGAAATTAAAGTGCATGGAATTTGCTTTGGTAATGTTTTATTACGCACAGAATACGTATTGAAATGAATTCACATTATAAAAGCAAATTGAATGTGATTTTTACAGTTTTAAATCACACAATTTCGGCTTAAATATTTATTTATTTTTAATTGTAGATACTTTTATTTTTAATTTATTACATAATTATTTCTTTTTTATAAATTTATAATTATTTATTGTGCATGGGATATTCTAAATGCAAATTTCATAGAGTTGTCACAGATCGATGTGGCCCGCGGGTTATCTGCTGTCGACCCTCTATTCTAGATAGCAACAGTTAGGTAAGTATATTCCCCACAGAGATATGGGTACTTTAAAAGTCATAATACGTGTATTCCTTATAGTCTAATAATGCTTTTAGATAAATTATAATTTGTGTGTAGTATGCAGTTTTAAAAGATTTGTAAGAGCAATATGTTAAAAGCAACAATTTCATTTCACAGTTAGGATGACAGACTTTAATCACTTAGACAATTTAATTTTGGGTAAATTCTATATTCTTTCAGAATACTGTTAGAGTATAAATAAAAAAATTAACAGTTTGTGTATAGGTTGTAATAGATTGGGAAATAGATTATGTTTATAATTTATTCACTGAAATTATATTTAATACATTTTGAGACAAATGAATAGTAATATTAAGAAAAAAAAATTAATGAAATAATATAGCTTTACTGTATTAATATAGAAAGATATAGAGGAGCTCTAGAATGAAGGCAACAAAATATAAAGAAAAGTAGTATTTTGTGCAAATATGTGATGTTAACTTAAAAGACTGGCACATTCTTGACGGAGAACTAAATATTGATTTTGCACACACTGTTGAAATTAATTTCACTTCGAATTGTTTATTTTCTTAATATATTTCTGATAAAGTTATTTCAATTGAAATTTTATTGATTTATCTGGTGTTTCTTTAATCCGATTATCTTATTAGAAGTAATAAATATTTGTTATTTCATTAGTGCTGATAAAATTGTTTTATTCGAGAAATAAAGAATGATTTTGTAGCTGGTATACAGCCAGTTCATTAGATAACTTCGTTGGGAGTAGAATTGAGATTGACTCAATTGTAAATTTATGAAGTTCATTAAATATAAAAAGACGAAAAACATATGAGATGATTAAATATTAAAAATAATATGCCTATAAGTTTGTTTTACGAACTATTGAGTTGATTAATTGCCAAATTGAGTGAACCTTGAGATCTCATCCAGAAATGTTAATAAAAAATACGATGTGGGCAGCACATGATTTCCCGTATATAATGCAATGAATTTACTTCTTTTACAGTGGAAAAATGATGTACAAGATTGTAATTAACCTTGCTTCAACCGGGAATAGAACATAGATCTACTAACTGGTCAGGCGACACTCTACCGTTGAGCTACTGGGGACGAAATTGTAAGCTCTTATTGTCGAAATAGATGTATAAGATCCATGGCACACTGTATTTAACGTTTAATTGTACATTTGTGGCTTTTCCTGATGACAACATGAAAAACAGTTTCGTTCCCAATTAACTCATATTTCGCGCAACTCTAAATTAATAATTATATATATTCTTTTAATCCTCAATAAGCAATATGGGGCTTATATTAAAATATCTAAAACATAAATTCATCAATTAGAAGTTATTTTCATTTACTTGGTGTCAATTTTACAATTTTGATGATATATTCGTCAATCTGGGACTAAATATTGATATGTTGAGAATATGTCCTAAGTTTATTCACTAAGTTCACTAAATGTATCGCCAAGTGTTGCAGACAAATATGGAGAAGAGCTTTCTAATATGAATATACTAGAAGGTATGTCCGTCATATGACGGAATTAAAAAAAATTGCAAAACATTACCTCCCATTTAGAGTTATTTTTTATCAATATATTTTTATCAATTTTGAGGAACTTTTGTTAATTTTGCAATATTCAGAAAGTCGCCAAGTTTGCAACATCCCGCTAAAGATTTTAAATTTTCATCAATTAGTCGCTATTTTTATTGATTTAGAGTCATCTTTACCAATTTGGCAAAATTTTCGTTAATTTGTCAATATTTAAAAAAGTCGCCAAGTGGCAACATTCCTTCAAATTTATCGCCAAAATATCGCCAAGTATCGTGGATGAAGAAATATATTAATCTTATAGTCAATAAATGACTATTGGCTTCCAAATAAAAAAATATTACCCAAAGTACCTTTTCTCATGAATGGAAGGCGCTAGATCCACGAGAATGATGTCAACAGATTTATCGCATTATATTACATATGAAAAGTGAACATATTTCACAATAGTTAAGAATTTTTATTTTATTATATATGATTTTTTGATAAATTTATCTGGAAAATTTACAATATCTCAAGAACGGTTCATGCTAGCTTTCAAAAGTTTATGTTAATCGTTTTCTAATGAAAAATTACATAAGGAATGATGATTTGTGTAAATTTATTAAAAGTTTTGATATTTTGATGATTTTTTCAAAATTTCACTCAAAACTTTTGGGGGATTCTGAACATTCGATTGCATTTAAAAACAATAGACTTCCAGTATTCACGGATTGCAATTGTCTACCAAATTTCGTTCGAATTGCTCTATTCGTTTGTGAGATATCGTCTCCACAGACTCACTGACACATACACACACACAGACATCACCTCAAAAACGTTTAATTCGTTTTCAGGGATGCTTGAAACGTGCTCTCCGGTCAAAAACTCGAATTCGAATTTTTGGAAAAGTAATAAAATATGTAATATTCGGGAAAGTAGTAAAACATCTATAGTTTTATTACTTTCCCTATGTACATAGTATATTGTATAGGGAAAGTATAGCAATGGGGTCGAAAATTCGAATTCGAGTTTTCGGCGGAAGAGCACGTTTCTAGCATTGGAACGTTTTTGGGGTGACGTCTGTGTGTATGTATGTGTGTGTGTCCGTGGGACTGTGGAAGCGATATCACATGAACAAATGGAGCATTTCGAACTAAATTAGGTACAAATATTTTAATCGGTGAATACTGGAAGCTTTTCGATTTAAAATGTATTCAAATGTTCGTAAAACCCCAAATTTTTGAATGAAAATTTGAAAAAAACGTTAAAAAATAAAAATAATTAATTATGTTACGAAAATGATTATTTCTTTTGTAAATTTTCATTAGAAAGTGGATTACACACTCATTAGAACACTGGCTTAAACCATACTCAAGATAATGAAAGTTTTCCTAATAAATTTATCAAAAGTATTAGATAAAATTAAAAAAAAAAGTTTTAACTATCCTGCAATATGTTCACGTTTCACCCAATACATCAAACTTGTGAGCATTATTCCCGTGGTTTGTTCTAGTCATGAGAGAAAATACTTGTATAATAAATTCTGATTTTTACACCTACCAATTCGCTAATAGTCATGTATATATAAGATAAGCTCTTCTCTCCGTCTGTGAGTAACGCTTGGCAATCAATTTAGCGAACTTGACGACTAATATAGCGATATATTGCCAACCTGGCGATGTGACGCCCTCGATTGACAAATATATAGTCAAAATTGCAAAAATGACGCTAAATTAACGAAAGCGACTCCACATTGAATAATGCATTATTAAAATATCTTAATATATGGACTGCATTGCTTCCTACGGATGCTATCAGTATTGATAATTGTCAACTAAGAGTTGCGCGAAATCTAAGCTGGGTTCTTAGAAATAGGTTTACATTTTGTCAACTGGAAAGAGCAAAATGTACATTTCAGTGCTAAAATTCATTGTGTCGTAAATACAATCCCTCTCTTTTTTTTTACTGTAGAAGAAGAAATTATTATTTCCAACATATAGTGAAAGTCATGTACTGGCCACAACGGGATTTTTTTTTACCAAATATTGGATTGGAATTTTATCAAAGGGGTATATTATTGGTATATTACTAAATTTTTGCTTATATGTGAATTTTATTTAAATATTTTTGCTTATGTATGACCACAAAATAGCTGTTATTATATGAATCTTGAAATTTTACTGCCAAGTAAGTTCAGCACTAAAGCATAATTTTTATCCACAAGAAGATTAGTTAAATAATGTATGTCAAATAAATAAGTTTTCGCTTATTATAAGTAGAATGAAAAGAACTGTTTCCAAATGCAGAAAAAATCGAATCCTGAGCTTAATATTCATGAAAATTGATACTAGCTGCGTGGTACGGTCTACCTTGGTAGGATATAGCATGTTTCTTGCTATTATTATAGGTACTGTCTATTCCATGAATAAAAAGGCGTAACTGATTAGCTTGCATTGCTATAGCGCACTTTCAGCAGCCATTGTAAGCTGCTGAAAGTGAACCATAGTGATGAAAGCTTAACAATGCTTCGAACACATTGGCGCCGGGACAAAAATGTCGCGACAAAAGGGTAATTTTTTTATTACTTATGCGTTCAACGCAATATATAATTTTGATTAATTTATTTGAAAGAGACCGTAAGTACATTTACGTTTGTAACCGCAATAACCCGTCAATTGATTTTTGTATAGAGAGTCATCAAAGTTAATCTGTAAGGTAAATTATTAAACATTGAATACGGTAGTTCGTTTTAAAACTTATAATCTATATAAATAAAAATGAAAATCTGTCTGTCTGTCTGTCTGTTTGTCCCATCAGCACGGGAGAACGGCTGAACCGAATTTGACGAAATTTTGTGGGTAGCCTAGAAATAGCCCCACTTAAAATTTAGTCCGTGTTTTGAGTTTTTACGACCGGTGGTTCTCGAGATATTAGTAAAAAACGAAATTTTCGTTTGTCTCATCATCACGGGGAAACGGCTGAACCAAATTTAATGAAATTCTGTGGATAGCCTTGAAATAGCCCCCCATAAATTTTGTCCAAGTTTCGAGTTTCTAAAACCAGTGGTTGTAGAGATATTAATGAAAAACGGAAATTTTTCTTAGGAGATCTACTCTCCAACTCCGTGGTTTATCCAAACGGAAAGGATGAAAATCGTTTGTTTAAAACGCCAAAATGAAAAAAAACTTTATTTCCGAGTTTGGTACAGTATTTTTGCATTAATTAGTCACTATAGGAAAGCATGAATTGTTTGAAACATGAATTTAATTGAAAAAATCTACCTCCATGGTTCATCTTTCACAAATTTTTACTCAACGATGAAAAGTATAAAGAAATCAAAATGTCTATTTAATTTCACATTTTATGAAGAAGATTCTATCTTATATCATGTTGTTCGGCAATGGAATGAAATTAAATGTGTTGGTAATATTTATTATTATTTTTTCTATTTGTATAATAAATAAATGGATGTAAAAATATATTTTATAAATGAACGGTTGGATTGTTATTTTAATTATATATATTGCGGACTGCGTACATCACTTTCATTTATTTAAGCAAAGAGGTTTCAAGCTCATATATTGTGTTTAGCTAATAAACTCATATATTGTGTTTACCCAATAAATTCATTTAGCCGATTGTTGAAGCAGAAAAAGAGTAGAACGGGTGTATGTATCTTCTAATACAATTTTAGTGTTTTCATTTAGTATATACAAACGGGATCAGGATATTTTATTCTTCAGATCTGCAAATTCTGAGCTACGAATTTAGCGGCATATCTCTAAATAACTTGGTAACTTTTCTTAAACTTTATCAAATTAGTGGAAATGTCTCCAAATTGATAAAAATGGCCCAAATCAATGAAATTAAGATTGTTTTTTTAGAATAGAGTACTGAAATGATGTTTCTGTAGCATTTGTCGGTCAGTTCATCCATCCTACTTAGTAACACATTGAAGGAATTTTTTTAATATCACCAAATTGGTAAAAATATTTTTAAATCCATAAAAATATCATGAAATTGATAAAATCGCGCTTAATAAATGAAATTAATTGTGTTTTGTTAGGGGATAGTATTGTGATGATGTTTCGTCAATTTGTCGCAAAATGGGACTATCAGTTCTACAGTCCCACTTGGCGATAAATTTGGCGATTTTTTAAGTTATCGCTAAATTGACGAAAATGTCGCCAAACCTTCCATGGAGATTGCATTATTCAGATGATATGATTTCTATCAATTTTTTTGAAGCAAATGATATCATGTCGCTTAGCAACGGATCCAATATGTTATGCGGCATACGATTTTTATTAAATCTTTTCTGATTTGCATAATAAAAATATGTATCTATATAAATAAAAATGAAAATCTGTCTGTCTGTCTGTCTGTCTGTCTGTCTGTCTGTCTGTCTGTCTGTCTGTCTGTTTGTCACACCATCACGGGAGAACGGCTGAACCGAATTTGATGAAATTTTGTGGGTAGCCCAGAAATAGTCCCACTTAAAATTATATCCGTGTTTTGAGTTTCTACGACCAGTGGTTCTCGAGATATTAGTAAAAAACGAAATTTTCGTTTGTCTCATCATCACGGAAAAACGGCTGAACCAAATTTAATGAAATTTGGTGAATAGCCTTGAAATATCCCCCCATAAATTTTGTCTAAGTTTCGAGTTTCTAAGACCTGGGGTTGTCGAGATATTAATGAAAAACGGAACTTTTCCCTAGGAGTTCTACTCCCTAACTCCGTGGTTTATCCAAACGAAAAGCTTGAAAATCGTTTGAAAGTGAATTAAGATTTAATCTCTGAGTTTGATGGGAGATTTTTTGCGTTAATTAGTCACTTTCTGAAAACATGAATTGTTTGAAACATGATTTAAAGGGGAAATCTATCTCCATGGTTCATGGTTTATTTAAAACACGCTTTTACGGAACAATGAGAAGTATAGAGAAATCAAAATCGTTATTTAATTTCGCAGTTTATGTTATAAGACATGACATATTTAACATATTATAAGATTCTATCTTATATCATGTTACTCAGAAACGCAATTAAATTAAATCTGTCTGTTAATTTTAATAATTATTTTTTCTATTTGAATAATAAATAAATGGATATAAAAATATATTTTAGAAAAGAACGATTTGATTTTTCTTATAGCATTTTTGACTGGATAATATCAATTACGGTCTTCAGGTTTAAAAATTATTATTATTTATATTTTCGGGGATTATTGATTCAAGGATTATTGATATTTTCAAGTTATTATGCAATTATTTTATTATGACAAAAATTGTTTAAACTCATATATTGTATGTTGTACGAATCTTCTACAAATACACGTGTATATCTTTTAATCTACGAGAATATAAGTAGTACAGTTATATTGACATATGTTTTGATATATATTGGCATATATTGGAATCAATTACGACCTTCTGGTATAAAGAGTACGGATATTATTGATGTTTTCTATTTATTACGTCATCTCTTTTATTTTGGCAAATATTTTTGAGACGCATATTGTAATACGGGTAATCTTCTACTAACACATTGGCATATTTTCTGATCTGCGACAATATAATTAGTACGGGGTTGCATATATTCATTCAATTCCTATTTTTTCTTCTGTAAATTTGCTTACAAAAGGGGGCAGGATGTTTTATTCTTCAGATCTGATCGTGAAGATAATTTTGCATAGTGAGAACATATATTCTTAAACTTCTCTTTAGGAGCAATAAATTTAATATTTTAACAGAATTTGCACATGATTGTGAACTTTAAGTTTCTTTAAATTATCCACTCCGTACGAATAACGGGTGTGCTGTTAGTGGTTAATAAATTTTAACATTTTAGGAGGATATATCATGTTGCTCGGCATCGCAATTAAATTAAATGTGTTTGTTAATGTTTTTATTATTTTTTTTCGATTTAAATAATAAATAAATGGATAAATGGATATAAAAGTATATCTTATGAATGGACGGTTTGATTTTTCTTTTAATTATATTAATTGCTGACTGCGTACATCAATTGCATTTATTTTGGCAAAGAGTTTTCAAGCTTATATCGTATTTAGCTACTAAACTCATATATTGTGTTTAGCCAATAAATTCATATAGCCGATTGTTGAAACAGAAAAAGAGTAGAGCGGGTATATCTTCTAATACAACTGTAGTGTTTTCATTTAGTATATTGAAACGGGATAAGAATGTTTCATTCCTATCTGCAAATTCAAAGCTACGAATTTGGAGGGATATCGCTAATTTGACAACTTTTCTTAAACTTTGCCAAATTGACGGAAATGTCGCCAAATTGATATAAACGACACACAAACAGCTGCCATAAACATTCGGGTTGGTCGTGTGGCTTGAGTCTTCTACATATCAATGAAATTTTTCTTTGTTTTGTTAGAAGAGAGTACTGAAATGATGTTTGGTTAGCATTTATTTGTCAGACCAACCATCCTACTTAGTAATACATTTAGCGAATTTTTAAAATGTCACCAAATTGATAAAAATGTTTTCAAATCTATAAAAATATCTTGAAATTGATAAAATTGCGCTACATAAATGATATTAATTGTTTTTTGTTAGGGGATAGTATTGTGATGATATTTCGTCAATTTGTCGCAAAGTAGAACTGTCAGTTCTACAGTCCCACTTGGCAATAAATTTGGCGATTTTTAAAATGTCGCTAATTTGACGAAACTGTCGCCAAATGTTCCATAAAAATATAACTATTTAGACGATATTTTTTCTACCAATTTATTTGAAGCAAATCATATCATGTCGCTTAGCAACGGATTTAAATCCAATGTGTTTATGCGGCAGACGATTTTTATTAAATCCTTTCCGATTTGAATAATGAAGATATGTATATAAAATAAATTTCATTGCCATTTCATTTTGGACTGGATAATATCAATTATACTCTTCAGGTTTAAACATTATTATTATTGATATTTTCCGGAATTATTGATTCAGGGATTATTGATATTTTTAAGTTATTACGCCATTGTTTTATTGCGGCAAAAATTGCTGACACACGCATATTGTACGTTGTACGAGTAATCTTCTAGGAATGCACGGGTATATCTTCTAACCTACGAGAATATAAGTAGTACAGGTATATTGGCATATATTTTGACATATATTGGCGTATATATTGGAATCAATTACAGTCTTCTGGTATGAAGATTAAGGGGATTAATGATATTTTCAATTTATTACGTCGTCTGTTGTATTTTGCCAAAAGCATTTGAGACTCATATTGCAATACGGGTAATCTTCTACTAATAATCGGACATTATAAGTAGTACGTGTATATCTTCCCATATAATTTTAGCACTTTATTTTTGACATATATTGGAATAAATGACTGTCTTCAGATTTAAAGATTACGGGTTTATTGGTATTTTCAATTTATACATGTAATCTACTAATACAGGTTATATTTTCTAATATTCGCGTATATAATTAGTACGGGTCCCATACAATTTTAACGCTTTTATTTTGCATATATTGATTCAATTCCATATTTTTTTTTATATTTGCTTGCATAAGGGGTCCAAGATGTTTTACTCTTCAGATATGTCCATGAAGATAATTTTATATAGCGAGAACAGAGATTCTTAAACTTCTTTTTAGGAGCATTATATTAAATATTTTAACAGAATATTTTGATTAAACATGTCATTTAGTATACTATAAGAATTTGGGCATGATTATGAATTTCAAGTTTCTTTATAATTTATACTCCGTACGAAGAACGGGTATGCTGCTAGTATAAAATAAATTTCATTGACATTGCATTTTTGACTGGATAATATCAATTACGGTCTTCAGATTTAAACATCATTATTATTGGTATTTTCGGGGACTGTTGATTCAGGGATTATTGATATTTTCAAATTATTATGGAATTGTTTTATTATGACGAAAATTGTTGAAACTCATATATAGTACGTTGTACGAGTAATCTTCTACAAATTCATGGGTATATCTTCTAATCTACGAGAATATAAGTAGTACAGGTATATTGGCATATATTTTGATATATATTGGCATATATTTTAATCAATTACGACTTTCTGGTATTAAGATTACGGGGATTTTTGATACTTTCAATTTATTACGTCATCTTTTTTATTTTGGCAAATATTTTTGAGACTCATATTGCAATACGTGTAATCTTCTACTAACACACTGGCATATTTTCTAATCTGCGACAATATAAGTAGTACGAGGTTACATATATTGATTCAATTCCTTTTTTGTAAATTTGCTTACAAAAGGGGCCAGGATGTTTTATTCTTCATATCTGCCCGTGAATATAATTTTGCATAGTGAGAACAGATATTCTTAAACATCTCTTTATGAGCAATACATTTAATATTTTAACAGAATTTGCACATGATTGCGAATTATAAATTTCTTTATATTATATACTCCGTACAAAGAACGGGTATGCTGCTAGTATTTATTAAAATTAGGATTCACAGCATTCTGACAATTACAAATAATCCTTTATAAATATGCATTTATTATTTTATGATAAAGTTTTGGGAGGAGATGTGAGACCACTTAACAACTTATCAAAAAGTTATTTACTCTTAACTCATACAATTTTAGCGCTTCCATACTGCGCTTTCATTCAGCACTTTCATTTGGCATATACTAATTTAATTTCATATTTGGTTGTAAATGTGTTTAAAAAAGGGACCACGATGATTCTTCAGATCTGCCTGTAAATATAATTTTGTACAGCGAGAACATAGATTTTAAAACTTTTCTTAGAAACCTTAATTTAAATATTTTATTAGAATGTTTTTAATAACAATGTTATTTATAATATTATAGGAATTTGCACAGGGTTGTAAATTTTAAGTTTTTTTATAATGTACGTTCCGTACAAAGAATGGATATACTGCTAGTCTTACAATAAGATTGATATCTTGAGAAATAGTATTTTTCACTAAAAGGCAATGATAACTTCGGATTAAATAAAACCAAACGCTGACTTCAGCGTTGTTATGACAACTCGTTTTGATAGCTGCAAAATATCGTTGTTTGTGCTGAAAAACCAGAATAAATATAGGAAAGGAAATATATCATGTTACGTTTCCTATTTATTTAAGTTGATGTAGTTCATATTAAACATAACATGCTGAAACGAAATGGATATGGAATTAAATAGCAAAATGAAAGAACCAAGTTATCCAACATGGCCGACCTCGGGAGAAATTTTGGCAGCCAAAAAACTAGGAAATTTTACGACTTTTTTTGATTTTTTCGAAATATCTCAGAAACGATCGACTTTTGCGATTCTTTCTCAATATAAAATTTAAAGATAATTAAATTTCCTACAATTTTCGCATTTACAACTTTTTTATAACACGAATAGTAAGTGCGCTACAGATTTTTAAAGTTAACATTTTTTTCTCAATTTGATAAAACTCAAAATAAAAATCGGTTTTATTTTACTCTCAATTTCTATTTACTTCTCCTCCAAATGCACAACACTTCTTTTGCTTATATTGTTGATACGTAAAATATTGGATGCATGAAAAGGTGTCGGAGGATGGGGAGGGAGAGCGGAAACGTCGTCAGTTGGGGGTGGCCTTGAGGAATGGCGCCTGCTTCACAGCTGAAAGCGAGACATGCTATATTACTCCCAACCTGCACCAATAATGCCTGTGTAGTGGGTATTGCTGCAAAATTTAGACAAGACTTCTGTGTGCTCGAATGTAAGGGACCCACAGCAAAATAATGGGTTCAATATTTTCGTATGATAACACTCCTCAAACAGTTCACCGAGGCTGAGCGTACAGGCAACTGGAAGCTTCATCTTGACTCCATTCAAAAAGCACTACCATTTTTTCATGAAGCTGGCCATTTCTTATACGCCAAAAGTGCGCATCTCTACCTTCAAGACATGTTGAAACTGGAACAATTAATGAACCCAACTGAATTTCACGACTTCTCCACTGATGGGAAGTTCACCATAAGACGCTCTGATAAGTACTGGTGTGGAATTTCATCTGACCAGACCATTGAACAGACATTTATGAGGAATATGAAAGCCTGTGGAGGGGTCACACGTGGGAAAGGATTTTCAGACGGTGTTTTGGCAAAATGGACTTTGGCAATGATATTCATGCAAAATGTTTGTGATGAAATTGAACAATTCTGAGATGTACATTATGAAACATCAGAGCAGCATGTGGACATGCGAAGTTCCCGTATCGACAGAGACGGAAGTCACTCAATTAAACTGGCTTTCTCAACATATCCCCTTTTCAGACATTGATGCCATAATGTCATTAAGCAGTGGTATTGTTAGAGGAGCAGATGTAAACTGTCATGTGGCTCAAGAGGTTGGCATGGAAAGGGTTATGAAAATGATCGCTCATGGAAATTTTTAAAATGTGACCTTCAAGAGGAAATATAAGGTTGTAACCCTTGCATCTGTTGTCAGCAGTATTAAAGCAGGAACCCCCAAAGTAATTGCTATTGATCCGATGACACTTTTCCAAAGATTGTGTCTTTCGAAACAGTCTGATGAAGACTTAAAAATGTTTTTTACTTATGAACTTGCACCCTACCCGATATCACTTTTCTCCGAAGAAGGCATACGGAAAGGTACAAAGTCTTCATTATACATGGCTTTCACCCCAGTCGATTGCAAAGAAATTGCAGGGAAGAAACAGTTTGCTTTTATAGATGGAAGATACCTCCCACACAAAGTTATTTGGCCTCAAAATGATTCCTTTGCTACCATAACTAAGCATTATTCTTCATTTCTTAAGAGACATTATGGATCGCGAGTTGTGGTTGTATTTGATGGGTATCCTGCACGTACTGGCACCAAAAGATCTGAGTGATTGCGGCGTATGAGGATGCACCGTTCTCCTGAAGTAATGTTTGAAGCGAATACGATCAACCAAGTCGCGCAAGAAAATTTTTTGTCAAATAATCAAAACAAGAGTCGTCTGATCGAACTTCTGAAAGCCAATTTTGAAGAGTGTGATATTGAAGTCAAGCACGCTCAAGAGGACGCTGACTTACTGATCGTCAACACTGCCATTTCGAAGGCAAAAGAACTTGGAAATGTGATCGTAGTTGGGGAGGATATCGATCTGCTAGTTCTGATGACAGGGTTAGACCAGTCATTCAGCAACTTATTCTTTCTTAAGCTTAAGAGAGGGAATGCTGGCACTGTGTTATTTTCAACTAGTATATCATTTAAGTTTGACCCAGGCAATATCCTATTCATCCATGCATTTAGTGAATGTGATTCCACATCAGCCATCTTTAGTCAAGGCAATATTAAATTGTGCAATATTGTCAACAAATCGCCTGAAGTGAAGAAAGTCACTAAAACATTCATGGATTTACTCAGCAGTCACGATGACATAGCTGCAGCTGGAGAAGAAATTCTGAAAGCATTATGCACAGGCGACATCCATTACGACCAATCCATGAACATTTTGCGATTTAATCTGTTTGCGAAATCAGTCTCCAACAGAAAAGTAAATCTCGCACGACTACCACCTACGTGCGATGCTGTACGCTACCATTCCTACAGGTGCTACTACCAAGTTCAAAGCTGGTTAGGCAATGGCATCAACCCGGAGGAATGGGGTTGGGCGTGCAGCATGGAAGGTCTATTGCCTGTTGACACAAAAAGAAATTCAGCATCTGAGAATCTTCTGAAGAGTGTACCCTGCGCTTGCAAGAAAGGGTGTAGTGGACCCTGCTCTTGTCGCAAGGCAGGTTTGAAATTCTCCAGCAAGTGCAAGCACTGCAGTGGCATGGGGTGTGACAATGTCGTACCAATTTCATCTTTGGATGATACTGAAGAGGAAGATGACTTACCAGCTCTTGGAACCACCGCAACACCTGGATGAACAACTTGAGGATGACAACTTCCTTCCACCTCCGGCGGTTGCTGAACCCGAAGAAGAACACACATCTTAAAAACGTCTTCGAAGAAGATAAATATGTATGTTTTCAGTTTTACTTATTAATTTCCTTTCTTTAATTGTTTCAAACCTGTATGAATCTTCTTGTAATTTGTATATAAATGTTAAATTTCTGCAATTTGTGTTTTTGAAGATAATTATTTGTTTTTGTACTTCAAACGAGTTTGGTCATTTGTGGAGATTATTTAAATTTTTATTTGGTGCATTGGTATTATTATTCGTTATGTTAATGTATTATACCTAGAAAATTAGTTGAATTACAACACTCACGTCTTGAATTTTTGCTTATTAATGCTTTATTATTATTTCGCTTATTATCACACCCATATTTATTCATTCACATTCAAATATCGCTTCTGTGTAGGGAGAACATCAGAATAAAATGTATTGTGAAGTATAATATATGTTGCAGTTGTACAATATGAACATGTGCTGTTATTGGGATCTGATCGAGTCGTCTGCGAAATGTGAGGGGGAGAATTGTGACTGCGGTGTCAGGTGGGAAAGGGGTGTTAATGCGTTTTTTTACTAAGTTGAGAAAAAATGTCAGAATTTAAGAAGCTGTAGTGCGCTTACTAATCGTGCTATAAAACAGTTGTAATAGTAAAAATTGTAGGAAATTTAATTATCTTTAAATTTTGTATTGAGAAAGAATCGCAAAAGTCGATCGTTTCTGAGATATTCTGAAAAAACCAAAAAAAGTCATAAAATTTCGTGGTTTTTCGGCCGCCAAAAGTTCTCCCGGGGTCGGCCATGTTGGATAACTTGGCCGACCCCTGCAACTTTTTTCATGTTGGCATCAATATATACAAATGCAAAAAAAAATCTTCTACTCCATCTTTTGCAAGGTACAATTATCTACTGACTGGACTAATTAGGTTTCAGAAAAAGTTTTTGGTAGAATGTTTATTATCATACGCATATGATTATTGCTTCCGTGTTTAATTTAATTCTTTGTATAAAACATTAAAAATAAAGACAACCAAAGTTGGCTATAAAATGTATTTAATAAAATCTCCATCCATGAAGTACATTTATGTTTTTAATTAAAATATGTTCTTTAACTATATCGATGTTTTAAAAATGATTAATATGTAAATTATGTCTTGCGGTTGTGTTCCGTATATTAAAGTTCGTGTTCGCCACCTATTTTTTACTTTGCCCCTGTTAAAGGACACACTAATTTCCTAAAGCGCTCTGGTTATGCAATTTTTATGTACGTCATGGATGGAGATTTTATTAAAAAGATTTTATAGCAACTTTGGTTGTCTTTATTTTTAAAGTTTTAAAGATCTGACGTGGTTTCCATCGATTTTACTCTCTGTATAGTTGGAATATAGCTTCATTTCTTTACTGAAATTTTATAAATATTTACAAAATATATAGCTTGATTACGCTATAATCAGTAAAAATGATCAAACCAATATAAATTCCTCTGAAAATAAAATTACAAATCTAATGCAATCATAACATGTTTTCCATGCACACGATGATAAAATTTTTCTATATTCGTTTATAGATATCATTAGTAGGTTTCTTTCTCGTTTGTATTCATGTTACAGAACCTTTATCATAAATTAAGCAACTTGTGAAGCAAAATAACTTATTTATATATACTCGCTTGCAACATTTAAATCCAAATGTACGTAGTATTTTATAATTATAACGTGAAATGAATAAAATGTTGTACATGAGTTGGCGTTGAAACACAAAAGTACTAGCAAACAAAGCTTTTCTTATTAATGGAATGATTTGAATCTATAAAAATCATGTTGATTGACTTATTTCATAAAATTGAACATGAAAGACCAAATTATGTTGAAATACTTGATGTTCCTTTATTGTGGACGGTTGACGTACCCGCGCGTTGACTGCGAATTTTCATTCAAGGACGGTCGTCACGCATTCGCGTCGGAGTCCATTAACCTAAAAGAAGGCGTTCACGGATGCGCGTATTCATATGGAACGTTTTCATTTGTCTACTAGATGGCGTTAAATGTCCATGGGAGCAACTCCAATGTATTTTGCAGATACTTAACCTTGGCAAAGGAAGGATCCAATAAATCATTTCTCCATCTGGAGTGGTGAAACATGGTTTTGTAATATAAACAAATAGAGCACTTCTCGTAGCATCAGCTATTTTATAATTGAGTTCCGGTTCTTGTTTCGATTTTAGCTTAATGATTTCGTTGGTGAATTATAGGAATATAAGACAGTATTTATTTTTTTTAAGTTTGGGTTTTAAAGGAATGTACGGCAGTGAAATTATTTGTTTATTTCGGATAAAAAAATGGAAGCAACTAACGAGTATTTTGTATTGAGATTTGTATGAAAAATATACATCAAATACAAAAGAAATATTTCATTTATGTCTGAAAAAAGTATATTTCTGTGTTGAATAGGTGATTTTTAGTGATTTTTTTTCGAGAGTTAGGTTTAGCTAAAAAAATTAGCAGTCCGTTGGGAATAGTTCGGAAGCGAAGCGCTCCGTCCTTTGGGCCACGGTAGTTCCGGAATGCCGCCATCCGGAAAGGGTTAAGTTTATATAGCTTTATGACATATTTATTTTTTCAAAATGTGCAATATCGATAATTATTAATACAAGCGTTTTAAAATGAATGCATAGTTTCCTTATAATGGATTACTTATAAAATTATTATGTATAAAACGAATATTTTATACGATAGTCTGTTATCACTTTTTTATGATTCTTCAAAATAACTGGATAACTTCTACATTTCTAAGTGTTTAATAATGTTTACATTTAAGCGTCCGATTTTCGCAGATTCAGATAATTTGTATTAAATTTACGGCTATTTCCAACCACTTCATTCTTTCTGGAGGTATGAGTTCTCAGACTCAAGTACTCACACACATACATATTTCTTATTCTAAGTATCACCTTTGAACATTGTCAGGATCCATTGGTCTGCTGGTTTTGTTTGACTCGAATATATTCCTTTAATGTATTTCTAAAGCATTGTTCAAGATAAGACTCTATCCATATCTATAAGTGAATGGTTTGTTTAAAAAATATCGTGAGTTCATTCAGAGTTCTCTTTACTTCTCCCATCGCCTGTAGTCAATTTCTAATTTTATGTGTTTTTTCTCTTATTTGCTATCTGTCAACGTGGAATGGTATTGTGGCTTTCTTGCGATTGCTGTATTTCTTAACGAAACCTTGCATCTTATTCTGACTAAGAGATGTTGCTTTTTGGGTTCGTTGTAAATTCATTTGCATTAACGTTGCCAAAGTTTGGCGCCATAGATCTTAGCGATATTGTTCTCCATCTGTTAACTCTTATTCCTTGACGCTTTTATTACACGTCTTTTATGGTACGTGCAGTTTAAAAATGAGCGTTTTCCCTGTTGAAGTTTATTTTAATAATTGAAATTGTGATTGTACAAATCTGAGCACAATTTCACCCATATGCAAAAATGTATCGTCCGACCTATTGTTGTTTTCGAGTAAAAGGGATCACAGAATTCAGCCAAATATGTATTTCTCTTCGTTAGGAATAAAAACTGGACTTCGCTTTGTTCATCCATAATTTTATTAAATATTCGTTCAAACTGTTAAATTAAATAAAATTAAAATTAAAGACTTACTTAGTACATCAAAAGTTTATTATAAAAGTATCAATCGAATAATTGTTCAATTACTTAAGAACTTCGTAGATTAGTACCCTAAATATGATGCCACGTACTTTTAACTATTCAATTTGAAGAGTTTAAATACTCAACTTTCATTTTAAAGTTATATGGTTATATCTAAATTCATAAATATATTTTAATGTATTTTAGTATTTAAAAACAATGCGCTGAGGTAAATGATAAGTAAATTGAAAATTACGTTAATGTTAAATTACACCAAACGTCTCCAAATATCGTGTAATAATCCCCCCCCCACCCAATACTACTATATTAGTATGTATTACTTTGTCCTAGTTCACATAGTACTCCCTCATGGCAAATTCTTTTTATGCAAAAATAACTATAGGAGCATGCTATTTTAGTGTCTACAAATTGCATATAATAGTTATTTATTTAATTATTTTAAAATATAAATTTAGAAATAAAATCACAAAAATTTTCTTAGAAGTTTCAAAAACTAAAAATCTAAACTGGGAAAAATGTAGTTGTCTTTCTCTTCTAGATCTATATCACCTGACTAACTCATTTAAAACTATATTTTAATAGCACGTTTGTAGAATATATTGTGTCATCTGCTGAGAAATTTCGTAAATCTGCCTACTAAGGAAAGTAAATATTGTGTACTGTGATTAATGATTTATTTATTTTTATTTTACTTTTAAAGCATTCTATTCGACGTAGTTCATTAATTTAATGCGTTTAGATAACTTGATTTAATATTTTTAATAAAATACTAAGGCCTCTCAAAAATAATTTTTTCAAATATCGTACCAGTAAATTTCCCTAGTTGCAATGGCCAATTTCATTGTATTTCACCAACTTTTAATTTTCTTAACGTTTCTAACCAAACGTTTCTTCTCAATTTACATTTTCTGAAAGTTTACAACCCACAGAGTTACTCAAGGAGCACTTTCCTCTCTAAAATTCTTTCCTCAAAAGAAAACTTTATCTACTGTAATTAAAATTTATAGGATGCAACGAACTAAGATACTTGAAAAACATGTTCCCATAAGTGTACAAGTAAAGAAATCTGTTTCTTCTTAAAGCGAACATCAAAAGAAAGATATTCGTTCCAATTTTTCTCGACACTTTCGAAGTTAAAAAATATGATTGAAATAAAATATTTTAAGTTATTTTCTTTTAAGCTCTTAAACCAGCAAGATGTAAAAAAATGTCTTAGTTTATTTTGCTTAGAATTAAAAACACAACGATTTATTTATGCATTTTATACACCAAATAGTTTTTAAAGGCTGCAGAATAAATATTTAGGATCTTTGCTTCGATAGAAAATTTAATCATCTCTTTGTAAGAATTTTAAAATCTAAATAGAATTATAACTACCACTAAATTTTGAAAAGTTTCTCTAAAGATACGTTGAATCCGATTCGTATTATATAGGAAGGCAGCAATGTTCCTGTTTAAGCATCCAACATCACTGAACAAGTTTCGCTCTTTTGTAGAGCCTACCGGTATCCTGTAGTCATTTTCTGCCCTTACAGCAATTAAAACACGAAAGGCTGATCGCTGTGCTCTGAAATATTTGAAAATTCTGCAAATACCCACGAAATTAGCTGAAATAAATATTATAGAAATTTGAACTAAGATATCACGAGAGTTTAAAACTAGTTTCGAAAGCAAAATCTCCATGTTACGGAGAGTTTCTGAACTTTGAATCACGATCTTGGAAACAATCAGCATCGGTCGATTTGTTCGGATTTTTATACAGCTCTGGATAATTATTAACTTCACGGACGTCTTGAAAATTTGCTACGTGGACATATTTCCATGCCTTTGAGGTAATAAACAAAGGTCATATCCAGTTTATAAAACTTCGGCCTCAGACTGCAAGAGACTAACAGAGATCGTACATAGTAAAAAAAAAAATTCTCGACTGAGAAAAGCTCGCCAAAATTTCAAATTATTCTGCTAGTTCATTCACACCAACATCGGTTACCCAATTTTCCTTTTCAGCCAATTTTAAGGGTTGCCAATGCTGCTTCTCACACAAGAAGTATATGTTAGAGGATTGGTAAGCTCCCATGAACGAATTTATTTTAGTGTTACATACTTATATGCTGGGAAACAAATGAAGTATTTTGAAGTCTTCCAATAGACTTAGTTAGTTCTACTATTGTATGCTATTAAATTGAGTTTTTCTCTGTAAGATTCAAAAAACTTTTAACACAGTTTCAATCGTTTTACTTCGTGTTTTTCTACAAGAATACAATCTTCAATTTCGTTGTATGGAACATGATATAAGTAAGAACGGTCGCTTAAAAGCTGCAAAATAGTCTTCTCCGGTGTAAGAGATTGCACACCCGGAACTTTTGGGCGCGGTAGCCTAGTGGTTAACGCGCGGGAGTTGCGCTAGGTAGGCCCGGGTTCGATTTCCGCTACTGCCAAAACTGCCACCGTGTTCACGCGGAGTACGATCACGTTAGACATGCGGGTCTGTAAGTCCTTTCGAGAGGCTAGTGGTAGGGGAAACTCCCCCACTGGGTTCCGCCCTAAATTGGATAGCATGTCCCGGCCGTCCAAACGTTACACTTTTCTGGTAGGTCGGACGGTTTGGGTCTCAACAACAACAACACCCGGAACTCTTAGCTAGAAATAATAAATACATTATACCAATAACAATAATAGTTAAAATATATGCATATTCAATTTTCAAAGTAATAGATTTAAATAAGTCAGATTGTATAAGCATGGCTATTCAAAGCTGAGTCAAAGAGTAATTTAAAAGTCACCTAGAAAATTCAAGAATGTATATGATATGAAAATATTCATATATTTG
Organism: Amaurobius ferox; assembly: GCA_951213105.1. NCBI lineage: Eukaryota > Metazoa > Arthropoda > Arachnida > Araneae > Amaurobiidae > Amaurobius > Amaurobius ferox. The sequence continues at coordinate 27,478,444 of OX578134.1, read as the reverse complement.
CATATTCTGCGAATGATTCAGCTAATTCCTACATAACACAAAACAGCATGCTTAAGTGAAGATAATATGTTCTTCTCTTAATGATAGGCATTTATTTTCTTGTAGCGTAATACTGGTATATGTAATACAATATATTTCCATTCCAACTTAATGCATCTTCAATGCATCATTTTAATTTCTTTTCCCTACAATACATGGTAATGTATTTTTGCGCCCTATCCTTAGGAATCGTTGGTGTACTCTCAGGATACAATTGAGTCCAGATTTCAGGATAAATTATCATTTTATATAAGAACATTAATAACTTCGATAACTATCTTACAAGATCCATAAACAACTGTTTAATACAATAAAACAACAATTAAATGCTCAGCTATTTCACTAAATATCCAATACTATTCTCAAAACACTGACGCATCTAACAATTCAATTTCCCTCGTATGACGTCGGCTACGTTCAGATAGAGCGATGCCTGCCTTATATACTTTTCATAGAAATTTCCAGAGATTGCTCTATCTCTAAAGATATTCGATATTCCGCCCTCATTGAGTTATCGCCTGAAATGGGCGGTACTGTATCGGCCGTACAAACAGATATCTTACATTTTTGGGTAAGTCGGAGGGTCTGGGTCAAAAAAAAGAAGGTGCTAAAATGACCAAAGAAATATACAGAAATTGATATAACTTTTCGGGGTAAATATCACATTGGCATTAATTCTACATATCAAGTCTGAATTTCATTTTATTTTATATACCGAAAGATACATTTTTTTCAAGCCATATAGATAGCCCTTTGTTAAACCCAAAACGGCGTATTTGAAACAAACAGTAACAGTACATACTCCATACAGTATAAGACTGAGAAAAATTGAAGTTGTAATAATTTTGCATATCACCAATACATATCGATAATATTTTAAAATTACAATTTATATAATAAATGATTTCGGTAAAATGATATTTTACGGCTGACCGTGTTTCGATCTAGAAAGCTTCGTCAAATATGGCCGAAGCGAATTGAGAACAGATAGAATAAATAAATGACCGTGATTTGACCCTCCTGGCAACACTGACTAGCTCTCAGAAGTTATGCAGTGCGTCATGAAAATCCACGTTGTAGGGTCTCTTAAAATTTCTCAAATACTTAATTTAGAGTAATTAAGTGTTACTTTCTTGTTTCGTTAAGACATTTAAATATTATATTATACTGCATCTATTATACGTCTGCAATTCTGAAGGACTGTCTAGTTGCGTCACGACCCGCCGTCCGCACATGGACTGTGAAATACTTTTAAAACCCATGAACTATTAAATGGAACATTTAAAACATATTTCATTTTTTGAAATGTTTTACATTTTTTGAATGTAGTTATAAAACAAATTAACAACAGCCAAGCACGATTTTAAATAGGGATGTATTGGTAAGTGTTGAATGGTGGCGAATTTGCTGTCGACGTGTGGGATGTGTCGTATTGCTACTACGTATCTTTTGGAATAGTAGGTGTACTCTTCAGGATACAAGAATAAGTTTAAATTTCCGGATAACTGTCACTTTTATTTAAAAACACTTATTAGCGTAAATAGTAACAATATACAGCAAATAGTGCTTACAAAATCCCTAAAAAACTGTCAGATACAATAAAACATCAATTAAATACTCAGATAATCCACAAAGTAGAAGATACAATTTATAAAACATTGACATATCTCACAATTCAATTTAGCTCGAATGACGCCTGCTACGTTCAGCTACAGAGATGAGTGCCTTATATACTCTTCATTGAAATTTCTAAATAGTGTTCTATTGCTAAGAAAATTCAATATTTTGAGAATGTTCTAGTGTATTCGAAAACACGCCAAAGTCACTATTTGGCTATATTTCAACAAATCTGACAAGCCTGGCCCTAAAGGTCAAATCACTACAATTCAATTCAAGTATCTTGCAATTCAGTTGAGCTCATATCACGTCATCTACTACTCAGCAGAGGGGTGACTCCCTTTACATACTTTCCCTAGAAATTTCTAGAAAGGGATCGTATTTCCGAGAATATTCGTTATTTCAAGAAAGTTGAATTTTATTCAAGAAGTCATCAATTTGGCCATAAATCTGTAAATATGTCAACCCTGCACCGTAAATCGAAATATGGCGATCGTGTGATAGAAATGACTGTCTGTAAATGTGCTTTTCTCTTCTGGGGTTTCTAAGAACCCGCAGTGAAAACATTTTATATGTTCGTAACACTGCCCGCTCCTTGAGACTGCACGTTCCGGGTAGCATCCACCTACTGTGGTCCAAAATATGAGACTAATCTGTCGATATGTATAAATTATGGCCTGGTTGAAGACGATTTCTGAATTCGATATATGACATTGTTTATTCTTTTAATTATGACGTAAGGTCTATCCCGGTTGTGCTGTAGTTTCGGCGATAATCTTGGTCACCGGGGGTTAAACAGCCATACATTGTTGTCGTTCTGGAATCGTTCTTAATTAATTTTGGCATCGTAACGGGCCTTCATTCTATTATCAGAAATGCTGATTCCTTCACGACCGAAATGATGATCATCCACCAACCATATCTACAGGTCTTACACACATGTTCATTACATGTTCATTCATTATTTAGGGCGCGGTAGCCCATTGGTTAGCGCGCTGGAGTTGCACTCGGTTGGCCCGAGTTCGATTCCAGCCACTGCCAAAACTGCCGCCGTGTTCATGCGGAGTACGATCACGTTAAACATGTGGGTCCGAAAGTCCTTCCGAGAGGTTGGTGGTAGGGGAAGGAGGATACGGTCCCTGTGGATACCTCCCCCATTGGGTTCCGGTCTAAATTGGGTGGCACTTCCCGACCGTCCAAACAGTTACCTTACACCTTTCTGGTAGGTCGGACAGTCTGGGTTTCAACAACAACAACACATGTTCATTACCCGACCATCCAATCTGCTGCTCTAAGTCCTCGGATGAGTCGGGTGGTCTGGGCTTTCGACACATGTTCATTAGGCAGTGGTGAGCGCGCGGGAATTGCACTCGGTAGTCCTTGGTTCGATTCCCAACACTACCCAAACTGCCGCTAGATTCACGCGAAGTACGGTTACGTTAAATATGTGGGTCCTTAAGTCCTTCCGAGAAGTTGGTGGTAGGAGAAGGAGGGTACGGTCCCTGTGGATGCCTCCCCCACTGGGTTCCGGTCTAAATTAGGTGGCACTTCCTGGCCGTTCAAACAGATACCTTACACTTTTCTGGTAGGTTGGACGGTTGGGGTCTCAACAGCAACATGTTCATTAGGCGATGAAGGGGTATCGCAAGGTCAATCAAATAACAGGTCACACAGTAGTCGTAAATTAAGGCCAAACGGCACCTTCGATGGAGGATATCCGGTCGATTCATAGACAGCACTTCTGTAAGCAAGCAGGAATAAAGGTACATGACTTTGCCAATCTTGTTGGTTTCTGGATAGGAATATAAAGATATGATAAAGTATCGTTCTATTGAATCTCTCTAGCATGTTGCTCAATTGGTGATGGCAGCAAATAAATGGTCAGATAATTCACAAAGTAGCAAACTCAATTATCATAACATTGATGTATTTCACAATTCAATTCATCTAGTATCACGTCAACTACTACTCAACTGAGCGATGACTCCTTTTATATATTCCCCCCCCCGGGGCGGGCCACCCAAGATGGTGGTTTCGGATGTTGGCTCTGTAGCCTTGATCCTCCAAACTGGGGGGCAAATTAATCCGGGGATAATCAACCTCGCTGCTGATGACTCACGGATGCAATCGCGGAAGTGACGAGGCAGTCCCCGGACTCTTCCAGGTGGCTGGATCACGGGACTGTGGCTATTTATGCCCTGAGCCCAGGTCTGGCCGGTGACCGGAGTCGGGCCCGGCAGGTGCCTTCGGCCCCTGCCCGGTGAATGATTCCGCCGTGTTTCGCGACCGAGGTTGCGGCTTTGCTGGAAAAGAGATGAAGTGGTTGCGCCTCGATGTACCACTGAAAGCTATAAACCCAAGAGGTTAGCTGGGCTCGCAGGTATGTACTCCTTTTATATATTATCCGTAATTTTTTTTTTTTTTTTAGAAAGGGCTCGTATCTCCAAGAACATTTGATATTAAAAAAAATCGTATATCCGTAAAGTCGTCAAGTTGTCAATAATTCACCAAATGTTTCACCCCTGCGCCGAAAGTCAAAATACGGCAACCCTATATTTACGTAAAAGGAGTGCTTATTAAGGTGTTCACTTTTGGGGTCTGTAAGAACCACCTCCAGGCCTTTTACATGTTTATAACAGTGTAGAGATAGGAATCTTGTTTAAATTTGCAACTCATGTTTTGGATGTATCTACACAGTTTGAGCACTTTAGAATACGAAAAAATTATATTTTTAGCGTGACGTATGTGTGTGTTTGTGTGTGTGTGTGTGTTTCTGTGTGTGTGTCTCTCTCTGTATGTATGTGTGTAGTATAAGTAATCACTTAAACGTAAAATCGAATTAACCAAATGTCATAAAATTTTGTATATATGGTGCATCGTAGTGGATTTGGGAGATTGTGGGTAACCCAGAATATGATTGAAATTTAGTTCGATTCGTGAAAGGAGAACCTGCATTATTTTGTGGAATGGCTCGAAAATATCGTCAAAATCTAAAATAAAATATTACATATCCTAAAATTCATAATAAAATGTTTGTTTTATACGCAATTCAAACGTTTTATTTGTTTTATACAATTTGTTTTATACGTAATAATTTCATCGTTAAAACGATGAAACAAATCTATGACTAACAGTGTTCGCTAAATGTCAGTTTCTTTGTATTTTTGCAGTCGCCTTTGAAAATACGTCACAAAATTTTTGTCGCCAAGATAATTTGCAGTCGCCAAGAAAATTTGCAGTTGGTAAGATAATCTGCAGTCGCATTTGAAAACACTTTACCAAATTTCACAAAATTGTGTATATGTGGTGAATCGTATTGGATTTGTTTGATTGTGGATTATCCTGAAGCTCTTTAAATGTTGGTGCGATTCGTGAAATGAGAACCTGCATTATATTGCGAAATTACCCGCAAAAACCATTAAAATCTATTAATTATTAAATCTATTAATCATTAAAATCTATTATTATCATTAAAATCTATAATCTATTATTTATGCTGAAATTCTCAATAAAATTATAGTTTCATACGTAATTTTTTACGACAAAAAAAATATGATCTCTCTAAATAATTAATAATCACCTAATAAATAAAATTTTAAAAGCGTATGTAGTTACTAGAGCATTGGATCTTATAAAAAATACCATGAAATTTAAAAATCTTGACTCGAACATCGAGGAATATTAAATCGATTGAATCAATTTAATCCTAAACACAAAGTCAATTGGATATTTAACTTTAATAATATTCCTTAAGAAAGTTAATAAAAGTAAACCGACCGTTTAAATATCTTCTACACTAAAGGGATAAACAAAAGAAACACTGTTTTAAAATTGTTTATTCTTGAAAAACAAATTCAATTGTCAATTTAGAAGTTTTCATGTTTAGTTTATTGAAGTTTTCATGTTTAGAATTCTGCATTATATCTTATTGAACCAAAACACTTTTGTACGCCTCTGTGGTTTGAAGCGATTTTAGTTGCAAATACAACGTTTTCAAAAAAATACTACGGTCTTTTTAACAAGTACTTTCTTTCATTTCTTACATAATTTTATTTCCCTTGTTTTCCGTTATCTGTTTAAAATAAAATTAGCGTACAAAAACTTTTTAGAGGGATATTAGAAATAGATATTTATAACATCTTCTAAATACATTAGCAGTTAACGGAGAATAATTTTTCTATGCGCTGAAATTTATACTTATTTGTATGTTAATGCAAAAATATATTTTGTTTCAAAACTGTAAAATTACTTGGAACAAACAAACTAGTTGTTTCGTGATATATTTTTATGTTTTGTATTAATTTTTATGTTTTTAACTATTTCCTTTTTTTCCCAAGCTTTCTCCATAAACATCTATATTTTTCCACAAACACTATTGTAAAATCAACATATGGATGAAATTAATCACCATTTTCATTACTTTAAATCCTTCAACCGTAATATTACTTTCGCTACAAGACATGGTAATGTATAAAGAAAGTCTTGGAATAGGGTCGAAAATCGCAACGGATCTACACGTTTTGGGACATCCAGAACAAACAAAAAAAATCTATTTTTAGTGTAACGTCCGTCTGTATGTCTATGCAATGTACATCCACTGTGACTCAAAATTTAATTGAGCAAATTCCAAAAATTTTTATTCCAAAAATGTTTATTTCCTACCTTCCCTTGACATATCACCTCTCGGAAGGACTTCTGAGCCTACAAATTTATTGTGTCTATACACTATGCAGAGAAGGGTATAGTTTTTGATGGAGATGAGGATCGAACTCGGGTACTTCTCTTGCGACCTTCTTGCCATAAGCACTGACCAATCCCGATCCTTTGCTACCAGCGACTAATTTAATGGAGTTTTTCTATGGCAAAATAGCTACACGGTAAATAAAATCTTAAGATTTCTTTATTACAAAGGGAAATATTTAGATTTCATTAAATTTTCTTTAAGCAAACTCAAAACTTTCTGAGCCAAGAAATACCAAACAGCGGCATGTTTCAGCATCCATATAAGCCGAATAATAATTTAAGAAGTTTTGAGGACCAATGAGTATAAACTCATTTTGAGAATGGACTGATATAAGCATTACAATACAGGTCCCAATCTAATTTAAAAGTTATTACATGTGCAATAAAAACGTAGAGAGATAAAATTGTCTTTTACAATTCGTCATCTGCCAATCATCAACGGAAGCATGAATCAGTGTTTTTCTGTCACAGGTAAACTGTCTTCATCATACCCGGCTACTTCAAAATGCATTATCAAAAGAAACCTATCCACTAGTGTTATACAGTGTATTCAGTTAAACCCTATAATGGTTCAATAACAGCTATAATACCTATTACAGCTATAGAATATAACACTTGTAGGCCCCATAAGAACTGGATAATAATTATATGCCCGATAACAGTTAAACAAAAGTTATATGCTTGATGACATACGGATTTATTAAAATTTGTGCATGGACTAGTATTTATCAGTCTTTATTATCAAAATACGACATTTCTCACCATCTGTCGGTATCTTTCCCCAGCTTCATAGATAGGGTGACCGGAGCGGGATGAAATCTAAAGCTAAATTAGCGTTGAAACCAAGCAGACACGTACGCTGGAAGCGATCCGCGAATTCTATAAAAATCAAGAGCTTAGACTGCATTTGAAAATACTGTAGAAGGTTTCAAAAATAATAAGAATGTATTTAAACAAAATGCAATGCAAAACTTTGAAGCATATTGAATGTTCCTCTTTAAGAAAAACTAATAACACTTTTAACAAACATGAATAAGATGACACCCCGACATGGGTGTTTAACTGAATCGTCTGTTTCAAACGATTAAAAAATGTTAACGAAGATATGGGATCATGATAAAAACCCTGGGATCGTCAAATATATCGATTGCTACAGTCGTTTCCCGCAGAGAAACCACCCCGAACAACGGTCCATTGGCACCTGGAGGTAGCGTCTTTCCGGAAACCGATTATTTGGGCTCTAAACCTACTGATGACACTTTAACATGCCTCTCCCAGACAAGTATGGATAACGTTGGGCCCTATATCTGACATATTTAGTTACGATTCAGCAATTGTCTGGGAGCTAAGCACTCGTGTTGACATCTTAAAATGCAACCTCCTTGCAGATCTCTCTTTAGAAGTGTTTCAGGAATCCGTACCTCCCATGGAGCGTGGTGTTATTGACATGATATTTTCTGTGGATATTTTTGTAGCATAATCGTGCAGTATTTAAGAACGTCGCAAAGACAAGGATACTTAACTGATAAAATTGCTTGCAATTTTTTTATGAGTTCTGCTTCGTATAACAATGCCCGGCACTCATCGCCAAATCTGGTTTTAATAAAATATCCGGCTTTATTAAGGTCTGATATTATAAATATGCAAAGATTCAGCCTGCAATATCACATCTTTTGAAGGTTCTGGAAAGGCATTTATGTACATACTTCCATTATAAAGTATTATATATATATATATATATATATATATATATATATATATATATATATATATATATATATATATATATATTTTCCAAAAAGAATACCTAAGTACAGAAAAGCAAAAGATGAATGTGAAAAACGAAAAGTATCACAAGTGGCCGGGGGGAGTTGTGACCCCCACTCTCCGGTTAAACAATGCTTTATGCCATGGCGACACTCTCGGAAGCCGATACTTATACATGGAATGACCTTAATACCATCAATTACCGAACAGTAAAAACCCACAGCAAAAAATCAAAAACACAATTTGGATGACACACGAAAAAACTATTCCATTCACTCAATGTGCCTACAAATGAACGTGCCAATATAACCCGTCTCAACAAATTCCAAAAATCTTACCAAAACTGTCCGATGTATAAAACTCCAACTTGTAGTACACTTCACAAATAACCATACTCAATACTCGCGAGTCGTCGTTATTCAATGACAATGTTTCAACTGTTTAAATATTTGCCCTTACATTCAGTTACAGTTAACCCAGTGAATTCTGAAAGTATTTTAATTACAAAACCCTTGGGGTAACCGTGTTTTACAGCTTCATTTATAAACTCTGTATCGTGATGCTTTTGATCATACTCTCTACTATTCAAACGTTTATTTCTAGTTAATTGGTTAATGATAATATTACGAAAAACATTTTTATGTAAATTACTTGACCAAGGTGTAATGAAGTTTATTTTAAATTTAAAATCTTTTCTTTTATCAAAAAGTCTGAAATAGGTTTTATTATTGTCTTTAACTATACATAAGTCCAAAAAATTTAAACTTTCATCTGAATTGCTAGGAGTTTCTATTAGGTTTAAAGTTTGTGGATAATACTTTAAAGAATACTTTACATTTGTAAATTATATATATATATATATATATATATATATATATAGCATAGTAAATATATTAAAATAAAATTATTTCACAGTTATCCAATTTTTCTCCAGAAGTTGGCGCAATGCAGCACATTCTCCTAAAGTAACATACAAGATTCATATAAAAAAGAGGGGAAATGACCAAATGCAAGGCATAAACATATGTTATTAGGACGACAAGCATAAAGAATGAAAAAATAGAAAGGAAACATAAATATCTTAAAATACACATCAAATGTACAATGGTGACGAGCAATATATATATATATATATATATATATATATATATATATATATATATATATATATGACTGAGGAGTTCAACCCGTTTGAATAAGAAAATAAAATGTATTTGCTTATTTTAAGTTGAAATTGAAACAAATCGGTCACGTGAATTTAAATCTATAACACTTTCAAACATTTGACTAATACAGTACATAAATACTCAATTTTATAAATCATTTGCATAGGTTAAATAGTAGCAGAAGTCAAACCGAACTAATAAATAAAATTAAATTAGGAAAATGACATTGTATTGAATTTATGTAAGCAAGTTATTAAAGTTTAAATATTACCGATATTTCGATAGCAACATGTCCTGTGAAAGTCATGTGACAATCACATGACTTTTACTATATAATTGTTTCACAGCGATTTAGCACAGCGCTCACAATGTTTTTGTTTTTTTTCGCAGCGAAATAATGACGTACAAGACTCACACCTTGTGAAATTAATTTGAAGAACTAAATTAACTTATTTCGTGAAATTTAATTTTCATCATCGAAGTGCATATATAAAACTGTTTTATTCATTAGAAATTGATATTTCATTATATGAAATAGATGGTTTAAATTTCAATGAATAGATTCTAGAAATTCGAATTCAAATTCTAATTATGTTTTTCATAAAGTATTTATCTTTTCGTTATCTAATTTGGTAAAGCGAATTTCATTACAAAAACGTCCATCTAATCATTGCAAGTAATGTCATCAAATGTGCGTAAAATAAAGCCGTACCGCAACAAAATTGCCATTTAATTAACAACTTATACATTTAAATTGGCTTAATTGGTCAAAACAAAATGACTTAATCATACCAAAGAGCAAATTTCACGTCAAACTTCAATTAAATTTTGAGTAATGTAGTTGAAAAAATTGACATTTGACAAAGTGTTTAATGTCAAAATACAAAACAAATTCAAAAATTGAATCGAACTAAATACACAAAAATAATATTTATATATTTGTCTCATAATATTTTGTATTGGAAGAAAACATACTTGACGATACTGCAATTTTATGTAATATTTTTTATAAATTTATTTAAAAAATCTACAATATCTCAAGAATGACTCATGTTACAGCTATGAAGAGTTATCATTCGTTGTCTAATTAAAAATTACATACACAATTAAAATGTATTTAATCATATTGGATATTTTTTTATTATTTTCTTTCAAAATGTCGTTCAAAAATTTAAGTGCTACGTGAAAGTTCCAGTTCGTTTAAATATAGTAGGGTTTCAGACTTCGTCGCTTATTATAATCGTGCCAAATATTTTTGCTCCATTCGTTCCTGAGTTATCACATACACAGACTCACTTATATACATTTATACACATACCTACATACATACACACATCACTTCAAAAATATTTGAGGCATGCTTTAAATGTTTAAAACCGTCGAAAACACAAATTCTAATTTTCGACCCCGTTACATTGCTGAACTTAACTCTATGGTTTAACTCTCTGCTTTTAATTCTCTGGTTTTAACCAGAAAAAAAAAATCTGATGTGAGTAGCACTAGACTTTCCTTATATAATGCAACGAATTTACCATTTTTACAGTAAAAGAAAATAGGTTATTTTTATAGTGGATACTTATATTATTTTCAAGATATTGATATTTCGTCAATTAGTCGTCATTTTCATTGGTTTAGCGTCCGTTTTATCCATTTGGCCAGATTTTCGTTAATTTGGCAACATTTAAAAAAGTCGCCAGGTTGGCGACATTCCGCCAAACTCATCGGCGAAATCTTGCCAAACGTTATGAACGGAGAAATAAGTTATTCTTATAGCAAATTGCTGTTCAAATACAAAAGTATTACTCCAAGTATCTTTTCTTGTGAATGGAACGAGCTAGATCCACGAGAATGATGTCACTCAAATTATCGCATGATATTACATATGAAAAGTGAACATGTTTCTCAATAGAAAATATTTTTTTTTATTTTATATAATTTTCTGATATTTTTTCGAAAAATGTGCAATATTTCGAGAACGGTTCATACTAGCGTTCTAAAATTTATGTTAATGGTTTTCTAATGAAAAAGTACGTAAGAAATTTCTATTTGAGTAACTTTATAAGAGGTTTTGATTTTTTGATGATTTTTTAAAAAATTTACTCGAAAATTTTAGGGTGTTCTGAACATTCGATTGCTTATAAAACCTGTAGGCTTCCAGTATTCACGGATTGTAATTTTTGTACCAAATTTCGTTCGAATCGGTCCATTCGTTCGTCAGTTATCACCTCCAGAGGCTCACTGACACACACACACACACACAAACATCACCTCAAAAATGCTCGATTCGTGATTAGGGATGCTTGAAATGTGATCTTCCGTCGAAAACTCAAATTCGAATTTTCGACCCCGTCACAATACTTTCCTTATACATTATTGTATATAAGGAAAGTAATACACAAGAAGAAATATTTTGCATTATGCCCCAACTTATTTTTAAAAGCACATATAATACATAATAGGCTGAAACGAATTGGATATGGGATGAAACAGGAACAAAATGGCAAAACTCGTGTGACAATGGCAGATGTCGAAAAAGATCGCAATGGCCATTAGCTTTCAGAAATAGTTTCTAGTGGAATGTTTGTTCTCACACTCATCCGCTTATTGTTTCCGTGTTTTGTTTAACTTTCTGTGTAGTTGGGAAGTATTTCAATCTCTTTATGGAAGCTTATACAGATATTTATTGAGTACAGAATTTGTTTTTGTGATAACACAGGAAGTTTATTGGAACAGAAAAAATTGTTGCGGAGGCAAATTTATAAATAGCAGACGGTAAGTTTGGAATGTATAAGATTTGGAATGAATATACATTAATTTGAGATTTGATAAAAATCAAACTATTTATTATATGAATCAAAAGTATGTTCGTTTGTTTTTATCAGTTTATGTATTTATCTGGTCCATGTACACATACACGTTTTTGATTTCTTTTTCAAATTTGGTATGGTTATTCTCTTTTCCACCGCGGGTAATCCCATAACTTTTTCGAGTTTATTAGACAGAAGTTTATCGCGATATTAATAAAACAAGAAATATCAATCATGCATAAAGCATTAATTATGAAACACTTTCCAACTGAAAAGCAATTTTATTTAAACATCTCTAAAATGTGATACATTCAGCAATGATATTTTTTTAATTATCATAGTACTACAATAATTTATTTTACTTGGAAACTGAAAACTTCTTCAAAAAGGGGAATACTATAAATCATCTGCTTCTCTATATAAAATCAGTGAAATATTTATTCATATCTCTTATATTCCAGACTCCAGAGTTAAATAATTTTGCATTAAAAATTCAGCAATTCTTATCCAACTCATCTTACAAATACTTGATTATTTTACATTCTGCATACGTGAAAATTAGGCTTCGTTGTCGAAATAACGAAAGGTTACTGATCATTTGATATAAAATATATTGTAATTGTGCATGTACAGAATTTAGATACACATATAATAGGCAAAAATAAAACGGTTTTAGGACTATGCAGTACTAAATATAAATATTAATGTTACGAACGTATCCAACAGAATCGTATGTGTATATGCAGGATTCAAGAACGAGTCCAAGTTTCTGGATAACTAACGTTTATGCACAAGCACAAAGTAAGTATGAACAATAAACCGTTAAACATCACTTAAATGCAGCTATATTATTCTTAAAATTCTGACGAAAATAATTTCCCAAAAGAGCTGCTGCTATTCTCAAAACATTGACAGAAATCACAGTCCAATGTAGCTCGTGTCACGTCCATTTGTCAACTTCACTGCAGCTGAGGGATGAATCTTTTTATAGACTCTAGAAATTCCTGTAAATCTGTATATCCAATAATCGTTCTATCGAGATGTTTCTGGAAGAATCGGGAAGGTGAAAAATATCGCCAAATTAGCAATAAATCGCCAAATATGGCAACCCTTTTTAACTAAGAAATTCTGACAACCCTAGGCTCACGTCATCCTTACATTACGGCATGATGACGTCATGGACTGTGCTTTCTTCGACTGGCTCTCGAGACAGATGAGTCAACAAAGAGAATATGGCCAACGGAGCTACCGTACTGAAGACACCGGTTCTCGTTAGATCACAGAAGTCAAGCAGCATCGGACGCGGTTAGTACTTTGGTGGGTGACCACCTGGGAGCACCGCATGCTGTTGACACATTTCGGGCGCGGTAGCCCGGTGGTTTGCGCGCTGGATTTTCACGTTGCCACAACTGCCGCCGTGTTCATGCGGAGTACGATCATGTTAAACATGTGGGTCCGTAAGTCCTTCCGAGAGGTTGGTGGTAGGGGAAGGAGGGTATGATCCCAGTGGATGCCTCCCCCACTGGGTTCCGGTCTAAATTGGGTGGCACATCCCGGCCGTCCAGACGGTTACCTTACACCTTTCTGGTAAGTCGGACAATCTGGGTCTCAACAACAACAAAGAGAATATTGTGAGTTCGCAACATTACCGTTACTTAAAAATCACGATTTTTACACAGCAATGATTTTTACACAAAAATGGATGCCAAATTTTACTTTGCAATGAGTCACGCGATCTCTTCATAGAATATGGGTGTAATTAATATTTCAATTTTATTTAAAAAAATTACTTAATATATTTTGATGAAATTTATTTTATACATTTTACATGATAATTTGAATATTTCCTAAAATTTTGGAAGCAATTTGTGAATTTTAACTCCTCTTAAAGAATGTTTAAAAAATTAGGTCCTATAGGGTTTAATGTTTCATTCTTTCAACCCGGGTTAAATCCTGAACTAATTGGGTGATATTATTCTTTTACATTCCCATATGTCCCACAAACCGTCTCAACAACATACTAAAATTTCATTTTGATAAACCCATTTTTGCGCAGTTATCGTCCGAGCGAACAGACAGACAGACAAAATGAACAAAGTCATGTAAACTTTACAACTATTTTGGAAGGCGTTAAAAGGCAAAATTAAACTTTTCATAGAAATAGCATTATGCAGATAATTAGTTTAAAACTTTACAGGGTGAAAATTATATCTTATTAATATTTATATGAGTGTATGCGGCAGACGATTTTTATAAAATGTATATGATTTAAGTAATAAAGAAATTTATATGAAAATGAAATTTATAAATGGCCTGTATTACCTTAGAATTCTGTCGAGCCCTCTCAAATGAGATTGAAAGTCGCAGAAAATGTAAGTGGGGGAAGGGTGCTGAAACGCTTGCTGATAATGTTCTAAAAGAAACAAGTAGAATTTTTGTGATCTGCAACTTTAAAATTGACTGTAGAACGCGGAGTATCTAGGGGGGGAGGATGCTTAGTGGTATAATGCAGCGTAAAGAAACAAAGCATATTTTTATCAATAAATTTACTTTATTCCACAACTTGTTTCGTATATTTAAGGGGGATCACAGAATTTTTAAATTGAGACAAAAAGGGGGGGGGGAGCATGTGTTGTCCCAGGGGGGGGGGTTGACAGAATTCTACGTATATTTTTCTTTGGGCTTCACCAGTTACGGCTTTAGGATATAATCTTCTTGAAATTACAGAATTTTTTTTTATTTTTGCAAACAAATTTTCGAATTTTCCATTGTGTTTAACTGAGTGCTGCAACAACATAAAAATAGTACGGTTTGTCTTCTCCTACCATTTTGGCGTATGCTAATTAAACTTCATATTAATGTAAATTTGGTTTCAAACGAGACTAAGAGGTCTTTCTCGTCAAATTTGCCTCTGAAGATAATTCTGTTTAGCCAGAATATACATTCTTAAGGTTATTTTTAAGATAATTAAAATAAATATTTTAATATAATTTTTGGAAGATCAATATCATTTAGAATACTACTGGAATTCGCACAAATTTTAACTTACGAGCAACGTCAAGTTTATCTGTCAGTTGCATATAAAGAGAAAAAATATCTATACGTAGGAAAATCATGTTTGCTGCTCACATAAAATTTTGTCACATGCCTCTTCTTTTCGACTAATACAAGCACTCTAAGCTTTCTGCGGCGTCAATCTCAGCTCATCACATTTCTATTAATTAACCGTTTTATTTACTTAGCGCAAATAATTTTCCTACATAATGCTAGTACCGTACTTCTTTCAAGGCGAAATAGGGACTCAGCAGACAGTTTTAACGTTGAAAGTTTACTGACATTGAGCGCTTTTTTGGATGACAACATGTAAAATAACTTTAAAGTAGCAAATTAATTTATATTTCTCGCAAATATAACTTGACAATTGAAAATATTGCCAACATCTGATACGAAATATATAAACTCAATACTTCTTATGGTTTATGGCTCCTTTTAGTTCATTATATGTTGATTATTAGGTCATCAATTTGGCGTTACTTTTATAACTTTATCGTCATTTTTCTGAATTTGGTGAGATTTTCTTTAATTGGCATCGCATTTAAAGTAGTTAAGTTGGCGATATTTCGCTCAATTAGTCGCCAAGGTCGACAAATTTATCGCTAGGTGTTACATATATGAGAAGATTTAGCGCTGTTCATTTTTACGTAATTTTTAAATCCCTCTATTTGAAAAACCTGCAATATCTCGAGAACGGTTCAAACAAGCGTTCAGTTTGTATCATTTGTTTGACAATAAAAAATTATGTATAAAATGATTATTTATTTAACCTAATTAAATGTCCTGATGTTTTTATGATGTTTTCAAACATTTATTCGAAAATTAAGAGTCTGTATTATTTTCGATCGCTTTTAAAATCAACAGGGTTTAAGTTGATCGCGTTTAAAATCAACGGGGTTTTGGTATTCACTGATTATAATAATCGTGTCAAATGTTATTCAAAACGCTCAATTCGTTTGAGAGACATCGCATCCACAGTCTCACGAATAATCACACACACACACATCACTCCAAAATCTTTCGATTTGAGCTCAGTGGTGCTTAAAACGTGCTTTTCTATCGAAAACTCTAATTCGATGGAAAATATCGACACCGTCACAATAATTTTTCTATACATAATACAATGCATGTAGGGGAAGTAATACTATATTATAAATACAAAAATTCCGTCAGCTACCGTATTATGAATAAATCGTTAAAATAAAATTATTGTTAGACACAATATACAAGGTAAACAAAAGGTATTTAAGCTTCTGCTTCATCAGCTATTGCCGTTCATTAGCACATGTACTAAGAACATCGCAAGAGTAAGTTTGCTCCAATTGCAATCGGTTATTTATATGGCGTATAAAAAGTCATTATACATAGGTAAAGTGTCGTAAATAATCCCCAGGAATTAACCACTAGCTGATTTTCTTAAAATACCTTACTAAACCACACTAGGAATAGAAGTCCAAGGGAAATTTAAATCTTTAGACGGTTTGATTATTTTGTGCCGAGATATCTACCAGATAATCGTGTTTTGCTGTAGAAAAATAATTAGTTGTAATTTTATCCGTTTATCAAGAATATCATTTTTAACACTTTACAACAAAGTTGAAAAGTGTTTATGACTTTGTTCATTCTGTCTGTCTGTCTGTCCGTTAGCACGATAACTGCTGTAAAAATGACTTAATCAAAATGAAATTTTAGTATGCTGTTCAGACGGTCTGTCGGATCTATGGGAATATAAATGAATAATATCACCCAATTAGTTTTGGATTGAACCCGGGTTGAAAAAATGAAATACATTGAGCCCTATGGGACCTAATTTTTCAAACATTTTTTAAGCGGATTTAAAATTCACAAATTGCATCGAAAATTTTAGGTAATATTCAAATTGTTAAATAAAATATATAAAAAAAATTCAGCGAAATATATTCAGTAGTTTTTTAAATAAAAATTAAAGTAATAATTACACCACTTATATGAAACGATCACGTGACCATGATATGAAACGATCACATGACCCACTTCAAAATGATATATGGCATCCATCTTGTTTCAAAATCGGGAAGTTTTAAGTTCTTTTAACACTTTACAACAAAGTTGAAAAGTGTTTATGACTTTGTTCATTCTGTCTGTCTGTCTGTCTGTCTGTCTGTCTGTCTGGCCGTTAGCAAAATAACTGCCGTAAAAATGACTTGATCAAAATGAAATTTTAGTATGTTGTTCAGACGGTTTGTAGAACCTATGGGAATATAAATAAATAATATTACCCAATTAGTTTGGGATTGAACCCGGGTCGAAAAAATGAAATACATTGAGCTCTATGGGACCTAATTTTTCAAACATTTTTTAAGCGGATTTAAAATTCACAAATTGCTTCGAAAATTTTAGGTAATATTCAAATTGTTCCATAAAATATATAAAAACAAATTCAGCGAAATATATTCAGTAATTCTTTAAATAAAAATTAAAATAATAATTACACCTCTTATATGAAACGATCACGTGACCATGATATGAAACGATCACATGACCCACTTCAAAATGATATATGGCATCCATCTTGTTTCAAAATCGTGATTTTTTTAAGTTCTTTTTAATTCATATTGAGTGTTGTATCCGTCCTAAAACTACTTTATTTTTGCTTAAATTCTGTGCATCTACGTACTGAAACAACGCAATGACAATATATTCGAGTTTAAATGCTCATCTAAATTTGATTATTTCTAAAACTAAGCCTATTTTTCACCTATGTAAAATGTAAACAGCAAAATATATAGAATGAGTTGTATTAGAATTCCTGTATTTTTTTAACACAAAATAATTTAGTCCATGGAGTCTGCATGGCTGATATGAATGAAATATTAATTGATTTCATAAAGACAAGGACGATTTTTTTCGATGAAGTTTCAAGCATAGAGTTTAATATTTTGTAGCTCCATGGTCTTAAACAAAATGTTTAAATAAAATAAATTATTATAGTATTGTGATGAATGAAATGAATGGGAGAAAGTTATGAATGAAAACCTGTTTTTATAGAGAGATCCAGGCGTGTTATTTTTTCTATGACGTCATTTGAACTAATTTCATTTGTTTT
Organism: Amaurobius ferox; assembly: GCA_951213105.1. Classification (NCBI taxonomy): domain Eukaryota; kingdom Metazoa; phylum Arthropoda; class Arachnida; order Araneae; family Amaurobiidae; genus Amaurobius; species Amaurobius ferox. The sequence goes on along the minus strand of OX578134.1, from coordinate 27,460,166 downwards.
CGATGAAGTTTTCAAATATAATAAATTATCGTAGTATTATGATAATTCTAAAACTATTACCGAGGAATGTATAACATTTTAGAGATGTTTAAACCAGGCAATTTATATTTCAATGCCGTCATTTGAATGAAGTTCATTTTTTTCGATGAAGGTTTAAGTTTTCAAATATAATAAATTAATGCAGTATTGTGATAAGTTTCAAAATATTACCGAGGAATGTATTGCATTTTAGACTTGTTTAAATAAAATTCCATTGAAGTTGGAAAGTGTTTCATAATCAATGCTTTAAGCATGTTTGATCTTTCTTGTTTCTTTTTATCTTATTTAAATTTTATGCTTGTTACTTTCCTTACATACATAATGTATAAGGAAAGTATTGTGACGGGGTGTCTGTGTCACGAATAAACACACATGCAATAAATCACGGGGTGTTACGAATAAACACACACACAATAAATCACGGGGTGTCACGAATAAGCACACACACACAGAAGTGATATCTGTGTGTGTGTAGATAGGATCTAGCTCGTTCCATTCATGAAAAAATATACTTTGAGTAATACTTTTGTATTTGACCGCCAATAGTCATTTGTCTGCTGTAAGAATAACTTATTTCTTCGTCCATAACGCTTGACGAGATTTTGGCGACGAATTTGGTGGAATGTTGCCAACTTGGCGACTTTTTAAATGTTGCTAAATTAACGAAAACTCTAGTAAGACTCCAACAAGTTATTTTTTTTTCCACATCGCCAAATCAGCGATGAAGACTCTGCCGGCAAGCATTTTAAGGGTTGCCAGAGCAACAGAGCGAGAGCCGAGAAGAGCGAGAAGAAGATATAGAGGGTGGAGGCGGAAAGCAAGGCGCATCCTGCGTCGTGAACATTTTAAAGAGTTAACCAGTGAATTAAATGTTTAAGTGTTTTTATGTTATGTGCTTTCGTCTAAATAAATGTGGTTTGTGTTAAATGCGGATGTTTAATTACAGTTGGCTTTTTGTCGAGTGTTCTATTCAAATATAATGCAATGGAAGTTGCGAGGTTAGTGTTCTAAAAAGAAATGGCGCACTAAAGAAGAACCTCGAAAGTTTACTGGCGTAGTCGCGGCAGGATTAGTTTATTACGGAAGTAATAATCGTTCCTGGAATGAAAAACGATTTGTATGTTTTTAGTGAATAGATGAAGATACGTCCGGTATCAAGTAATTAATGCACCAGCATTATAATACGAGTGGATACGATATTGATTTTTGAAAAATTATGTTGTTATAATATCATAACATATGTTGCTTATAATTTTCATGTCTATTGTACGATGAAGATACGTCCGGTATCAATTAATTAATGCACCAGCATTATAGTACGAGTGGATATGATACGTCAATTTTGAGTGTATTTGTTACAAAACAAAAAAATTAGTACGTCAGTGCTATTGAATACGCCAGTGTTCACGATAAAGTGTTTTTCTGTTAATACTGTTATTTGATAATTGAATACGCCAGTGTTCACGATAAAGTGTTTTTCTGTTAATACTGTTATTTGATAATTGAATACGCCAGTGTTCACGATAAAGTGGTTTCCTGTTAATACTGTTATTTGATAATTGAATACGTCAGCGTTCATGATAAAGTGATTTTCTGTTAATTTAATTGATAATTGAATACGCCAGTGTTCACGATAAAGTGGTTTTCTGTTAATACTGTTATTTGATAATTGAATACGCCAGTGTTCACGATAAAGTGGTTTTCTGTTAATGCTGTTATTTGATAATTGAATACGCCAGTGTTCATGATAAAGTTGTTTTCTGTTAATATTGTTATTCGATAATTGAATACGCCAGTGTTCGTGATAAAGTAGTTTTCTGGTAATACTGTTTCTTTTAGTAAATTTAAACAATTTAGAGATAAATCAGTTAACTTCCCTCGTGATCAGGTATGGCATTTCTTGCGAAAGGTAGAAAAGAGGATTTGATGGTTTTGGCGGAAGAATTGGGGATAATTACTAAACCTGAATTTAAAATTTTGGATTTGCGTAGAGAAATTCTTGGAAGTGAAGACTACGACGAAGAATTTACGAAAGAACTCCTCTTTACTATTATTAAAGAAAGAAAAGATCAAATAGAAAAGGAGGAAAAAGAAAGAAAAGATCAAATAGAAAAGGAGGAAAAAGAAAGAAAAGATCAAATAGAATTTGAGTTAGAAAAACTCAGAATCGAAAGGGGTGTTACTCAAGATTCTACGTCCTTAAATTTAGGGAGTAGTGAAAGATCAAAAAGCAGTTTCGAATTGATAAAATTGATGCCAAAATTTGACTTGAAGAATGATGACATTATGTTATATCTCACACTTTTTGAGAGACAAGCTAAAAGAGCCCACGTAGACATGACGGATTGGGTGTCAAGTCTGTTGCCACTTTTGCCTTCTGAGATCATACAACTCATCACACGGGAGTCAGAGGAAAAGTTTGAAGATTATGAATACGTTAAGGGTATTCTATTAAAGAGATTCAAGATGAATCCAGAAAGTTTCCGAAAAAAGTTCGTGCAGCTACAGAAAGTTCCCGAGAAATCGTGGCGTGATTTCGTATTTGAATTAACCAAGTACTTTGAAGAGTGGATTGATGGTCTCGAAATTAGAGATTTTGATAGTCTAAAGAAATTGATGATTACTGATCAACTAAAGAAAAGGGTACCTGGGGAGGTACGAGAACATTTCTTAGATGAATGGTTAAAAATTGTAGCACCCAATATGTTGGCAGACAAGTTAGATGAATATGAAAGTATACGTGTAAACTATACGAAATCAACAGGTATAGTCCGGAAAGAGAAGGTTGAATATCATCAAAGCGAATTTAGGGAAAAGGAAAAATTTGGAGCACCACCAAACATCAGAGGGGTTGGCGAAAAAATTTGGAAAAATGGAAATGTTCCAGGAAGGGGGCATCAAAGTTACAAGAGCCAACCAGGTTACAATTGGAGAAATGACACTTCTCAAATCAACTATAAACCTATTTGTTTTTCATGTGGAGCTGAGGATCATATTGGAAAATTTTGTACGTTAAGGAATAATCAGAGAAAATCACCCAACACTAATGCTCAAAGCAATCATGTTCGAACTATACAGTCTAAGGATGAAAATAACTCTCAAGTTCTGACAGCACGAATTACCGTACCGGTGTCAGTGCAGGATAATACCAAGAATAATGTGGATACCCTCCATACCATACATATAAAATGTGGAGAAACTTCACTTGTAGGCATAGTAGATTCGGGGGCACAAATCTCAGTGATACGTGAAGATTTAGTAATGGACGTTCATAGTGAAGGAGAGGGCAGAATCAAAATTGTCTCAGCTTTTGGAGAAAGTGAGATCGCTCCTTTGAAGATGATTTCGATGAAAATTGATGACAAATTACATGGAATAGTCCCCATAATATGTGCAGTTTCTAAAAAACTAACAAGTGATATGTTAGTGTGCTCTACAGCTTATGAGTCGTTGCGGGAGAATATACATTTGCATGGATTGGATCAGAATATCATGATCGATAATGCTACCTATCTTGGCGAAAAGGAGGAGGAAGTAGGGTCTGACCAGGAAGTAATGAATGAAAACGGTCAAGAAGAAAATACGTGCAGTGACCATGGTACTGTGAATGCTACTCAGGTCGAGAGTGACGGGAAACAAGAGCAGAAGTCGAGTAAGGATAACGAAGTAAAGAGCTCGTTTATTCAATTGCAACATGAAGATGAGACGTTGAGAAAAGTCTGGGACTATGCAAGAAAGGGACAAAATGCATACGAGATAATTGACGAAGTCTTGGTCCATTCTGAATGGATTACGGGTGAGACAGTCAAACAAGTAGTTTTGCCGATCTGCAAACGCCAAAATGTTCTTAGAATGGCTCACGAGATTCCATTAGCTGGCCATTTGTGAGAACAAAAGACTAAACAGAGAATTAAATTTTCATTCTTTTGGCCTACCCTAAAACAAGATGTGGCCAAATTTTGTGAAAGCTGCAAGATTTGTCAGATTAGACGAGTTGTTACATACAGGGACAGAATTCCCATACAACCGATAGCGAGACCAGAAACGCCTTTCGAAGTTTGGAGTTTAGATTGCGTTGGCCCGTTAGAACCTCCTTCTGGGCGAGGACATAAGTATATTATATGTGCGATAGATCTGTGTACAAGATGGGCTGAAGCCATTCCGGTTAAAGAAATCGGTGCAAAAACAACATGCAATGCATTGATGAAAATTTTTACTCAAACCGGGTTTCCAAAATTGATCTGCACTGATCAAGGAACAAATTTTACAGCAAAATTAACTGAAGCATTTTTAGGTATATTAGGGATATCTCCCAGATTTTCTACACCTGGACATCCCGAAAGCATGGGTGCTGTGGAGAGATGGAATAGAAATTTGAAAAATATGATGAACAAAAATATTCAGGAATATGGGCGGAATTGGGATATACACCTTCCCTACCTTCTGTTTGCATATAGAGAAGTTCCCCATAGTACAACAGGTGTATCACCGTTTCAGCTAGTATATGGACGCCTACCCCCAGGACCACTTGCTCTACTAAAAGATGTATGGATCGGTGAAAGGAAAATTCCCACCAAGGCATCCCGAAATGTGGAGGAATATCTACATGATCTAATAGAGAAATTGAAAAAAGGACATGAGATCGCAACTGAGAAATCCGAAGTAACTCAGGGAAATTACGCTTCTAGATACAATTTGAGATCAAAAGAAAAACATTTTAAGATCGGGGATAAGGTTTTAATTTTATTGCCCTCATCCAGCCATAAGTTACAAAACACTTGGATGGGTCCAGTGACGGTTATTCAGCTTACAAGGCCAAATTCGGCTGTTGTCGAATACGATGACGGAACTCGAAGAGAATTACATGTAAACAAATTGAGACCCTACATCAATCGTATCGAACAAATCGGACTTATTTTCGACGAAGACAAAGAATTTGGAGAACTGCATTGTGTGCCTACAAACCGAGTTAACATTACGCGAAAGGAAGTAAGAAAGTATATTGAGGGGAAAACAGCGACCTTGGAAACAGAACAACGCCTACAACTAAGTTCCTTACTATGCAATTATCATGATGTTTTTAGCACTATCCCTGGACGGGCGAAGGTGGAAGGGCATTCCATCAAGGTTACCTCAGAGTGTAGCCCTAAAAAGTTACATCCATATCGTATTCCTATGTCATTGCAGAAAGAAGTGGATAGTCAAATACAAGAATTACTAAATCTAAAATTGATTGAACCAAGCGACAGCGATTGGGCGCATCCCCTTGTATGTGTAGCAAAAAAGGATGGTAGCGTCAGACTTTGCGTCGATTTTAGATTGCTGAACAGTTTTACAGTGCCCAATGCTTATCCAATGAAAGTTGCTGATGAACTCAAAATGCTCATAGGAGACTCTCAATATATCACAGTTCTAGATATGACCAAGGGGTACTGGCAAATCCCTATGAAAGAGGATGACAAACCCTACACAGCATTTGTGACCCATGCCGGACATTTTCAGTGGAGAGTGTTACCTTTCGGTCTGAAGAATGCAGGAAGCACATTTCAGAAATCAATGGACCACGTTGGCATCTCACCAGGAGTATTGTCGGTCTTACATTGATGATGTTGCTATATTTTCAAAAACGTGGCTCGATCATTTGTCCCACATAAATGCTGTATTCAAAACGTTGCGTGAAGTTGGACTAACTGTAAATCTAAACAAATGTGATTCCGGAAAAAATGAAGTGAAATTTTTGGGCCATATTATAGGATCGGGACGACATTCTCCTGACCCAGATAAGGTTGAAACGATGAAAAAATTAGCACGGCCTATTGATAAGAGGGAATTAAGGGGTATTTTAGGACTAGCTAACTATTACCGAGATTATATCCCAAATTTCGCTTCAGTAGTGATACCCTTAACTGATCTAACCAAGAAAAGAATACCAAACAAGATACCATGGAGTAGAAAGGAAGAAGATGCGTTTACAAAGTTGAAGCAATGTTTAACTGAAATGGCGGTTCTTTACACCCCTGAACTTAACAAACCCTTTCAGCTTTATACCGACGCGTCCGGTACCGCGGTAGGAGCTTGTTTGGCGCAAGAAGATGATTCCAAGAAGGAAAAACCGATCGCCTTCTACAGTAAAAAGCTCACCCCCTGTCAGACTCGTTGGTCTACGATTGAAAGGGAAGCATATAGCGTCATCGCTGCTCTTAAGAAATATGAGACTTGGATCTTCGGGTCAGAAGTACAAATTATCTCGGATCATAATCCGCTGACCTATTTAACCCATACAGTGCCGCAAAGTGCAAAGTTGGCTCGGTGGGCCTTAGCCCTCCAGCGATACAATATTACAATCAGTTATCGAAAGGGAGCGTTACACGGAAACGCGGACGCTATGTCTAGAATTCCCATGACTGACTAATTAGGTAGGGTGGAAGAACATTCATTCTTCATTTGCAGTAAGACTATCACTAGAATTGCAGAAATCGAGGACTGAAATGCTGTGAAAAGAGTTATTAATGTTTTACTGTTATTGTGTTTTGATATATATATGTGACTATTCTTTAAGTTATAACATTTCTTATTGTAACATGGTAGGAAATATTATTACTAAACTATTAGATTTTTTTTTTAAAATATTAGGTGTTTTGAAATATACTGTAATATTGTGTTGTTAAATCAGTATGCTCATAGACGTAAAATTTAATGTATCAGTATGCACTTTTTAAGTTGTTAGGACTGTATTTTCAATGTGTATATGCCCATAGAACTCTATTTTCAACAACATTGTCTTTAAAGAGACGAATGTGCTTTTTTTTTAAGGGGGAAGTAGTAAGACTCCAACAAGTTATTTTTTTTTCCACATCGCCAAATCAGCGATGAAGACTCTGCCGGCAAGCATTTTAAGGGTTGCCAGAGCAACAGAGCGAGAGCCGAGAAGAGCGAGAAGAAGATATAGAGGGTGAAGGCGGAAAGCAAGGCGCATCCTGCGTCGTGAACATTTTAAAGAGTTAACCAGTGAATTAAATGTTTAAGTGTTTTTATGTTATGTGCTTTCGTCTAAATAAATGTGGTTTGTGTTAAATGCGGATGTTTAATTACAGTTGGCTTTTTGTCGAGTGTTCTATTCAAATATAATGCAATGGAAGTTGCGAGGTTAGTGTTCTAAAAAGAAATGGCGCACTAAAGAAGAACCTCGAAAGTTTACTACTCTTCAAATGGATAAAAATGATGCTAAATCAATGACGAATCCTTGATGATGACGACATGAAAAATGGCGACTCATTGACAAGAATCCAATATCTTGGAAAGAATATAAATATCTACTATAAAAAATCTATTTTCTTTCACTGTAAAAGTAGTAAATTCATTGCATTATATAAGGAAAGTCATGTGCTGCCCACATCAGATTGTTTAATTATTGCATTTACTTATATTATTAATACAAAAGAAATCATTGAATTAAATTTAATGTTCTGTCGTATGACCTTATCTATTATATCTCTGTAACTTTTATATCTATTTTTATTTTCTATACGTTTCTAACCCAAAGAGTTAACCACGGAGCATTCTAAATTTCTTTTATAAAAATACATTTTTATCTAATAAAATAAAGCTTATAGGGTGTTTTGTTCAAGACAGCTATAAAACATGTTTTTATAAATAAAAAAATTATTTTCTTCCTATAGAACACCAAAAGGAAGATATTTGTTTCTGAGTTTTTTGACACTTAAAAAGACATGAATCAAATAAAATATTTTACGGTTGTTTCCCTTCATGTTAAAATACCAATATATCAAGATTTTCTAAGTTTATTTTGTTTAGAAGCAAAAATGAATAGATTTATGATTTATTTATTCCCTTTTCTACACCAATCAATTTTAACAGCTACTAAACGAATATTTATGTTCTTCCAAAACACAATGCAACACTCACATGGTAAGGAAAGTAAAAGGCGAATAAAATTCTTCTAGCTTTAGTAATGGCAGCTAATGGTCATGTTTTTAGCGATCATTTTTTAGTGGATTTTTCTTTTCTTTGCGGTTGCCGTGCTTGGGGATTTGAAGAAACTTGAGTGTTGATTAATGTAGGTATTATTTAAGCAACGAACCTTTATTTACGACCCGAGAAACTCGGGCCCAAGTATTTTCCCCTAGTAGTTGCTTATAATTTGTGGCCACGCGTCTTAGCAACCGATCAAGTATGAAAGGTATTTAATGCCTTCTATATACGCGTTTTATGCGTTTCTGATGTCAATTCCTACTAACTGGACATGGTTTTACAGTTACGACTAATTAGATATAATTATATTTCATACCTATAACGTTTCCATTAAGGGCACTGAAATCATTTTTATTTGATTGAACATGGCCACTTTACTACAGATGAGTGATCGTCAACCTGCGATCCGCCACCTGATTTTGTACGACCCGCCAACGAACCTTTTCGAAAAAATTTATTTTGTATAATACACACCTTTATTATATCATAGCTATCTTTTAAAATTTATAAAACTATTTTTCTGTTTTTTTTAATCAACTTTTTACACTACTTAGAGAAATGTAAAACAGGAGTAATCAAAGTAGAATTTTCAAAATACAGGTACTAGAACAATTGGAATATCCTCGAGTTTCCGTGGTTTCCAGCATCATATGACTATAAAAAAGGCACTAAAATACGCTGATCTTTCTTTGTATCCATTAAAACAATTTATAGCTTCCGTTGTCCGGGAGGAAATATGATTTGTTAGACTATCGCAGTTGCCTCAATAGTTCTAATTGTGGGTTGCACTTCATTGAAAATTTCCTATAAGAAAGTGTGTTTGATTTACATAACACGTTAGCAAAACATAGAACAGTTTACACACGTAACTTTGAAAACGTGTGTGAGCAAGCAGATGAACCGATTGAAGACCTGAAGCTATATATTCTGCCAGAATATCAATTGTAGTGTGAACGCTGTAACCGCTTCTCTGTGTGTCCGCCATTTTTGTATCTCGTGTGCAAATATCTTTCAACATTTCATGATATGATGTAGAGTATGTCTTTCGCTTCGCTAGCGTAGGCCTCGGATTCAAGATACGCAAATTAGTCCTGTCCAGAGTTCTTACGTAGTTGTCATATCACAATATTTAGACAAATTTCGCCATTACTATTGCTCTTTAGAAAGGAGTAGTTGGTTTTAAATAAAGTGGTTAAATTTGAAGCATCCTGAGTTCTAAAACTGTCCAAATGGCGTTCTTTTTGATCCCAGGTGCAAGCATCTCTATGATACCCACATGTTTGCCGAAAAAAACAAAATTTTGATGAAAATGTGTGAACGGGATTTTTTCCAAACATAGACGGTACAAAATGTTAAGATCTAAATGTAAATCCATAATGTTATCAGCGATCGATTACTATAATCGTTGTCGACCAGAAAGCAACTAGCGATGGGACAGTTAAGGTTCAAGGTATTCAGTTATTCTGTAGTTAACCTACATTTTAGGCTTAGCATTGGAAATTTTTTTAACAGTAGAAGGAATTCTTACGAAAATTTAGCGTTTTATAATGCACTATTTAGAGTGTACTCGCTCGTTTGCCTACTTTGACATCTAAAGTTCAGATTTTTAGGAATGGTGTAACATAATGGAAAGATGGATAGCCTAATATTTTGTACAGAAAAAGATCACCAGCATCATTCATTATGAACTTCAATAAAGAAAAAATGGCCCTCCAATCACGCGGAGTACGGCTATGCTAAATATGTAGGTGTGTATGTCTTTCCGACAGGGACATATAGGCTGCATCTACAGGTACGGTCCTTGTGGATGCCACCCCCACTGGGTTCCGGTCTAAATTGTGTGGCACTATCCAGGTCGTCAAAATATATATCTTATACATTCGGGCAGGTCGAACGGTCTTGCGCAAAAAAGAAACAACATAGATCAATCATGCTTAAAGCATTGATTAAGAAACACTTTCCAACTTCAATGCAATTTTATTTAAACATGTCTAAAATGTAATACATTCCTCGGTAATATTTTAAAACTTCTCACAATAATACATTGATGTATTACAGTTGAAAACTTAAACATTCATCCAAAAAAATGAACTTCATTCAAATGACGGCATTGAAATATAAATAGCCTGGTTTAAACATCTCTAAAATGTGATATATTACTCGGTAACAATTTTAGAATTATCATAATACCACGATAATTTATTATATTTAAAAACTTCATCGAAAACAACTGAAATTCATTCAAATGACGTCATAGAAAAAATAACACGCCTGGCTCTCTCTAAAAAAGCAGCATTTCATTCATAAATAATTTCCCATTCATGTCATTCATCACAATACTATAATAATTTATTTTATTTTAAAATTAAGACCATGGAGCTGTAAGTAATTTAACTCTATGCTTAAAACTTCATCGCAAAAAATCGTCCTTCTCTCGGTAAAGTCAATGAATATTTTATTTCATATCAGCTATGCAGACTCCATGAGCTAAATTCTTTTGCATTAAAAAAATACGGCAATTCCTATACAACTCATCCTACATATTTTGCTGTTTACATTTCACATAAGTGAAAAATAGGCTTCGTTAGAGAAATAATCAAAGTTGGATGCTCATTTAAACTGAAATATATTGTCATTACGTTGTTTCAGTATGTAGATTCACAGAATTTAAGCGAAAATAAAGAGGTTTTACGACGAATACAACACTCATTATGAATTAAAAAGAACTTTAAAAATGACGATTTTGAGACAAGATGGATGCCGTATTATATTTTGAAGTTGGTCACGTGATCGTTTCATATCCTGGTCACGTGATCGCTTCATGTAAGAGGTGTAATTATTATTTTAATTTTTATTTAAAAAACTACTGAGTATATGTCGCTGAATTTTTTTTTATATATTTTATGGAACAATTTGAATATTACCTAAAATTTTCGAAGCAAATTGTGAAATTTAAATCCGCTTAAAAAATGTTTGAAAAATTTGGTCCCATTGGGTTCAATGTATTTCATTTTTTCAACCCGGGTTCAATCCAAAACTATTTGGGTGATATTATTTATTTATATTCCCATAGGTCCTACAGACCGTCTGAACAACATACTAAAATTTCATTTTGATTAAGTCATTTTTAAGGCAGTTATCGTGCTAACGGACAGACAGACAGAATGACAGACAGAATGTTATAAGAAACGGCCGGGAATCTTTATCAATCATCACTTTATCAGTCTATGTGCTGTTATTTATATCTGTATTATTTAAGTAGTGGACGCTTGTTTATTGAAAATATAACCATTAAGTTGCTTGTGGAACGTACGTCCAATATACAAATTGTTCTAATTGTGCTGAGGTTTTTTTGAATTTATTACCCAGGCCGTTCAGCTTAACCAAAGGGTGTAGGACAGTTATAAGAAACGGCCGGGAATCTTTACCAATCATCATTTTATCAGTCTATGTGCTGTTATTTATATCTGTATTATTTAAGTAGTGGACGCTTGTTTATTGAAAATATAACCATTAAGTTGCTTGTACGTCCAATATACAAATTGTTCTAATTGTGCTGAAGTTTTTTTGAATTTATTACCCAGGCCGTTCAGCTTAACCAAAGGGTGTAGTACAGTTATAAGAAACGGCCGGGAATCTTTATAAATCATCACTTTATCAGTCTATGTGCTGTTATTTATATCTGTATTATTTAAGTAGTGGACGCTTGTTTATTGAAAATATAACCATTAAGTTGCTTGTGGAACGTACGTCCAATATACAAATTGTTCTAATTGTGCTGAAGTTTTTTTGAATTCATTACCCAGGCCGTTCAGCTTAACCAAAGGGTGTAGGACAGTTATAAGAAACGGCCAGGAATCTTTATAAATCATCACTTTATCAGTCTATGTGCTGTTATTTATATCTGTATTATTTAAGTAGTGGACGCTTGTTTATTGAAAATATAACCATTAAGTTGCTTGTGGAACGTACGTCCAATAAACAAATTGTTCTAATTGTGCTGAAGTTTTTTTGAATTTATTACCCAGGCCGTTCAGCTTAGCCAAAGGGTGTAGGACAGTTATAAGAAACGGCCGGGAATCTTTATCAATCATCACTTTATCAGTCTATGTGCTGTTATTTATATCTGTATTATTTAAGTAGTGGACGCTTGTTTATTGAAAATATAACCATTAAGTTGCTTGTGGAACGTACGTCCAATATACAAATTGTTCTAATTGTGCTGAAGTTTTTTTGAATTTATTACCCAGGCCGTTCAGCTTAACCAAAGGGTGTAGTACAGTTATAAGAAACGGCCGGGAATCTTTATAAATCATCACTTTATCAGTCTATGTGCTGTTATTTATATCTGTATTATTTAAGTAGTGGACGCTTGTTTATTGAAAATATAACCATTAAGTTGCTTGTGGAACGTACGTCCAATATACAAATTGTTCTAATTGTGCTGAAGTTTTTTTGAATTCATTACCCAGGCCGTTCAGCTTAACCAAAGGGTGTAGGACAGTTATAAGAAACGGCCGGGAATCTTTATAAATCATCACTTTATCAGTCTATGTGCTGTTATTTATATCTGTATTATTTAAGTAGTGGACGCTTGTTTATTGAAAATATAACCATTAAGTTGCTTGTGGAACGTACGTCCAATAAACAAATTGTTCTAATTGTGCTGAAGTTTTTTTGAATTTATTACCCAGGCCGTTCAGCTTAGCCAAAGGGTGTAGGACAGTTATAAGAAACGGCCGGGAATCTTTATCAATCATCACTTTATCAGTCTATGTGCTGTTATTTATATCTGTATTATTTAAGTAGTGGACGCTTGTTTATTGAAAATATAACCATTAATTTGCTTGTGGAACGTACGTCCAATAAACAAATTGTTCTAATTGTGCTGAAGTTTTTTTGAATTTATTTCCCAGGCCGTTCAGCTTAACCAAAGGGTGTAGGACAATTATAAGGGACGGCCGGGAAAACAAATGTGTGTGTGTGTGTGCATGTCGATATTGTTGAAATTAAGATTTAAATTGTATCCGTCGGTAGATTTTAAATTAGAATGCAGTTCGCTTTTGTGATTTAGAAGGGTGTTGTATCACGTTCATTGTGTCGATGTACTTAGATCTTTATTTTGTTATTTTATATAACCACCCTGATTTGACTCCCAAGTAACGCCGTGTTCATTTTCTAGTTCGCAAATGTATGATTGTGTGTCAATTCGAGGTCACTTTCTTGCATGAATGGTAGCCAATCTGTATGCAGTAAGTTCTTGCATTTTCATAGTATTACTTTAAAATCAGAAATTACATAATAAATGATTGCTGTGCAATATGGAGTACATAATGAATAACACTTGATTGCTATTGGAACATATTTTATTCGATACCTACGTAATTCACCCAGTATATAAAATATTACTGTCTACTTTAATAGTATCTCGTACTTCCTCACTATTTGTAATGACAGTTCGCAAATGGCGATCATAATTTGATTTACTGTAATCTAAGTCGACTCTTAATCGACGTATAGTCGACGTATAGTATTTCTGTAATTATGATAAATATATCTAATTACGATATGACACGCAATCAAATTAACGTTATTCCAAATCTATATTCTTTACTTAAAACAATTCGTCTTTCCCGTCACTTACAGGGTTTCCAGGAACAAAAATGTGTACCAGAATAAATGATAAAACGAAGCGAATTTTAATTTTGGAGTTGAACAACTTGCCTTGGTATACATACCGAACATTTTCTTCATGCATACTCAGTGCTCTCTTCCCCATTGTACTTGACATTCGAGCCCGTTACTTTCGTCACTATACGCCAGCGAGTTGACAGTTCGAATACGCAGGCGGCGTATAAATAAAAAAAAATCAGTAAAATAAATTAACTTTAACCTACAAAACAAAAGTAAACCAATTCTATAAACTATTCACTTTTGTTCTACAAAGCATAAGAAACCCAATGCATTAAATAAATTCACACGCATGAAAAATATTCGAGGAATTGATCTTTAAAAATTTGAAAGAACAAAATAAGTATATAAAGAAAAGAATCAAAATAACAAGTTTTCCTTTTTTAAATTGGTTTATTTTTGTAGAACAAAATTCTTCCCTGTCAGCAAGTTTCCGTGTTTCAATTTTTGTATTTTCGCTGATCGAAGTAAAACTCTTTTGTACCCTTCTGTTGCTTGAAAGGATTCTATTTGCTAATACAACGTTTTCAAAAACAACTACGAAATGTTTTTCAATAAATACATTTTCCGTTTTCTTGTTCTGTACCCTTGTTTTCTCATGATATTTTTAAAAGGAATTTACCGCGTAAAACATTTTTTAGGAATATAAGAAGCGTATTTAGAACATTTTTAAGCACTTTTGCAGTTAAGGGATGGAAAGCTGTTTACTAAGTGTTAAAATGCTATACTTATTTATCTCTTTAACCATGTTTTTTTATTTATCATGGCAGTATATTCATTAAACGGAGAGTGCCGCTTATCGTAATTTCCTTTAAGTTTTCCAGTTTATATTTATCCAGTTTATAACTATCGATTCATGTATATTTTGTTACAAATTGATATAATGAATGCGTTTAGCTACGATTTTCATTAATTTATGCAGGGTTCCATCATCTTTATGCATATCTTTAACTTTCGATTGAAGTTGCAAATGTCTACTAATAATAGAAGTGACTACAAGCTATCGATTGAGAAAGTTTGCAGCGGCCCTAGAGGCAAATTTTAAAAAAATAGAATTCCTCTCTTGAAAAAGAAGCAAGATAAACGAAATTCTTCATTTTCAGAGTAATGGAACTTTTACCATTTAGTATGAAAAGCCGTGTGGTTTGTACATAACATGTACACAGACTATAAAAAGTGAGGTCAATGAATAGGGTTTATTGCAATGCTTCATTGTCTACTATTTTTTTACAACATTTACTTTCTACTGCAAAAATAATGATTTTAAATAAATTGAAATTAGTTTATTACACAGAAATTTTTTTTTCCATTCGTGTTTCTCGCCATTTTATTCAGAAGCACTTCCGCGTACCGAGACATTTGCATAAATATCGTTTCATTCTTTATCGTCTGTGTACATGTTATTTGCGAAACACACATATTTCTATACTGTTATGAACGTAGATAACTTAAGTTTATTAACAAACATAAAGTAAAAAGGAACAAGATATAAACAAACATCACGTACATGCTCCTCTAATTACAAAAAATAAGTGATAATTTTGTCAAAATACTGGCGAAAATAATTTCACAAAACAGCTACTATTCTCAAAACATTGATAAAATTCACAGTCCACTAGTAGTTCGTATATTGTCAACTCGTCAAATGAATTATCCGATTCAGTGAGGACTCCTATTTATAGTCCCGCCATAGAAACTTCTGGAAATTTCTATATCTCAAAGAATACTCGTTCAAACTAAATGCTTATGGAAGATTCGGTAAGTCGTCAAATGTCGCCAAATTGGCGATAAATAGCAAAATCTGGCCTCCCTTCTCCGAAGTTTGAAATTCTGGCAACCATAGAATGGGAAAGAATGCTCGTACCGCTTTCTTTTTGAGAAAACTACCCGATGGAGCCAGTTGATCTGCGTTAAAGAGGAAAGACAGGACGGGAGACGCAAGTCAGGGAATATTATACGTTCGCAACAATACTAAGCAGATAGTGCAAAGAGAGCTTGAAAATGTTCGTCTATCTGGCTGTGTTTTCGAAATATGGACTTTAATTTCCTAAATTCGCCACTAGAAGCACTGTAATCGTAACGTATTGTCGTTGCCCTATTTGTAGATCCTGTTTAACAGATCTAGAACACATTAATCATAAAATAAAGAATGCATAAGGAAACTTAGTATATATACTTGTATTTAATCCAATCAAATACAACAGTACATATAGGAAACTGACATCGGGGATCCGGACGTCTGAAAAGATTTTTCGAAAACCTCCATTTTCTCTACTCTATGAGGGAGGACCAATCAAACATCTAGCTTCGTTAAGTCCCGTGGGCGATCTTATAATGTGACAAAGAGTCAAGTTTTCTAGATCCTGGGGACTTCTGGACGTTCTGAAAATACTTAAAAAGCAATTCCGTACGCTTCAGTGACGGGGAAATCCTTTAATCTGGCTCCGTTAATTTCTGTCGATTGTCCGATACTATAAGTGCGGAAAGATTCAGTCTTTTGAATCACGGGGATACGTTCCAATAACAACAAATTAAAAATCTGATTCCGTTACGTTTTCTCACGTGATCGTTAATGTAAGTATGCTACTATATAGCCAACTAACTCAGAGGAGGCACTCCTGCAGTGCCTGGAAAACTATTCGAATACACTGTAAATTTTCACCCACCGAGGTGATCAAAATTCCGGCACCGTTAAATTTTATTAGTGTTCGATACCATAAGCGTGCAAAGTTTCACTGGTTTGGATCACATGGGTCTTTATACAAACACATTAGACAATTAGTAAATAGACTAACAAAACTCAAAATAGTTTTGCGTTGTACAACTAATTATATCTCACAATTAATTCTTTGTAACTCTTTCTAAAGAGAATATTTTCTAAAATCTGCAGAAATGAAACCGTCACGCGATATAAGACAAATCTACATGGAAAACAGTACGTTTTCCTTAAGGCTAACTTACTTTGTCCCTTTTTAAATATAAAATCAATAAATGAATTATGAAGACAGCAACGTGGTACATTTTTACGTTAATCTTATTTCGCAATTTAATCTTGCACACTAAACTTCATATAGAAATAAATAAAAAAAAACGAAATATATTTTGATTATTTAGGCAATGTTAAGATATGGACTTCATGAGTAACTTTTAAATTTGTATAATAAGTATTGTATATGTAGTCATTATCATTTATCACTAATATTAAATTACAGTTTTTTAACATCAACACCATGTAACGATCTGCCATATAGCTCCATTCTTGAAAGAGCACAGTTCTCTCAAATATGGCAAAAAGTGAACCAAAATAGCAGAATTAATCATGTTGCATGCAAATGTATTCAAATTTTTCTTAGATTGTGTCGTACAAGTATGGCAACTAGCGAGTTAATCAATTTCGATCACTCAGACACATCCTCACCAGGCTCTACAACTGGTGCGTTAAGCTAATGTCACCTGGAAATTGCATAAAAATAATATCATCGAAAAGCCAATATGAAAACTGTTATGATGAACCCTCTCATAGAAAAATACAATTTAAGCTATTAAAATAAAGTAATACTGTCTAATTCGGTCATCTGTCCCATAATGCATTATTCGTCTCAGATATGGAGATATGCCTGTAAAACTCAATCATATTTCTTAGAAACAAAGCAAAATCAGATTCCTAGGACCATTAGCAAAGTTTCTAAGTATTTAAAGAAATTACCTAAAACGACATAATTTTAACTTAATACTATGGGATCTCTAATTAAAAAATCTGATGTGGGCAACACATGACTTTCCTTATATAATGTAATGCATTTACTACTTTTACAGTAAAAAAAATAGGTTTTTCTTATAGTAGATACTAATATTCTTTCCAAAATATTGAATTTTCGAGAATTAGTCGTCATTTTCATTGATTTAGAGTCATTTTTATCCATTTGGCGAGATTAAAAAAGTCGCCAAGTTTTGAAAAGTCGCCAAATTGGCGGCATTCTGCCAAATTCGTCGCCAAAATCTCGCCAAGTGTTATGCACTAAGAAATAAGTTATTCTTACAGCAGATAAATGACTATTGGCGTTCAAATACAAAAGTATTACTCAAAGTATCTTTTTTCATGAATGGAACGAGCTAAATCCACGAGATTGATGTCACCCAATTTATCGCATGGTATTACATATGAAAAGTGAACAATTTCTCAATAGGAAATATTTTTTTATTTTATATGACTTTTTGATAATTTTTTGAAAAATGTACAATATCTCGAGAACGGTTTATGTCAGTGTTCTAAAATTTATGTCAATCGTTTTCTAATGAAAAATTACATAAAAAATGTCTATTCGCGTAACTTTATTATTGTTTTTGATTTTTTGACGATTTTTTCAAAATTTCATTCGAAAATTTAGGGGGGTTCTGAACGTTCGATTGCAAATAAAAATAATAGGCTTCCAGTGTTTATGGATTGTGATTTTTGTACTAAATTTCGTTCGAATCGGTCCATTCGTTCGTCAGTTATCGTCTCCACAGTCTCACTGACACACACACACACACACACACACACACACACACACACACACACACACATACACAGACAACATTTCAAAAATGTTTGATTCGTGATCAGGGATGCTTGAAACGTGCTCTCGCGTCGAAAACTCGAATACTTTCTCGAATCCTCGACAACACTTTCCTTATACATTATGTGTATAAGGAAAGTAATAAACTGGAGTGTTTCTTTACTCGGCTTTCTCATACCGGAAATCATGTGTCTTCAAATTGCATAAGAAAAATTTTGAAAAATCAGTATCGTGGGTCAAAATAATTACATCTACAGCCGGTTACACTGTATTTTAAAGGGCTATATTACTTTCCTTATATACATAATGTATAAGGAAAGTATTGTGACGGGGTCGAAAATTCGAATTCGAGTTTTCGACGGGAGAGCACGTTTCAAGCATCCCTGATCACGAATCAAACATTTTTGAAGTGATGTCTGTGTGTGTGTATGTGTGTGTGTGTGTGTGTGAAAGTATGTGTGTGTGTGTGTTTTAGTGAGTCTGTGGAGACGATAACTGACGAACGAATGAACCGATTCGAACCAAATTTGGTACAAAAATCACAATCAGTAAACACTGGAAGCCTATTGTTTTTATATGCAATCGAATGTTCAGAACCCCCCTAAATTTTCGAATGAAATTTTGAAAAAATCGTCAAAAAATGAAAACCACTAATAAAGTTACGCAAATAGACATTTGTTATGTAATTTTTCATTAGAAAACGATTGGCATAAATTTTAGAACGCTAACACGAACCGTTCTTGATATATTGTACATTTTTCAAAAAAATTATCAAAATGTCATAAAATAAAAAAAAAAATATTTCCTATTGAGAAACATATTCACTTTTCATATGTAATACCATGCGATAAATTGGGTGACATCATTGACGTGGATCTAGCTCGTTCCATACATGAAAAAAGATACTTTGAGTAATGCTTTTTTATTTGAAAGCCAATAGTCATTTATCTGCTGTAAGAATAACTTATTTCTTAGTGCATAACGCTTGGCGAGATTTTGGCGACGAATTTGGCGGAATGTCGCCAACTTGGCGACAATGTGAAATGTTGCCAAATTAACGAAAACTCGCCAAATGGATAAAAATGACTCTAAATCAATGAAAATGAGGACTAATTTTCGAAAATTCAATATCTTGGGAAGAATATTAGTATCTACTATAAGAAAAACCTACTTTTTACTGTAAAAGTAGTAAATTCATTGCATTATATAAGGAAAGTCATGTGTTGCCCACATCAGATTTTTTTGCTTGATACCATACTTGACGAGGTGCCTCAGGGAAGAAGAGGTAGGTTACTTGCCCCCCAAGGAAGGCTAATAACGTCACGAACAAAAAAAATTTGATGTGGGCAACACATGACTTTCCTTATATAATGTAATGAATTTACTACTTTTACAGTAGAAAAATAGATTTTTCTTATAATAGATACTAATATTCTTTCCAAGATATTGAATTTTCGACAATTAGTCGTCATTTTCATTGATTTAGCGTCATTTTTATCCATTTAGCGAGATTTTCGTTAATTTGGCAACATTTCAAAAAAGTCGCCAAGTTGGAGACATTCCGCCAAATTCGTCGCCAAAATCTCGCCAAGCGTTATGGACGAAGAAATAAGTTGTTTTTACAGCAGATAAATGACTATTGGCGTTCAAATACAAAAGTATCACTCAAAGTATCTTTTTTCATGAATGGAACTAGCTAAATCCACGAGAATGATGTCACATAATTTATCTAGTGGTATTACATATGAAAAGCGAACAATAGGAAATATTTTTTTTTCATTTTAAATGACTTTTTAATAATTCTTTTGAAAAATGTTTAATATCTCGAGAACGGTTCATGTTAGCGTTCTAAAATTTATGTCAATCGTTTTCTAATGAAAAATTACATAAGAAATATCTATTTGCGTAACTTTATTAGTGGTTTGGATCTTTTGACGATTTTTTCAAAATTTTATTCGAAAATTTAGGGGGGTTCTGAACATTCGATTACGTATAAAAACAATAGGCCTCCAGTGTTTACGGATTGTGATTTTTGTACCAAATTTGTTTCGAATCGCTCCATTCGTTCATCAGTTATCGTCTCCACAGTCTCACTGACACACACACACACACACACACACACACACACACACACACACACACAGACATCACCTCAAAAATGTTTGATTCGTGATCAGGGATGCTTGAAACGTGCTCTCCCGTCGAAAACTCGATTTCGAATTTTCAACCCCGTCACAATACTTTCCTTATACATTATGTATATAAGGAAAGTAAAAAATTGTATCGCGCTATTTTTTACAACAATTATTGAAACTATTAAGTGTCGTGATCATTGAGCCATAAATAAACCCTCCTATGCATGATTATGTTAAGTGTGTACTATGCTGTTATGCTAACTAACTTTATATCATGTTATTGATCTACTTTTATGCACGATTATGTTAAGTTTTTACTATGCTGCCATGTTAAGTATCTACTTTATATCATGTTATTTATCTACTTTTATGCATGATTATGTTAAGTCAGCCTTATGCTGCCATGTTAAAAAAATTATAAATTTTGAAGTTTGCGTTCGAATGAAAAAAAAATCTATCTAGTTCTACTTTCTTAAAGCCAGATATACTGTTTCGTGAAAAGCCATTAACATTTGTTGCTGCTACATAGGAAATAAACCACAGACATCAGACAGACAGGCGGACATCACTCCAAAAATAGTCAAAACGTGATCAGGAGGTCTTGAAACATATACTAGTATAAAAATCTCGAAATTCAAAATTTTCGTGAAAGCAATACTTTATCAATACTGGGTATGAGAAAATGAAAATATGCGTAAACTTCCAAACATTTGGTAAGCTGCCAACTGTTCCCAATGAAATAATTTCTAACTTAAATGATTATGATCACGGAAAGGCTAAATTCTGTTGTTGTTGATACCCAGACCGTCCGACCTACCAGAAAGGTGTAAGGTAACTGTTTGAACGACCGGGAAGTGCCACCTAATTTAGACTGGAACGCAGTGAGGGAGGCATCCACAGGGACCGTGCCCTCGTTCCCCTACCACCAACCTCTAGGAAGGACTTACGAACCCACATGGTTAAAGTGATCGTACTCCGTGTGAACACAGCGGCAGTTTTGTTAGTGGCGGGAATCGAACTCGGGCCTACCGAGTGTAATTCCCGTGCGCTTATCACTGGGCTACCGCGCCTTAGGCTAAATCTTGTGAAAGACCCTGAGCAGTTGTAACTGGAAATAACTGAAATCCTCCGTAAAACTATTTTCTTTTATTATTGAAATTAAAATGTAAATAGGATTATAATATCCTACAATAGCTATAATATCCTACACCCCCCTTAAACTCCTAATTTTGCTTGAAGTTAATTAAAATATGTGACAATCTCCTAAACTGTCAAACACAAATGGGTATCAAAATACCACATTAGGAGTTCTAGGCTAAATAAGATTGTAAAATGAATGTTTGGAAACCCCTATAGTGGCCACTGAATTAATGTAAAAAAATGATGAGAAAGACACTCCATTGCAGATACCTGCATCCATGGCCCGGTCTTGCGCATATTAAGCTGAGAAGGAGAATCTGAAATAGTTGGTAAATTATATTTGGATGATTAAACGCCAACATTGGTTGTATTTATATTCCGTTATGAAGTAAGTATCGGAGGTGATACCATTGATGCATATGCTGATGTGGGTTTGTTTGCAGACATTGCGTTCTGGATGTCTTTCCAGTGCTCTTTGTAATTACTGTCGTTGCTGACATGTGACATCAGCAGCGCGTGTTCCTGTTGTTGATATCTGCATTAATTGTCGACAGCGTTATGTCTTTTGTTGTGGATCATATTCCGAATCTAAGGTGCCCACTTACGTTGCACAGTGGTTTCAGTCGTTGCTGATATGTGTAGCATAAGTGCCGATGTCAAATTTCGCTATCTGCTTATTATCTTCATTAAACGCATGTCGAATTTTGAAAAAACGTGACACCTCTTGTCACGACCGCAACAGAGAAATTCCTTGGAGAATTATTTTACGTCCTCCAAAAATGGATGCTGAGTTCATATCATTCATCTTCTCTATCTATGGCCAAATCTGAGAAATGGATATTTCAAGAAATTATTTTAAACCAAATGTTGAAAAGGAACCGGAAGATGAAATTTTTAGTGAACTACTCAACCTTCAGAATGAAAGACAAAATCCATAGCAGTTTATATCCAAGCTCTGCCCACAGCTAATCTTCTAAAAGGATGTTTCAAAGTAAAGAAAAATTTTTGAACATGAAATAGAAAAACAAGAAAGATCAATTATGCTTAAAGCATTGATTATGAAACACTTTCCAACTGCAATGCAATTTTAATTTAGCATCTCTAAAATGCGATACATTCAGCCGGGAATATTTTTAAAATTATCACAATACATACTACAATAATTTATTATTTTTGAAAACTTAAAACTTCATCGAAAAAAATGAACTTTATTCATATGAAGTCATTGAAATATAAATCGCCTGGCTCTCTATGAAAAAGCAATAAATATTCCATTCATACACTTTTATTCTACTCCTTTCATTAGTCACAATTCTGCAATAATTTATTTTACTTAAAACTTAAAACCATGGAGATAAAATTAGTTTAACTCTTTGCTTAAAACTTCATCGAAAAAGTCTGCTATAAAATCGCCTGCTTCTCTACGTAAAATCAATGAATGTTTCATTCATATCAACTATATTGCAGAGCTAAATAATTTTGCATTAAAGAAAATTCAGCAATTCTTATACAACTCATCTTACAGCTTGATGTGTTTAAATTCTCCATCAGTGAAAATTAGGCTCCGTTGTAAAAAATAATCGAAGTGTGATGATCATTTAAACTAAAATATATTGTAATTGCATTGTTTCAGATTATAGATGCACAGAAAATAAGCAAAAGTTAAGTGATTTTAGGACAGATACAACACTAAATATAAATTAAAAAAACTTTAAAAATCACAATTTTGACACAAAATGGAGAGCATTGATCATTTAAACTCATATATATTGTAATTGCGCTGCGTCAGGTTATAGATGCACAGAAATTAAGCAAAAATAAAGCGGCTTTAAGAAGGATACAACACTAAATATAAATTAAAAAGATCTTTAAAAATCACGATTTTGACACAAGATGAATGCCATATTTTATTTTGAAGTGGGTCACGTGATCTCTTCATACGATATGGATGTAATTATTATTTTAATTTTTATTTAAAAACTACCGAATATAATTTGCTGAATTTTTTTATATTTTTTATGAGATAATTTGAATATTTCCTAAAACTTTCGAAGCAATTTGTGAATTTTAAATTTACTTAAAAAATGTTTGAAAAATTTTGTCCTATAGGTTTCTATGTATTTCATTTTTCAGCCCGTGTTCATTCCAAAACAAATTGGGTGATATTAGTAATTGATATTCCCATAGGTCCCACAAACCGTCTGAACATCATAGTAAAATAATTAACTTTGGATAAAGTCATTTTGACAGCGGTTATCGTTAGAACAGGCAGAATGAACAAAGTTATGAACACTTTTCAACTATATTGTAAAGTGTTAAAAAACAATGAAAGTGGAAATCCTTTGAAAAGAGATGTTTTATCAATATCAGTCATAATCTAAGTTCTATTTGTAGCAGATAATGAGAAATAGATGCTTTAAAAACAATGTTTAATAGAAACAATAGTATGGTAAAATTTTGTCATCAGTAATCATGAAATTTTCAACAGGCTACTATGTTTTTTCATATATCGAAAAATTTGATATTTATAAATTCATACCGTGATTTTGATTTTCATGTCCAAGGAAAAGGTTTAAAGCAAAAAACAAATAATAAGCAAAGATATGGTGAATGATGAAACACCTTTGAGAAGAAAATAATATATTTCCAATTCATAGAAAAATTTAATACAAAGTTTCAATTGCCCATACTCTAAACAAGCAGTTTAATTTTCCACCTAATAAAAGCATACATAGAGGATGTTGTTCTTGTGTCTTTCTAATAAAAATAAATTTTGATGAGAGAGAAAACTGATTTTCAAAAAATTGTGAAATATCAAATGAACAACACATGGAATAACCAACATAGGATGTGTACATATGGGAAGAAATGGAATGCGAAACTTGTATTTAGAATCTACAGGGTGATTCAAAATACACTGTACAATCTTAAATGGTAGTCACATAATGAACCCTTTTCTTTGATAAATGCAAGTCCGCGGATATCAACTTTTGATGCTAGAGGACGTTGTTGGTCCATAAATGATAAGCAGAAATTGCGAACAACATTTTATATACAAATATTTTGCAGTTTTATGGTAGTATTCTAGTATAATTCGGGTAATTGACAATTTACCCTCATAAACAGTTTTATGAGGCTCCTTGAACGGGTACTTATGTGTTTCTAAAACAAGATAATGATGTAAGTCATTACACTTAATGAGACTCATCTAGTTTAATTTCAATTGGTGAACTATGAAGATTGAAAAATACATATTTCTCCCTTTAATCACATTTCCCCCTGTCTGTACTTATACTTTGACCCTTCTTCTCATGTTGTAGTACTAACCACGAATCTTTGATGTCTGTGATTTTCTCAGCTTGGTTTGATCATTTGGACCTCGAACCCTATCTTTAATTCTCAAGACATTTTGTAGAATTAAAATAGCAAAATGACAATCAAATTGCAACAGCTACAACACATAGGTGGCATGTTCCTTTTTTAAATGTAACATAATGTTAACCTCCGTATATGTGTTTTACTTACTAGATATGTGGCTTTTATTATAAAATGATGCATTTACAACTAAAAAAACCCATTTTTATGACGAAACACTAAAATATAAAAAATCTGATGTGGGCAGCACATGACTTTCCCAGCAGACTTATATCCACGTTAAATGAAATTTCATTCACTTGTAATTCCATTTTCGTTCTCATTTGGTGGACTTATTTTCAAAGATGAAGTAGAGAAAATACGAAAAAACTAAAATATCTCTAAAACGGCTAGTCCTAGTGTAATGGGGTTGGTCTTATTCTTTTCATTGTTAAAAATTATGTATAAAATGCATTTACTGGACATATTTGAACACACGTAGTTTTTAATTTTAGATTTCTACATTTTTTGGGGGCCATTTTTCAAAAAAACATAGGTTATTTTTTTAATCGTACCAAAATTTAATCAGCACCAGGGTAACCCACAAGGGACTTATCTACTGAAATTTGTGAAATTCGGTCTATTAGTTTTTCAGCTAGAGTGGATAGAGGCTTTTGCGGACAATTTCGCCAAAATAGGCGGGTTCTTTTATCCCGAATCATACCCAAAACTAATCAGCACCAGATTCGCCCACAAGTGACTTACCTACCAAACTTTATGAAATTCGGTCAATTAGTTTTTTAGTTAGAGTGGATACAAAATCTGCACAGACAGACACACAGACAGACACATACACACACACAGACGTCACATTTCATCAAAAAAAAAATAATAATAGCTAAAAATAGTTTTTTTTATATTCTAGAGGTCTCGAAACGCGTAGCTCCGTCGAAAACTCGAGTTGTGATTTTTGGTATGATTCCAATACTTTCCCTATACATTACCATGTATTGCAGGGAAAGTAAAAATCTGATGTGGGCAGCACATGACTTTCGCTGCAGACTTATATTAACGTTCTCTTTATTTTAATTAAATTTATTTCACTTTTAATTCAATGTTCGTTCTCATTCGGTAACCGAGCTTATTTTCAAAGGTGGCGTAGGGAAAGTACGAAAAACTAAAATATCTCGAGAACGGCTAGTCCTAGTCCAATGGGGTTGGTCTTATTCTTTTCGTCATTAAAAATTACGTATTAAACCAGCATTTAATGGATATATTTGAGTATACCTAGTTCTTCAGTTTAGATTTTGACGATTTTTGCGGGTCATTTTGCAAAAAAAAAAAAGGCAGGTTTTTTTTTTTCGAAGGATACCAAAATCTAATCAGCACCAGGGTGACCCACAAATGACTCATCTGCCGAATTTTGTGAAATTCGGTCCATTAGTTTTTTAGTTAGATTGGATAGAAGCTTTTGCGGACCATTTCGCAAAAATAGGCGGGTTTTTTTTATCCCAAATCGTACCATAAACTAATCAGCACCAGACTCGCCCACAAGTGACTTACCTACCAAATTTTGTGAAATTCGGTCCATTAGTTTCTTAGTTAGAGTGGAAACAAAATCTGCACAGACAGACAGACAGACAGACAGACATACAGACACACAGACAGACACACAAACACACACACTGACGTCACGCTAAAAATAGTTTTTTCGTATTCTAGAGGTCTCGAAACGCGTAGATCCGTCGAAAACTCGAGTTGCGATTTTCGACATGATTCCAATACTTTCCCTATACATTACTATGTATTGCAGAGAAAGTAAAAATCTGATGTGGGCAGCACATGACTTTCCCTGCCGACTTATGTTTAAGTTCCCTTTATTTTAATTACATTTAATTCACTTTTCATTCAATTTTCGTTCTCATTTGATAGCTGGACTTATTTTCAAAGGTGGCGTAGAAAAAATATGAAAAAACTGAAATATCTCGAGAACGGCTTGTCCTAGTGTAATGGAGTTGGTCTTTTTCGTTTCTTCTCTAAAAATTATTACGTATTAAACGAGCAATTAATGGACATATTTGAGCATGCGTAGTTCTTTAGTTTAGAATTTGTCGGTTTTTGCGGGCCATTTTGCAAAAAAAGGCGAGTTATTTTTTTTCGAAGGATACCAAAATCTAATCAGCACCAGGGTGACCCACAAACGACTCATCTGCCGAATTTTGTGAAATTCGGTCTATTAGTTTTTCAGTTACAGTGGATACAAGCTTTTGCGGCCCATTTCGCAAAAATAGGCGGGTTTTTTAATCCCGAAGCGTACCCAAAACTAATCAGCACCAGACTCGCCCACAAGTGGCTTACCTACCAAATTTTGTGAAATTCGATCCATTAGTATTTTAGTTAGAGTGGATACAAAATCTGCACAGACAGACAGACAGACACACAGACAAAGAGACCCACAGACACACACACAGACGTCACGCTGAAAATAGTTTTTTCGTATTCTAGAGGTCTCGAAACGTGTAGATCCGTCGAAAACTCGAGTTGCGATTTTCGACATGATTCCAATACTTTCCTTATACATTACCATGTATTGCAGGGAAAGTAAAAATATGATTTTGTGCTCCTTTTTACAATTATCAATCCATTTAAGACAGCAGTTTTAGTGATTTTTAAAGAAATCAAATTGAATTCTGAGATACGTATATTGAATCAACATGTAAACACTTCCAAGTCTGTTGCCAAGTTATTTATACTGCGTCAAATTTATCGCCAAGTCGAGAAGCTGGGCAGATGGAGATTTTATGTATGTGTACTTTTATGTACGGCAACAAAGCTTAACAAATCTCCTAAGGATTTAAGAGGAGCATGAATAAAATGCATTTAGTTTGAACTTCCGAAGAAATGGAGAAGGCTGCAATTTAAGTGGATAAAAATTATGTATCCCTTTAAGTAGATAAAAATATGTATTCCTATCTTCTGTGTTATCTATAGCTACTCATAGAATCGCATATTATAATTTCTGAATTTCAATGAAGTTTGCAAGATAATTAACAATAATTAACTTTAATATTTGCATACGAAACAGAAAAATACATGTATACCATTACACTATTCTATTATCAATGTAAATATACTTTTTACTTTTACATTATTACATATATCAACGGATTTAAATTTTAAAAATATATTTTCAGAATTCGTCATATCTTGAATCTTGATATGAAAGGACTTTCTCGTTATTTTTGCATCTGAACTATTCATGCAAAATTTCCATCTGAAAAGCATTCCTTTCAAATTTTTTGAAAAAAAATCCTCCTTTCGATTGGCATAACTTTTTCCAAAGCGCAGTTTTCTTTAATTGGCTGCTTTTTGAAATTTTGTAGCTGAAGTATTCCACCGTTTGACTTCATTATTAGCGAAAAATATTGAATTCTTATTATAAATACCTACATTTTGATGCTTTCTAAATCTCTTAAGGACACAGATGTTAAAAAGAGCATGCATAAAATATAAACAGTTTAAACTTCAGAAAAAATGGTAAAAGTTGTAATTTAAGAGGATAAAAATGTGTTCCATTTAGGATTATATTCACTATTATCTACAGCTTCTCCTAGGATCGGATATTACAATTATTGAATTTCTGTGGGGTATGTTTGCAAAGTAATTAATAGTAACTTCTTACATAGCCAGAATGGTGTAGCTAGCATCAACATTGGGATATTCCCAGGACTTTCATATTTGATCATCGGGTTCCAGATAGGTGATTTTGTGAGATGAAAATAAATCTAATAATAATCTATAATTTGGGACAGAGATAGAATGTGATGCATTGACGGTTGCAAATAATTGAAGTTCCATAGAGTACGAATGGATGCTAGAATAATAAGAATATACGTAATTGTTTTGAAAAATAAGAATTATTTTAATTTAAGGTGATTCGTTACTATGTTTCTTTTAAAATGACTAAAATCAATGCAAAAGATCCAGTGAATATATTTTTAAATAAATGTTACGGACCTCCTTTCCACGATAAGGGCTTGAAAATGCATCATAGTAGCTTAACGGAAAGGCGTCTACTCTCAAGTTCTAAATTTCGCGGTTCTGTTCCCGGAAGGGAAAGAACGGTTATTACTTTCCTTATATACATAATGTATAAGGAAAGTATTGTGACGGGGTCGAAAATTCGAATACGAGTTTTCGACGGGAGAGCACGTTTCAAACATCCCTGATCACGAATCGAACATTTTTGAAGTGATGTCTGTGTGTGTATGTGTGTGTGTGTGTATGTGTGTCAGTGGGTCTGTGGAGACGATAACTGACGAACGAATGGACCGATTTGAACCAAATTTGGTACAAAAATCACAATCCATAAACACTGGAAGTCTATTGCTTTTATACGCAAACGAATGTTCAGAACCCCCTAAATTTCTGATCGAAATTTTGAAAAAATCTTCAAAAATCAAAACCACTAATAAAGTTACGCAAATAGACATTTTTTATGTAATTTTTCATTAGAAAACGATTGACATCAATTTTAGAACGCTAACACGAACCGTTCTCGAGATATTGTACATTTAAAAAAGAATATCAAGAAGTCAAAAAAATAAAAAAAAATATTTCCTATTGATAAACATGTTCGCTTTTCATATGTAATACCATGCGATAAACTGGGTGACATCATTCTCGTGGATCTAGCTCGTTCCATTCATGAAAAAAAGATACTCTGAGTAATACTTTTGTATTTGAACGCCAATAGTCATTTATCTGCTGTAAGAATAACTTATTTCTTAGTGGATAACGCTTGGCGAGATTTTGGCGACGAATTTGGCGGAATGTCGCCAACTTGGCGACTTTTTGAAATGTTGCCAAATTAACGAAAATCTCGCCAAATGGATAAAAATGACGCTAAATCAATGAAAATGACGACTAATTGTCGAAAATTCAATGTCTTGGAAAGAATATTCGTATCTACTATAAGAAAAACCTATTTTCTTACTGTAAAAGTAGTAAATTCATTACATTATATAAGGAAAGTCATGTGTTGCCCACATCAGATTATTTTTATTGACGCGAAGACGAATTGATGCTGCAAGCCAGAGCAGTAATGTTGGTAAGCGTTAAAGTGATATTTGCAAGATTAGTACATATTCAGTGGACTCTGGGACATTGGGTGCCGATTTCAAAATCGGAAGGTCAATAACCAAGCATGATACTAAACAGTAATAGGATGCTAACTTGAGGTAAATATAACAAGATATATCTAGTTGGATTGTCATGATGCACGTCAATCTGTCATTATAGGGAGGACAATGGTGTCCACATCAACGTTAAAATGATGCAATTCTGTTTAAGTATAGCTCAAAAGTAGAGCATCAACTGGCCAATACAAATATCCGTGGTTTGATTCCCGTTTGGGACAACAAGATTGTTTACAACGTTTTCTATTGATCATATCCTTAATATGTAAATTAATATTACTATTGAACTTAATAATTTGAGAATTTTCTTACTTGTCGTAAAGCGAGTGTGCGATTAACATTTGTAAATTACATGGATTTCCTTAATTTGCTGTATTCGGTTTTAATTAGAACCAGGTAACTTGCTTGTTGCAGTGCACTTCAACGATAAGAGCTTTCAATTCCAGTGGTAGATCGTCGTGTAGTCAAAACGAAGATTCATGGTTTAATTTCCGGTTATGACAGGAAGGTTCATTATAATGGCGCACGAACAAATCAACCCTGAAGGCTAGTGTAAAGATGTTTGTAGTCTGAATGTGACCTTAGTGCGAGTACCAAGGATTTAGTAGACCAGGGGTCGCCAAACTTTTTAGCATAAGGGCCACACTGACTCCTCCACTAAGTCCCGAGGGCCAGACTGCAAGAGCCCAAGGGCCAAGAGCGCAGAATATTTGAAAAGCAATGGCGATATCAATATTTCGTGATTGAGTCAAGCAATAAAGCAATGTGTATAATTCGCAATGAAACAATATCGGTCCTCAAAGAATACAATATAAAACGTCATTATGAGACTAAACATTCTCAGAATTACTCCAAATTTACAGGAAGCCTACGGTTAGAAAAATATGAATCTTTTAAAAGCGGGTTGAAATCTCAGCAATTGTTGTTTAAGAAAGTAAATGTTGAACAAGAAGCAGCAACTCATGCTAGTTTCCGCATGGCTCATTCAATAGCGAAACATGGGAAACCGTTTACTGACGGCAAATTAATTAAGGATTGCATGATTGCAACAGATGAAGAAATGCGTCCAGAAAAGGCTGATTTATTTAAAAATACCAGCTTGTCAGCAAACACTGACTCGAACAAATATGCAGAAAATATATTAACTCAATTGTCTGACAAAAATCGACACAATCGAGTGGTTCTCTTTGGCCCTGGATGAGTCAACAGATGTTTCAGATACTGCTCAGGTGTTACTTTTTATTCGAGGGATATATAAAAATTATGAAGTGTATGAAGAGCTTCTTGATGTCCATAGCATTCACGACACGACCACTGGAGAAGATATTTTAAAGGGGTTGAAAATGCTGTTCAGAAAAACAATCTTCAATGGAAAAACTTGAAGTGTATCAGTACTGACGGTGGCAAAAACATGTGTGGAAAAAATAAAGGTGTCGTTGCTTTCGTTTTAAAGGCCGTAGAAAATGACGGTGGTTCAAAACAATTAATCGTACATCATTCATCTACAGTCTTTGTGCGGAAAATGCTTGGATATGTCAGAAGTTTTAAAGCCAGTCATGTGAGCTGTTAATTATATCAGATCACTTGCGCAATCACATCGTCAATTCCGCGAGTTTATTGAAGAGATTGGAGAAAATAACTTACCATATTATACTGCAGTAGCTGCAGCGCTGGCTTAGCTGCGGAAAAGTTCTAACGCGATTTCTTGAGCTCCGAGCAATAATTGAAATTTTCTTGAATGAAAGGAATCGGCCTCTGGCTGAGTTACAAAACAATGAGTGGTTATGGATGTTATCATTTTATACAGATTTAACTAAACATATGAATGACATTAATTTAAAATTTCAAGAAGGCCAGCTTCTGCTTTATTTATACACTCATATTAAGTCCTTTCGACAAAAAAATGTTTTGTTTCAATTTCAATTGAACAAAAAATGTTTCACGCATTTTAATACATGCCAAACATTCAGTCATCAAACTGAGACTCCATTTCCGGTAGATTTCGCAACTGAAGCTTTGGGTGCATTAAAAATAAATTTTGAGTCTCGTTTTTCAGATTTTGATGCAATTGCAAACGATATCAAGATTTTTCAAAATCCTTTTAACGCCGATATAGAAACCTTTGCCTCAGAACTTCAAATGGAAATGATTGATTTGCAGTGTAGCGATATT
Organism: Amaurobius ferox; assembly: GCA_951213105.1. Classification (NCBI taxonomy): domain Eukaryota; kingdom Metazoa; phylum Arthropoda; class Arachnida; order Araneae; family Amaurobiidae; genus Amaurobius; species Amaurobius ferox. Next base: position 27,427,886 of record OX578134.1, on the reverse strand, counting down.
TTTAAAGAAAAATATTTAAATTCATCATTGCTGGAATTTTATAAGAGTCTTCCACTCACACAGTTTGATCAAACAGTGTGAGGATATTGCATAAATTTGTTCGTGGCTTTTTTTCCGCTTTCGGCACTACTTATCTGTGTTGTTGTTGAGACCCAGACCGTCCGACCTACCAGAAAGGTAGGTCGGACTGTAAGGTAACTGTTTGGACGGCCGGGAAGTCTACTTATCTGTGTGAAAAAATAAAATGAAATATACAAAAAAATATTCCCAAAATTAACTGATGAGCAGACCCAAATTAACTGATGAGCATTTGAAGTCGCTGCTGATAATTTCCACTAGTAAACTTGATCCACAACTGCAAACAATTGTCAGTGGAAAATTACAGCTACATAAATCTCATTAATCTTAATTATAATGTTTAATTTCATTATGTAAATTTCCTATGTATGTCACTTATTGTAAGTTCTTAGGATAAATCTCATATCAGTAATTACAGTTAAAATGTTCAATTCCATTATGTATGTCAGTTATTGTGTTTCTTAATTGGTCGTTAAATAAAAACATCTGATTATTATTTCGTATGATTTACTTACATTATAAATTTTGCAATGTAATCAAAATAAACTCTGACGGGCCGGATGCCTGGCATGTCCGGCACGCTACCGCGGGCCGGATTGGTGGTGCTCGCGGGCCGGTGTTGGCCCACGGGCCGTAGTTTGGAGACCCCTGTAGTAGACTATGGTATATTGAACGCCGATTTCGAATCGGGAGATCAACAACCATGCAGGGAGCTAATCTGCGGAGGGGGGTAAGAACAGCAGCAGGAGGGTAACTTGAGAGGTAAAAATAGCAGAAAGTGGCCAGTCATATTGTCAGTTGCACGTCAATCGGGCATTAGAACGTGGAGAATGAGAGGTCACTTTGACGGAAATAGTTTGCAAGTCCTTCCCACTAACTCAACAGTACAGCATTCTCTGACTAGCACGAAGATCAGTGGTTCATGCAATTCACGGTTGGGACTGAAAGTTTGTTTGCAAACTTAATTGATGCTATCATTGCATACATAATGCTCTCAACATCTTAATAGCAAAAATAGCTTCATATTAAAAATGGCTTAGCGTGTCAGTTAAGACAATTAATTACATGTATTAATTATATTTATACAAAAGGTTAGGAAAGTCAGTTACAATAATTCAATTCCTTAATTTTTGGGAGTTAAATTAACATCAAGTAAATTGAAATTAAGCGCTTTTGGCAAATTATTATTCAAACCAGAATGACTTTATTCATACTTGCAAAAACCTCATCAAAGTTCAATGGATCTTTAATTAATATTCTGAGAAATGAATGACCATTGGCAATTATTGACCTTCAGAATATTAAACTATTACAAAAATATTACATTAACTAATAAATTAACTTTTATTGTGAATGAGACAAACTAGATCAACGAAAATGATGATGATCGATTTATTACTTAAAATATTGCAAATAGAAAGTGAACCTATTTGATAATACTTACACTTTTTAATTTTATGTAATTTTTTTTTTAATTTATCTAATGAACGTGCAATATCTGCAAAACAATTCATGCTAGCTTTCGGATGCTTCTGTTGATCATATTTCTTAATGAAAAATTACGCATGAAATGATTATTTATTTAACAGTATTAAAGGTTCTTAATTTGAAAGGATTTTTTTGTTAAATCTGTTAAATCTCGAAAAGAGTTCAGTTAATGAGATTATGCGTTTTTTTCACTCTGAAGTTTATATCATTCGTTTTCCACTGAAATATTATGCATGAAATGGTTATTTATTTATCGTTATTGAAGATCCTGATTTTATTTAATATTTTTTAAATTTTTTCAAAAATTAAGAGGTATTTCGAACACTCGTTTGCATTGAAAATGAATATAGTTTCAGTTCTTACTAGCTGTAATAATCGCACCTTTTTTTTCAAAACGTTCCATCTGTTCGTGAGATATCACTTCCGCAAACTCATAGAGAAACACACTAGCATGCACGCACACGCACACACACACTAACATACATATACATAAACATATGCATTCACATACACACTAACATACATGCACGCACTAGCATAAGCATACATTTATCATCTCAAAACCTTCGATTTGAGTTCAGGGATAATTGAAATATGCTCTCCCGACAAAAAGTCTAGTTCGGATTATAACCCAGCTACAATAATTTTTCTGTACAATAAAATACTTAAAATGTATATATTAAAAGTATATATTACTTACAATCTATTAATTATTATCAAAACAAACCTGCATTTTACTTTATCTACGGATTCACAAAATTACACGTAGGATTTTAATGCTTTCGAAACTAATCCCCTAGACTTAAAGAACATGTTTCAATGTCAGCAAGTTTCTATATTTATCTATCAGTATTTTGCTGATCAAACAAAATGGTTTTCTTCTATTTTCGGAGATTTGTATTTTCAAAATTAACTGTTAAAGCTTTTGAGTTACATATATATTCTTGATATCTTTTTCAACCAAAGATATTCTATTTTTGGTAATTTGTTAGATAATTCTTAAATCTTCAATATTCTATTGTCACTAAATCCTCAATATTATATTTTTATCAAATCTTCAATATTCTAAGTTATTGATACTCTGTTTATGTTATATTTTTCAAATTTATTGATACTATAAAATGGTTACTAGAAATTTTAAATTTGATATAACAATTTTATAAAAAAAATTGATACGCCTGATACATGATCGTTCCCACAAATAAATAGTTTTCGATTTTCTAAGAACACAATAACACAAAGTAGAGATTATTTAATACTGGATATAGTTTAAAATCAATAGGTTCAGCGTTTATACTGAGTAAAACAAGCATACTGAATTTCTTGTTATTTGCATACTTATTTTGAGAGATATCGCGCTCCCTGTGAGAAAAATAAATATTCTAATATATCAAGAACGGATCATGATAAATACGAAATAGTAGTGTATATTAGTGTTTAGGTTATTTGTGTGTACAATTCATTTAGAAATATGATAATTGTGAACACATTTGAATCATTAATATTTTCTCCATTTTAAAACAAAATGTAGAAAGCCCAGACCACACGACCAACCCGAAGGCTTATGGTTGCTGCTTGTGTGGCCGGTTTAAATCAAAATGTGTAATACCTCAAGAACGACCAGCGTTATCATTCTCGCATTATACCATTAGTTTCTAAATAAAAAAATTATATATAACGTGTTCTTTTTGGCAATAAATTTAAATTTAAATTGTATAATTTGTTTTTAGATTTTCGATTTCTGCAAAAATTAGTGTTCCTTTTATTTGAACTCCCCGATAATCATCATTTCTATTGATTGCAAAAATTATAGCAAATTTATTTGATTTGCTCACTTTATTTGAGAAATGTAGGGTTCACGTGGAAAAAAAAGTCCGACATCTCAAGAACGACCCCTGATAATTTCTAAATAATAATGCCCATCTGTTTCGTATTAAAAGTACATAATAAGTATTTCCTCATTTGATAACATTTGCTTTGTTTTATTTTTTTATGACTTTATTCATTTTGGATCAACATCATGAACTATGCCGAAAACAACGTAAGTTAAAATCTTATCAATTATACCATTCGGATTCAAATAAAAAGAAATGATGTTAAACAGACATTTTCGAAACATTTTTAAACGTAAGTATGCTTTTGTAAAGTTTTTCTATCTTTGAAAAAAAAACCTCGAAAAATTGGGTTTATTTTTTGATTCATCACTACCAAAATAAAAAACCTTTGTTAAATGATGTAATCATTCAAAATTTCATTCGATTCGCTTCATTTGTTCGGGAGATATTGTATCAACATACAGAGAGATAGAGCACACGGCCGTCATTCAGAAAATGGTTAATTCTTATTCATAGATGCTCAAACGCTCAAATCCATTAAAATCCAACAACTTGATATTTAACCTCATCATAATATTTTTTTACGTAGACTAAGTATCGTAAAAGAAATACAGTAAAAGTAAAGTAAGTACAATATAGCAAAAGTAAAAATATAATATAATAAAATTTAAAATACATTAAAGTGTATCTAGAACAGATAAATTATAGTTAATATTGAAAAATTCGATCAACACTATCAATCCTTTTCCTTAATTGTTGTCACTCCAAATGACCGCATATCGGGTAAAATATTCTACTTTATAATGATCAATTTCGTATCATTACATATCAGTCCTTGTACGAGGTGTATAATGTATCTGAGCTATAATTACTTTAATTAGTAATCTTATTAGGGAAATGCGCAAGCCTTTTCCATCTATATCACGAAGGGTCTAATTATATCATTCGATATCCTCATAATTTATATGGATGTTAAAAATTTCTACAAGGTTAACGTTTAATACTTAATTCATTTTAAGATTATCACTCTCAGCAGTAAAATGACTCTAAAGATTGGTTTGTTTTCGAATAGTATATGTTGCCAAGGATATTAAAGTTATTAAAATATATAACGGATTTCATTTTTAAGTAGTTGAATATTGTGCGTATATAAAGTGTTATAATTTTTATTATAATAAATTGTGTATGATTGAGTATCACTGCAGTGACTAAGGGCGAGGGCACTGCAAGACACTATGTTACAGAAAAGTTGTCAAGTTACATAACCTATATCTATGTCTCGAAAACTACAGTGCTTAAAAGGATTTGAAATGGCCCATTGGTAAAGTATATTGATATTCTAAAGTTCATAAAGTATATTCATATTCTAAGTAATTTTATGTATAATAATATAATATAGTTCGTATTCTAAGAAATATTAAGTAAAGTATATTCTTATTCTAAAGTTCATATTCAAAATTGTGCATGGCGTGTGTGTGTCACGCCATATTATGGCAGTAACACCTCGTGTTATTGTAACACGAGGGGGTAGTCAGGGCAGTAACACAAGGTGTCAAGGCAGTAACACTAGGAGAAGACACTCCAAGACACTATGTTACAGAAATGATTTCAAACTACATACACTATATCTATATCTCGAAAACTACAGTACTTAAAAGAAATTGAGATGGACCATTGGAAAAGTCTATAACAGATTAGAACATTATTCCAATTGTATTTTTAAAAGCGAGAAAGATTTAAATTTTTGAATTTAAGAAAACGTTAGTAAATTTATAGTTTGTTTCTTCTGTTTTCGTTTCTTATTCAGACAGCAGAACTATATGAAAATATCATCTGATTTTGACAAAATTTTCAGAGATGTTCTCAAATACAGTTAAAAAAAATCCCCGAAATTGTTTTAATTTTTAAATTAAAACTTTTTCCTAGTTTAAGCTAAAAATCATTAAAAACAAATATTCATACATTTATGAAAAAAAATGTATCCATTCCATTGCAAAGCTTTTCAAGCACAAATCTGTGTTTTCTCGTTGCGATATTGGATATCAATTTTTACGTTATGTATACTATTAGCAATGTGCCCGTTCTTTAAACGGAATATATAAAAAGAAACTTAAAATTCCCAATAATGTACCCATTCTTATAGTATTCTAAATGGCATTGTTATTCAAAATATTCTTGTAATGATACATAAATTATATTAAATTTGCCAAAGTGATAACCCACCATAGTTAACTTTAGGGTTTCTTATATAGTAGTGATTAGTTCATGTGACGGTGGCCACAATAACTCACCATATTATTTTAGTGTGTTGACCGGTGTTTCTTCTGAAAAGCAAATTGATTAATAACATAAAATTAAATTCACTTATACAATAAACATACATTAAATTTCTCAAACAAATTTTTATTAAGTATTATTAATTTCATCATTAAATCTTATTTACCAAATTTATCAATTATTAACATAAGAGTTTCTAGAGATGGCTTCGTGTTGTAATACAGTACAGCTACCTTGAAGCCTCTCGTTGAAACTGGACTCTTTGTCCAGTCATTTGACATTTTCATACACCTTAGCACACATTTTCGATCACACATTGACTTATTAAAATCAAGGTAATTGTTTTTATATCAACGATATGTCAGGAATCTATCTCCGTCATTTTATATCAACTGTAAAATCAGGAAGCTCTCTGTACATCCTCTCATGTCAACCATATGTTAGGATATTATTGTACGCCATTTCATGGCCACGGTAAAATCAGCGTTCTGTCCTTTTCACAAACTATGTGTTCCTCCTTCTGCTGATTTACTTGGCGGTTTGGTCTACCATTGGTTCCTGTTCTTTGGAGGGGGGGCTATTAAGCTCCATTGGATATCTCCTTTTGCCTTGGAGTCTTGTATGCGTCATAATGCGCACGTGTTACGCGGTCATAATTTTATACCTTGGGCAGTAAATTGCTGCCCTAATTAATTCCCATCATAAAAACTGGCGTCTCAAAACTGGTCTGGGGCTTGGTGCCTGCCTGTTGCATTTGGCATCTGTAGATAAAAATATTCTTTTTAAATATTCTTTCTTATTATTCTTTTTATTTTAGCCTATATTTTTAATGGCTATATTCGCGCACTGTATCACAATTCTATTACAATTTGTAGTAAAAAGAAGTATATGGATCTTTGTTCTCGATATAAAAATTATCTTCACAGGCAGATCTGAAGAATAAAACATATTGATCCCGTTTGAAGACAAATTTACAAAAAAATCTATTTTAATTACCACAAAACGATATAAATTATCAGGAAAATGGAACTCAATTTTGCAAAGTATTAGATTTTCACCAATTAGGCATCATTTTCATTAATTTAGCGTCATTTTATCAATTTAGCGATAATTTCGTCAATTTGGCGATATTTGAATACATGGTCGGACTTACAGACAAACACTACTGAAACGCATTACAATACTATCTCCTAACACAGCATAATTAATTTCATTGAATTAGAGTAATTTTATCAATGTGACGACATTTTTAGCAATGTTGCAACATTTTATATATCCGTCAAATTTGCCGTCATGTGGGATGGTTGAACTGACAAATAAATGCTATCGAAACTTCATTTCAGTGCTATCTCCTAACAAAACACAAATTATTTCATCGAGTTAGTGTTATTTTTATCGATTTGGCGACATTTAAGAAAATGTCGCCAAGTTTGCGTTATCCCTCCAAATTCGTAGATTAGAATTCACAAAGCTGAAGAATAAAATATCCTGATCTCGTTCATATATGCAACAATGAAAATACTGAAATGGCATTAGAAGATATACATCTCCTACTGTTATTCCGTTTCAACAATTGGCTAAATACGATACAATTGTTCATTAGCTAAACGCAATATCTAAGTTAATTAGCTAAACAAAATACATGAGTTGGAAAATTCTTTGCTAAAATAAAACAGATGATGTAAGAAATTGAAAACATGAACAAGTCACAGAAGAGCTTGTTTGAAGGAATCATAAGTTTTAGAGAGAGAGAGAGAACTGTGTATCCATGGCTTATTATTCACAGTCTCTCACTCTCTTGCTAAATCATGGTTCCTTCAATTTGGCTCTTCATAAGAGAAAGAGAGAGAGAGAGAGAGAGAGAGACACTGTGAATAATAAGCCATTGATACAAATCCATGATAAGCCTTGGAGACTCTCTCTCTCTCTCTCTCTCTCTCTCTCTCTAACTCCAAGTTCCTTCAAACAGGCCTTTAATCCGAGAGAGACTGTGAATAATAAACCATGGGGACAGAGCTTCATATTTTAAACCTACGATTTTCAGTCTATTTGGTTTAGACGAAACATTGAGTTATGTATAACATTGAGTTATATATCGAGTTTTATATGAGATCATATAAAACTCCTATGGATTTATTCATTATTATCTCATTTTCATTATTATTTCATCAACCTCCGATCCTAGAAACTCGAAGCATGGGGTAAACTTGAAGCGTGGCTATTTTACGGCTACCAACAAAATTTCATGAAATTTTGTTCAACCATTCTCCCATGATAATGAGACAAAAACATAAAAATACACACACATAATGACAGATATTCTATTCTGTTTATATAGATAACGAAATGGCCAATAAATAAAATTGAGCTAGGACACTGTTCGGTTAATTCAACTTATCCTCTTAATCAGGGATAATTTTTTTATCAAATCTTGACAAAATATTTGCGAAAAATTGACAACTTTTCTTAAAACGTCACTGATATATTAACATTTTTCAGGTAAAATTAGTTTCAGTCCTTATACTGGAAACAATTGTTGTTACCATATTTTCATTTTCTTTTATATTAAATCACTTTAAATATTCTCTTCTTGAAGTGACCAGGTAATAACGTCGGACGCGGTGAATGCCAGTTAGGCTTAACTGTACGATTAAAAGACAAATATATTGTGCATAGAGTGTTGTGATTGCAAATGACAATTTAGAAAAAATCGACATCGAATGAATTATGTGATGATGATTTCGTCTTTCAGCGAGATTGTGCATGTTGTCACACTTTCTAGTCCACGCCTAAATGGTTCAAAAAAGCAAATCAATTTTCTAGTGATTATTCACCGTGAGAGTTTGGTTTACAAGTAAATTTTTAAATTTTAAAACGTATAAAATATTTATAAAACACTTTAAAATATTCCATACTTTAAAGTGTTCAATGTGTTTTTATTTTTTCAGAACCTCCAGAAGCTCCCTGTCGTCCTAGAAGGCTGAATTTTTACACGATTATTGTATCCCCGACCACTCAAATAGCGGCTGTAAACCGTAGGGTCAGACGAGTGGTCTGGGTTCTCGACGATTATAGTATCAACTATGGTACAAGTCCTAATGGTGCAGAATTTTCTATTTACCGTCTTCGGGGTCAGGTAAATTGTGCAGAACTTAATGTAGTTGGATTTTTTTTATTTACCACTACACGGGGGACAGAGAAAATGGAAATCTTTCGAAAAGTCTTTTCAGACCTTTCAGAAGTCCTTGGGGACTTACCTAGAAGGCTGATTTTTTGCACACTTATAGCGTCGGCCATCAGATAGAACCTAAAATAGTTGGATTTTCGCCTGTCCTGGAGCAAATATTATGAGTTTTTTAAAGTCTTTCGAATCTCTTAAGCAGCCCTTCAGTGACTTTGAAAATATGAATCTTTGCACTCTATGTCCTCGAATGAGCCGGACGGTCTGGGCTTTCGACTCATCATTCTCTGAAACAAACGTAACTTAGTCGGATTTTCGATATTACTCCCGGGGTAGACAAACTGAGGGGAAATGTAAAGTCTCTCAGAACAGTTCCGAGATCCCAAACCCCACACATGCGTCCACACAGGGCACATAAAAGTCTGTAACTCGACCATGGAGCAAAACCTAACTGGGGCAACTTTTATTTCACATAGCTATTTTCGTTGTTAAGGCGCCATACATTGTAAAATTAAAAAAAAACTCATTAAAACTGTAGCTTAACGTTTTATGAGTACTAGATTTCCTATCTTTGATTTCACCGAAATATTGATACAAAAATAATTACTTTGTTAGTTTAGTTTACTGTAGAAACAGTTTATTATAAGGAATCTTTTCTAAAGAATAACCTTTATTTATTTAATCAAACGTCTTACATCTAACCTTTAAAAATTTCCAAATATTTTATTCAGGCACGTTTTATTTTATTTCTGTTTATAGCGGTCATCAAAAGTATGGAAATATATAAAGAAAAACGGAAGGTAGCTTCCCATTCAATAATCCAATTGAAATTCAAAAGGCATTGCATTTTTTTTTCTTTTATGGAAATGTAGTAGCAGGAATATTTCTGCATCGTTATTGAAATACCATCTCTTGTGCAATTGTCATCGAATATTTTAAACATTATGCAGATTTTTTTCACACTATGGTATAATGTATTACCATTGAATATCAAGTATAAGAATACATGCGATTTTCCAATAAGACATTAAGATTTATTATTATTATTTCATTGTGATCATTACACTACGGAAATGTTTAGTTTCAGAGCATCTAAGTAAAGTTCTTTAATTGCTATTTTGTAAATGATAATGCTAAATATAGCAATGCAAGTAGAATACAATAGGTACAGCACTGTGAATTACATTGAAGAGACTCATTAGTATATTTTGTTCAGTTCTAAAAAATATTTTGTGTCTGAAACCCTACTGGAGTTTCTCCTACAGACATATTTCATTTACCTAACAGGTTCGTGTAATGTCTTTGTGTTAGTGTTTTCAATGGCATTAATTAAGCAACTCTAGTGCATACCGCACAATGATATTTCATATTCTGTGCTGCAAAAAATACTAAGTTGTCTATTTTGACCTGAAACTGCAGCAAAGCAGTGTATCTAGCCATTTGTTTAATAACAAAGACGTTTATTTCATCAAAATTGTAAAAACTCATTCTATTAAATCAAACTGATATTCAAATAGGATACTTTTACAAGTCTCCAAGGCAGCGTAGTCCTTCCTTCGTCAAATTAGCATATTTCTTTTAAATTTTCTAGAACAAAATTTCTTACTTTCTAAGGTTACTCTGGAGCTGATTACCAACAATTTCGTTTCTATCTGCTGTTAGTGTAAACAGTTCCCAAAGCGGCTGAAGTCTACATTTTACTATATGATTTTCGAACCTTTTTTCTGAAAGGTGTCGTTGACCGTCCTCCCGTGTCTGGTGTTGTGCTTAAAAGGAGATCATACGGCCTCATTGACTTTCATTATTAGTTGACATAAACCAATTGGTTGCCATGGCGTATTCACCTCTGTTCGTTCATTAGGAGTTAAAGTGATCGAAACGGATCACAAAAATACTGATGTCCACCCGGTACATATTAAATTAACTGGTAGGAGAAATGTTAATGAAAGTTAAGAAGATTTCTCAAGAGGTCTATTAGGGCTTTAAATACAAACGTGAGGAAAAACAAGTTTTTCATTTCCTCCCTTACAGAGTATTGACACACAGAAAATAGACCGTGTTCATGCGGAGTACGATCACGTTAAACATGTGGGTCCGAAAGTCCTTCCGAGAGGTTGGTGGTAGGGGAAGGAGGGTACGGTCCCTGTGGATGCCTCCCCCACTGGGTTCCGGTCTAAATTGGGTGGCACTTCCCGACCGTCCAAACAGTTACCTTACACCTTTCTGGTAGGTCGGACGGTCTGGGTTTCAACACAGAAAATAGAAAATACATTTATCACAAAGGAAACGGAACAAAATGAACTTTTCATGAATGCAGGTCGATTCAACTCAAAACAATAATATATAAATCTCATCATTATCCAAAATTGATATTATGCAAAATTTTCGAAAGAAAATAAGGGCCTAGGTAGAGGAGATATTTCTGAAATGTTTGCATAATATATGTTTTAGATAAGGGTAAAGTTTATGTAGCATTGTTTTGAATTAAATCTGCTTACACCCTCATTTACCTTCGAAAATGTGCATAATATCAATTTTGGATAATGATACGAATTCATATATGTTATTGTTTGGAACTAAATCTGTTTATATCATCAATTTAGTTCAAACTTGAATGTGATTATTTTTTTTTTTTACTTTACCATGAGACACTAGTGTGTTGGGGAGGAATTTAATAACCTGTTTTTTCTCATCATTTGATTTTTACATTTTGTTTTCATGTTTGACATAATGTATGTTGAAACCTATATAGTATTGTAAATAGATTGATTCGTTAGAAAAAACTGAATATATCATCTGAAGCGTAATTAGTAAACAAATGCATGGAAGAGCAAAAACATAATTATGACGTAAGTAAATGACATAACGACGTAACGTAGTGACATGAAAAGTTCATAGATAAAATGTTTCGGCGAGATAAAACATTGTGGCGAATTTCAGCTTTCTAAGTGTTATAGGAGCAGAGAACGATTTTATGAAAGGTGACGTAAGTAAATAACATAATGACGTAAAAATTGTATACACTACGCGTTTAAACGAGGAGAAAACTTTATATGAAGACACAGGGCAGTAATTCGCAAGCAAAGAAAATACTTGAAAATAGTATAAACATTGTCATTACGTAACAGCAGAGAACGAACACGACAGACTTTTTTAACGAAGGTGCAAACGAAGCGTATATGAAATTAAATACGATAGTGTAGGGAAAAATAGGAATAGGGAGATTTCTTTTGTAATGCACGTATTATTGCAAGAGTTATCTTTAAATAAAGAATGTTATTGTGAGGCCAGAAATAGATCTCACATTTGATGAGACACTTTTATGTGTAATTTATTGTGTTCAGTACGACAAACAATACTTGTAGTCTGGCTGGCACCGAGTTTTATCCCCCCGTGAACCTAAAGGTCACAAGACCATAAATTTAGGGGTGAAATGAAAGAGGGGGGCCGAGCTGGGCCTTACGAGATGTGGAATGGTTCCATTGGTTAAAGGAGTAACCAATGGAAAAAGAAGATTATTACGTCAAAATCAATGCGGCAAATGGAAGAACAGGGGGAGTTACCCCCCCCCGAGGAAACCACAGCCTGTGACCCGAGAACGACACTACAAGACACTTGTGCACAGATACATTTGACAACATGACTTAAGAGATACTAACATGACTTGGAACAGATAACTTCGACATTATGACTTGTGCAGATACTACAGCGATGACTTGATATACTAAGAGAATGAGATAAGTGCGAATGCAGAGTTACAGCAGTACAATATGTTCAACGAATTTACGTGTCGAAGCATTTCACCAAAAGTTAATGCGGTAAATGAACGACATTAAATACAGATGCTGACAAAGTCCAAGACAGACTTGAAGGTATGTGCCCATTGAAAATGATATCTGGTCATAACCACTATTTAGGATTTTCCGTACTGGTCACATATGTCCCCTCCGCCGAAATAATATAATTAAAATAGTGTAATTGAATTTAATTAAGATTTATGTTGTTAATAAATGTTTTATTGTTAAATTTTGAATGGTGCACTCAATGTGAGTATTATAATAATTAGTAATTCCTTTACAGGACTCAAACGAAAGTTAAATAATTGGAGGGTTTTATATAGCGTCACAACTATCAATGAACGATTAAATACTAAGTTCACTAATATGAGAATTTACGGCAGTATTAAGATAAGATGATTAATAATAATTAATGTTAATTATAAAGTTAAGCTTTATTTTCTAAATGTGTCCCACAGTTATTACATATTTTCTTAAGAAAAACACTGTGTTAAAAATAATAGCTGTCTAGACAATAGGTGGTATTTATTGTTTGTAGCTCGTTAAGTATGTATTTACATGCTTAATAAACTTTAATTAAAATTAATATGTATTAAATTAATATGTATTAATGTAAAAAATATTAATCACAGACTAGACTGTTTTTCTCAAATAAATTGTTTGGACGAATGAACACACTTAAAAGAAACATTGTTTGCAAATTGAAAATCAACTACAATTGTTACTAGTTTTATATCTTATTAAACACATCTTTGTCTTATGTCAGAAAATTTAATGTATTATCTGGCATGGATTAAAATGGGAAATTAATTAATCTGCATACTATAATCCGCTTATAGCAATTTTTTGAAATAGAACAATAATTAAGCTAGTTACTTTTACCAAACTATTTTTATAATTTTTATATTTTACAATAAAAATTGTAAGAATATATGTTTAGTAAAACCTTTAGTTTAATAAGCAATATATTGCACTATTACAATGCGTTATTAAAACCAGAGAATTATAGTATTCCTAGCAGAAAAACTTGGCGTTGCCCAGAGTAGAGCATAATAAAATAGAAAAATCTCTCAAAAGCCACATATTTTTTTTTCATTTTCTCACTTTATGCATTCGTATTACAAAAACTAGCTTTTAAATCGTTAATTTTTCATATAACCATATGCGTCTATTTTACTTAGGATTATTTATTTATATTTTCCTTGAGCCAATATCATTTTTAAAAAATCTGATGTGGGCAAAACATGACTTTCCTTAGATAATGCAATGAATTTACTACATTTACAGAAGAAAAATCTGATGTGGGCAACACATGACTCTTCTTAAATAATGCAAAGAATTTACTAATTTTACAGTTAAAAAAAATGTTATTCTTATAGTAGATACTTATATTCTTTCCAAGATATTGAATTTTCTTCAATTAGTCGTCATTTTCATTGATTTAACGTCCTTTTTACCAATTTGGCGAGATTTTTGTTAATTTGGTAAGAATTAAAAATGTTGCCAAGTTGGCGGCTTTCCGCCGAATTCGTCACCAAAACTTCGCCAAGAGTTATATACGGAGAAATAAGTTATTCTTACAGCAGATAATTGACTATTGGCGTTCAAATACAAAAGTATTACTCAAAGCATCTTTTTTCATGAATGGAACGGGCTAGATCCACGAGAATAATGTCACCCAATTTATCGCATGATATAACATATGAAAACTGAACATGTTTCTCAATAGGAAATATATTTTTTTATTTTATATAACTTTTTGATAAATTTTTTGAAAAATGTGCAATATCTCGAGAACGGTTCATGTTAGCGTTCTAAAATTTATGTCAATCGTTTTCTAATGAAAAATTACATAAGAAATGTCTATTTGCGTAACTTTATTAGCGGTTTTGATTTTTTGAAGATTTTTTCAAATTTCCACTCGAAAATTTAGGGGGGTGGGTTCTAAACATTCGATTGCGTATAAAAACAATAGGCTTCCAGTGTTTACGGATTGTAATTTTTGTACTAAATTTTGTTCGAATCGGTCCATTCATTCGTCAGTTATTGTCAACAAAGACTCACTGACAGACACACACACACATACTTTCACACACACACACACACATACTTTCACACACACACAAATGCACGCACACACTGACAGGCATCACCGCAAAAATGTTTGATTCGTGATCAGGGATGCTTGAAACGTGCTCTCCCGTGGAAAACTCGAATTCGAATTTTCGACCCCGTCACAATATTTTCCCTATACATTATGTATATAAGGAAAGTAGTAATACTCTTGAATGGATTTGAATTGAACAGTTGAAATTAATTCATATATAAAATTTTAAAATGCAGATTCCAGTTTAGAAATACATTTAAAAAAAATAGATGTAAGTACCAATTAATTTAGGTAAGTGACAATTATTAATAATTGACATTAAATAAACTTGTAATTTACTTACTCATAACCAGAGATCCAGATAACGCCTCTATACGCGTATTTCGCTCTATAAAATAAGCGAATACGCTTTATAAATTAAGTAATGCGTATTTTTACGCACCGATTTTGCAAACAAAAAGGAAAAAAAAATATATTTTTTAAAATCGCAAACTAAGCATTTTAAAACTCATTTCATAATGTTTATATGGTATATTAATTGTGCTATCAGATATACAATGCATTTTGTTTATTAACACAAATAAAGAATATAGTGCATTTCTTTTTTTATACAAAATACAATAAATTTATTAAATACCTGGAAATTTGAGGGTAATTGTACATTTGTTAAAAATTGCTCCTCTGAAAAGCTAAATACTCCTTCAAATCAAATCAGGGAGTATTTTTACACTTCTGTAAAAATTCAAACTCGATCCCTGTTCATAACATCATGCAAGAGTGAATAAAACCAAAACTGGATAATTTTAACTGTATTTGTAAAAAATCTGATGTGGGCAACACATGACTTTCCTTATATAATGCAATGAATTTACTACTTTTACAGTAAAAAAATAGTTTTTTCTTATAGTAGATACTTATATTCTTTCCAAGACATTGAATTTTTGTCAAATAGTCGTCATTTTCATTGATTTAGCTTCATTTTAATCTATTTGGCGAGATTTTCGTCAATTTGACATTTCAAAAAGTCGCCAAGTTGGCGACATTCCGCCAAATTCGTCGCCAAAATCTCGCCAAGCTTTACTGACTGAGAAATAAGTTATTCTCATAGCAGATAAATGACTATTGGTGTTCAAATACAAAAGTATTACTCAAAGTATCTTTTCTCATGAATGAAACGAGCTAGATCCACGAGAATGATGTCACATAATTTACCGCATGGTATTACATATGAAAAATGAACATGTTTCTCAATAGGAAATATATATTTTTTATTTTATATGACTTTTTGATATTTTATTGAAAAATGTGCAATATCTCGAGAACGGTTCATATTAACGTTCTAAAATTCATGTTAATCGTTTTCTAATGGAAAATTATATAAGCAATGTCTATTTGCGTAACTTTATTAGCGGTTTTGATTTTTTGGCGATTTTTTCAAAATTTCACTCGAAAATTTAGGGGGTTCTGAACATTCGATTACGTTGAAAAACAACAGGCTTCCAGTGTTTACGGATTGTGATGTTTGTATCAAATTTCGTTCGAATCGGCTTATTCGTTCGTCAGTTATCGTCTCCACAGGCTGACAGACACACACACACACACTCACAGACATCACTTAAAAAATGTTCGATTCGTGATCAGGGATGCTTGAAACGTGCTCTCCCGTCAAAAACTCGAATTCGAATTTTCGACCCCGTCACAATACTTTCCTTATACATAATGTATATAAGGAAAGTAAAAATAGGTTTTTATTATAGTAGATACCTCTATATATTATTTCCAAGATATTGAATTTTTGACAATGAGTCGTCATTTTCATTGATTTAGCGTCATTTTTATCCATTTTGTGAGATTTTCGTTAATTTGGCAACATTTAAAAAAGCCGCCAAACTGGCGACATTCCACCAAATAAGTCGCCAATATCTCGCCAAACGTTATGGACGGAGAAATAAGTTATTCTTATAGCAGATAAATGATTATTGACTTTCAAATACAAAAGTATTACTCAAAGTATATTTTCTCATGAATGGAACGAGCTAGATCCCCGACAATGATGTCACACAATTTATCGCATGATATTGCATTTGAATCGCATGATATTACATGTTCCTCAATAGGAATTTTTTTTTCCTCAACAGTTAATATTTTTTAATTTATGGGATTTTTTTGATAAATTTATTTGAACAGTGTGCAATATCTCTAGAACAGTTCATACTAGCGTTCTAAAGTTTATGTCAGTCGTTTTCTAAGGAAAAATTACATAAGAAGTATCTATTTGCGTAACTTTATTAAAGATTTTGATTTTTTGATGATTTTTTCAAAATTTTACTCGAAAATTTAGGGGGGGGGGGTTCTGAACATTCGATTGTGTTTTAAAGCAATAAGCTTCCAGTATTCACGGATTCTGATTATTGTATCAAATTTCATTCGAATCGGTCCAATCGTTCGTGAGATATCGTCTCCACAGACTCACTGACACACACACACATACTTTCACACACACACACACACACACACACACACACACACACACACACACACACACACGCACAAACCCGCACACACACAGACATCACTTCAAAAATGTTCGATTCGTGATTAGGGATGCTTGACACGTGGTCTCTCGTAGAAAAATCGAATTCGAATTTTCTACCCCGTCTCAATACTTTCCTTATACATTATGTATATAAGGAAAGTAATAATATGTAATGCTGGGTATTTGTACATTTATGCTATGATTTTTAGAGATACTTGCCTATTTTATGAAAGAGTTTTAAAGCTTAGTATATAAGTTTCCAACAAAGCTTAAAAAAATCGGATTTTTAAAAAAACTATTTTTGAAGTAAAACGCGGAGGAGTGCTCCTGAATCAAAATGTTTAAAATATGGATTGCATGGAAAATGACCTTTTCAATGAGATAGAAACTTGAATTTTGGCTATGTGAAGATCGTTCGATGATAAAATGGGTAATTACAGCCTATTTATTATTTATAGTCAGAATATTTTTTAATGTTAGAGTGTCGGGGGGTCATCAAAATGTTCAATTAGTCACGTCAGTGGATGCACAAGATGTTCAAATAATATTCGCATGTTTACTTTCCTTATATACATAATGTATAAGGAAAGTATTGTGACTGGGTCGAAAATTCGAATTAGAATTTTCGACGGGAGAGCACGTTTCAAGCATCCCTGATCACAAATCAAACATTTTTGAAGTGATGTCTCTGTGTGCGTGTGTGTGTGTGTGTGTGTGTGTGTGTGAAAGTATGTGTGTGTGTGTGTGAAAGTATGTGTGTGCGTGTGTGAAAGTGTGTGTGTGTGAAAGTATGTGTGTGTGTCTGTGTCAGTGAGTCTGTGGAGACGATAACTGACGAACGAATAGACCGATTCGAACGAAATTTGGTGCAAAAATCACAATTCGTAAAAACTGGAAGCCTGTTGTTTTTATACGCAA
Source organism: Amaurobius ferox (assembly GCA_951213105.1). NCBI lineage: Eukaryota > Metazoa > Arthropoda > Arachnida > Araneae > Amaurobiidae > Amaurobius > Amaurobius ferox. The sequence continues at coordinate 27,409,669 of OX578134.1, read as the reverse complement.
TCGAATGTTCAGAACCTCCCTAAATTTTCGAGTGAAATTTTGAAAAAATTATCAAAAAATAAAAACCGCTAATAAAGTTACGCAAATAGACATTTCTTAAGTAATTTTTCATGAGAAAACGATTGACATAAATTTTAGAACGCTAACCTGAACCGTTCTTGAGATATTGCACATTTTTCAAAAAAAATATCAAAAATTTATATAAAAAAATATATATATTTCCTATTGAGAAACATGTTCATTTTTCATATGTAATACCATGCGATAAATTTGGTGACATCATTCTCGTGGATCTAGCTCGTTCCATTCATGATGAAAGATACTTTAAGAAATACTTTTGTATTTGAACGTTAATAGTCATTTATCTGGTGTAAGGATAACTTATTTCTCCGTCCATAACGCTTGTCGAGATTTTGGCGACGAATTTGGCGGAATGCCGCCAACTTGGCAACATTTTTAATTGTTGCCAAATTAACAAAAATCTCGCCAAATTGATAAAAATGACGCTAAATCAATGAAAATGCGACTAATTAAAGAAAATTCAATGTCTTGGAAAGAATATAAGTATTTACTATAATAATAACATTCTTTTTAACTGTAAAAGTAATAAATTCATTGCATTATATAAGGAAAGATTTACTATAATAATAACATTATTTTTAACTGTAAAAGTTATAAATTCATTGCATTATATAAGGAAAGTCAAACCTACATCACAGCCTACAGTCAAGCTTACATCAGATTTTTTGAATACATGTTTAATTAGTCGTTTCATTTTTTTTTTTTTTTTTACATTTGAAAAGGTGTTACATACTTAAAAATTCGAATTGCGAAATAAGTAGAAAGCACATTTTCTGCTAAGATGGAGACTTTGACTTTCTTCGGAGAAAACATAAATGTTTGCAAATAAACATTATTTGGAGATTCTAAAATGATCGAAATAAAGACCGATTGCAAAACACTCACTGAGATAGAGATCTTCCAAATGGGACCGTCGACCAATCGTACTGTTCAAATGAGATAGAGACTTAAAACTAATAAAATGGCACTTAAAACTGTGTCAGTGGTGGCATTTAGCCAGTTTCAACCGTTTACCGAAAACTGGATGGAAACGATAAATAAATTCTGAGCTTAGTTGTTGCTTAACTGGGTTATATATTTTGGTCATAATCTATGAAAATTTTCTGTAGCCATCAAAATTATAAATCTGTTACAAATATTGGCAAATATTTTGGACTTCCAAAAATGTTTGTATGTATATGTGTATGTATGTGAGTACGTATGTGTGTGCTTGCTTGCTATACATTTTGACGAAAGTCGGTTGTTATTTTGCTCATTGGAATCAAACGACTGGATAGAGAACAACACAATGAGATAGAGACTAAAAAATAATGACAACAATGTTTTCCTGGACAATCGTCTGACATTAAAAATGGAATAAATAACAGTTATCCGACACTTAATATTTTGAATTAAAGTGCACCAAAATGTTTAATCTTTTGAGTGATTTGAAAAGTTATTTTTCGATTGAGATATAAACTTATTACATTTGTTTAAAGGGTACAAAATCCACGTAATATAGTCTTCATGTACGAGTATGACCAATAGAAGAACACCGGTCATATTCCTTCATCGGAGCCGATAATGCTATTTTCAGTTTTTTTTAAATGTTTAATAAGGTATGTATTCACATATACGCCAGTGTTTACAATTTTGTCAACAATTTTGAATTTATGAAAAAAGAATACGAAATATTAGATAGAATAAGTGCACAGTCTATAAAAAGGTCAATTCATACCGTGTCAGACAAAAAACTGCAACAAGCTAGTGGGCATTTTCGTTGTATAAACAACATGATCGATCTTACTTTTTAATGCGTGAGTTTTATAATTAATGAACCATACATTTTAACATCAGTGTTAATATTCCTGAGCCTCAAGTCATCAGATGGATTTGAACCCGCAGTTATATATATATTTTTTTATCTTATTGTCTGTGTTGTTAGCTATTTGCCAAAACCGAGTACTGCTACTTTGCTTACAATTTCGGTAATTTTGAAAATCATATGGTTGGATGATGTTGAATTTCCTGTTACCCCAAGTAGACAGTAAAAGTGATTCCTCTGCAAAAATTAGGTACTCCTGCTATTGTTACTTCAAAAGTTAAATTTCATTTTGAGGATATGTTCCGTAAGACTCACCCAGCTACAAAAACTCGAACAGTCTTCAACAGAACTACTATGGTCAAAAAATTCCTGTTTCCATCAGCTCACTCCAATTGTCAAGATAATAAAGTAAGTATTTACTATTTTCTGAAAAGAGTGCTAGTTGGTTGCATATTTGCAGTGAACTTTGTATACAATTTCGACACATCATGGCGGTTGAGCACACCGTGTATGACAATATCGACAGTTGAAATATTTATTACTTTTTATTCCAAACTATAGTTTAAATAATTTTCGGCACTAATCAATCACCGGCGTTAGATGCTAACTTGAATTATATCAGACATTTGGAAAGTTTCCTAAAAATTGCAAATGTTAAACTACCAAAATTGCTCTAGTCTAACATACACTGCAATTTTGCACTAGTGTGTGTTATACTAGTGCGAAATACACATATAATTTTATAAATTAGAGAGTGATGCGAAATACACTTAATACATTTCATAAATTATTACACCATATGCAGATTTTTGATGTTTGCCACCAAACAAATGCGCAAACATATAGTCACCAATTTCGACAGTCTTATCCCAGAAAGTTACAACCCCAATAAATACAGGTCACTCAAATTGCAGGTGTGGTTCAGACATAAAAATATCCTAGGACCAAGTCTTAAACTAAACTTCATTCGATCTGAGGAACAGCCAATGGAGGCAAAATGTGTATTTTCACCTGAGGCAAAAGAGATGCTGTGGGGAAAGGAATATCAACAAAGAAATAATCAGACTGCATCGGACAAGAGAATGCATCAAAAAGTTAAAGTGGTGTTTTCATCTCCTTAAACGATTTTATTGTAATTTTATGTAATGTTAATTATAAAATAATAGAAGTGTTAATAAATGCTAATTTATTTAAAGTTAAACATGCGGATTCTAATGATTAATATTTTTGATTTATTGATTATGGTAAAGAGGGCTTGCAAAAAGAAGTAATGGTGGGTATTGCGGCCATTTTAGCAATTATTATAATGAAAATTTAATATATAACTTAATTTATGTCTCCACTATGTAAAGTAAATAATTAATATTTATCAAAATTCACCACAACTTTTATAAAATTATATGCATAAATATTAAATATACACATTCTATGAGTCATTTAAACCGACTGAAATCTTACTAAAACGCTTCATTTTCTTGATCTAATGACTCTGAAGGAAGTCTTCAAATTTCTTGAAATATAAGAAAGTATTGAATATGTTAATATGTTTTTATATGCTGATTCTTGAATTGGGATATTTTTTATAGTTAAAGAGATCAGAAGAATGGGGAAAGCGATTGAATGACTTAAATAAATTACGGTTTCCCATTGACATGGCCAAATGATATTTCTAAGATTTCTTATTGGATTTATGGAAATGTTCCATTTGAATTCATTAATAATTCAAACAGGGAGCATATTTTAGTGTTCTGTATTCACATTTTTGCTTATTGTGCGCTTTTTAATTACATGAGATTTTCATTGTGGGTCTACTGAGTAGCAAATATCTGATGTGGGCAGCACATGATTTTTCCTACAGACTCAAACTCATTTTCTCTTTATTCCTTTAATAATTCATTAAATGGGGTTGAATTGCTCAATATAGCACGCATAATATTTGAAATTATACTAAATGTAAACAGTTACTACTATTTTCGTTTTCACTTGGTAACTGAACGCATTTTCAAAGGCGGCGTAGCAAAAATGCAAGAAAAAACAAATAAACAAAAAAATATACTAAAGTATCCGGCGTCTTAAAAGGATGTCTGGAGAGTCTTAGCAGTATTTTTCTAAAATTTTCAGTTTTTAGCACTACCGGGGGGGGAATTAAAAAAACGGCTTCGTGGGATTCTTTCCCTTAGTCGATATTGTAAGTGTGCAAGTATTCAGCTTTTAAATCACCGGAAGGCGTCTGGAGAGTTTGCAAAAACTTTTACAAAACCTTATCTTCTCCGCCTCCATGGCAGTGGGGGAAAAGGATTTTGAAATCAAAAATCCGGCTAAGTCAGGTTTTGTCCCGTAATCGATAACACGTGTTCAGATTTTGAGCCTTCTCAATCACTGAGGGGCCGGCTTCTGTAGGATTTTGAAATACTTCAACCCCTCCAACTTTCTTTGCCCCGGGGAAAAACAAAACCTGCTTCCTAAGGTTCTGTCCCGTAATAAGATGTAGTCTTCTACTTCATCAAGAGGCTTTTGAAAATTCTGGAAAGACTTCAACAATTTATTCTGTAGGATTTTTGAAATACTCCACCACTCCAATTTTCTTTGCCCGGGGGATAACAAAACCTGCTCCTTAAGATTCTGTCTCATAATAAGATGTAGTCTTCTACTTCAACAAGAAGCTTTCAAAAATCTAGAAAGACTTCAAAATCAATTTTATCAGCCCACTTGGGGAGGGGGTAAGAGAAATTACCTCTTTTTCAGGTTCTGCCCTGTAGTTGATGTTTTAAATATTCAAATACTCAGTCCTTAAGGTCAGTGTGTGTGTGGAGGGGAGTATGGGGGGCCTGGAAAGACTTTACCAACTCTATATTCTTCCGTCCTCAGGGTGGAAATTGACAATCAGCCTCCGTTAAGTTTTGATCCATGGTCGATACTATAGGTCTGCAAAGATTCATTCTTCTGGATCACCAGAGATTTCTGACGAGTCTGAAAAACATGGAAATGTTAAACAATTATTATATATATTGATTAGAGAAAAAATATCGAACTATATGTTTGGAAATGCATAAAAATGTTGACAGATATTAGTTTTATTAGCCCAATGGTAAAACGATGTACGAATAGTTTGTGATTGGAGGATTGATTTCCCTCTCAGATATAGGTTTTTATTGCCAGATGAACTAGAAATGCTGGTTTATAATGTGTGGTTGAGTTCTGTGTATTACTAAAGTTAGAATTTTTTCAATCGCACGTTTTATTGGCAGATGTTTAACTTCACAAATAGCTACATTGAACAGAATGTTATCTATCTCGCATAATAAAATATGTTTATATATCTGCCTATGCCGTCTGTAGTAGACAATATAAGTGTCGGGCAGCGACGAAGTTTGACACATGTACTTCAGGATCCAGGAAATTACTTATTATTTTTCTTGTTATTTTGTGTTTTAGCATGGTTTTGAGCTATTTACAAATAAACCAGTTCCTTTGCAATCGGAAATATTATCACAAAGTTTCTATCTGGACACTGTCGGAAAGATCATAGAACGTTCTTTTCAACGATATTTGAACCGAATCCATAAGACGATTCTTTTATATTTATTTTAGTAATTCATCTTAATTTGCATTTGTTAAGGTTATCTGATACTTATTTCGACTCATCCAAAAAAAGAAGATTAGCACAATTCTATCGTTTGGTAAAATGTTGTGTGTATATCTTTCCATTCTAACGTATTTTTGAATTACCATGTTATTTTATTTTTTGTGATTTTTTAAGGAAATGCTTTAAATGCAAATTTCAATTCCGCTTGAGAAAAAGTTTCTTTCTCTTGTAGCCAGTGCACTTTTCTGCGGATGCCTGCTTTAGAACTCACTGCGAGTTTTAGCATACACCTTTGATTCCGCTACATTTCATTTATTTATTCATTTATTTTTGCTTACCCCGGTTGCAAAATGCAGAAACAGAGGCTATTTGAAATGACAATTCTGTAAATGAATTATTTAAATAGCGGGAGCTTTCTTAGGACTTCTGCACCACTTAGTAAATCGTTCTAGCTTTTAATATAAATAATAAGCGTGATAAGGAGTATTTACAGATCTGAAGTTTCTCTTTCATCCGAAATATGAAAGGGGAGTAGATTAAAGTTCAAATGTACAAGGATATATAATGTCGTAGTAGCTAAATATGTCGGAAATCATTTGAACATTGGAAGGTTAGTGGCCGGATTTTCCAATAAGACAGAAGTTCTTTATTAGCAGATAATGCTATTATAGTGATATAAAATTATGATTAAATACGATTATTAATGTTAACTTCATAATTATCTACATAAACAGCAAAAAAATCGGATATTTCCATGCATGGTTCAAAATAAATGTAAAGAACTCATAACTCTCCGATAAGGAACAGATTTTATGTTCTATGAACTTTGTCTTTGCAGATTCGTGTGACCTGAGATAAATTGTATATGAATTTTATGTCATCCACGTGGAAGGAGTGAAATAATCAATCACTATCGAAGTTCGCAAAAATTGTGGATTATAGCAAGTTTCTTGCTACCACTGCAGATATCCCCACTATTTCTTGCTGAAGACCGTATAATGAGTTCGAAACTGGCTCCTGGATGCTGGTATCTGTAATGGCAGTATCTTCTATAAATGTGAAGAATTTATAAAGTCATTAATTATTTTAATCTAAAGACGCACAATACTCACAAAGCTCTCTAAATATAAAAAGTTCAGAATATGTTTTAGTGCTTTAAAGAGATCAAAGGATAGAAAAAACTATTAGATAATTCCAGTTTATCCACTGGCATGCTCAAATGGCATTCCTAATGCTATATATTGCTTGTATGCAAGATTCTCATCAAAATGCATTAATAACTTAAACACGACGTTCCTTCTTATTTCTCGCATTCACTTTCAATAAATATATATTTTTAAATTACATTTGCTTTTCAGAGTGGTTCTTGTAATTAAAAAAAATATTTTTTCATTAGATTAATTCCTATTTTATTATATTAATCAATAGCTTTAGTTATGTGTTTGGTAGTTAAAAAATATCCGATTTATTTAACATATGACTTTATTTTCATACTTAACAAGTTTAGATGTGGGTATATAAAAAAAAACAGCTTTCTTAAAACTCAATCTCTGAAAATTAATAAGCTTATTGTCGTTATCGAATAAATTAATCATTCAAATTTTCAAGGTAATAGCTTGATTCATTCCAGAGATATCACGTTTCCTGTAGAAATAAAAGTTGTAATATAGAGCAACATGTAACTTGTAAATAACATTACTACAACAGCCTGGGTTTTTTCCGTAGGTTTTTCGAACTGACCAGTCGACACTCCCCCTATCTAGCAACTGGGACGAAGTTTCAAACATTTTATCATGGAAGTGGACTCTGCATTAGCCTCCATTTAGTATCAAATTGACCTGCAATTAACATTCTGACAAACCACGATTTACTATTTTTATATGAGGTTAACCCACTGGTGCTATATTTATCCTCCAAGATATATATTCCTGTGTCATCGCTGACCTCTCGATTTGAAACCGGAGTCCGTTATCTTAGAGTCAACTAAATCCATGTTATCCGTACTAGGATTATTTTCCAACTCCGGCAACCAATAGGGTAAATTTTGTTCCGATGCCATTTTAAAGAACCTTGCTGTTTCAGACTGGATTTGAACAGCGGATCTTCGAATCTGTTTATTCAGAATGCTCAGGATGTTTTTATATCAGCCTAAATTGCTGTATTAAAACGTTTTTAACTTGCAATAATTTTCATGTAGTAACTGGCGATCGTGACACATGTTGCTCTGGCCAGCCGTCTAAGCAGTTGCTCATGTCCGCGGACGAGTTCGACGATCTGGGTCTCCATCATGTTGTTCTGCGGCATGTAATCCATGTCCATCCTCAATGTGCGCATGTAATTCTTAACTATATAGGAAATATATTTTAACCCAATATTTTTATTATATATTTTCCGATTTGGGACATAAATAATGTTCTAAATTTGAGATGTTTTTCCTGTTGCAATTAACACCTTTAAGAGTAGGAGCTTGACGTTCAGTAATCGATGTAACTAATAACAGGATTTCTTTCTTGTAAAACATTTATCTCCACTCGATGGACAATTTTACACTTTTGGTGAAGTTTTGGAGGTGTTATTGGCGGACGATGCATATAAAGAGCGAGACGGACAATCAGAAGCAAATTGAGACCAACCTTAAAGCACGAGGATTAGAACTAGCTTCCTTGCTTCAATATATATTTTGGGTATAACATATAATGGCAACCTACAGCAAGCAGAAATAAGTTTTTGATTTAAAAAAAATTGTAGGCGCAGGTATAATAATGCAGCTAATGTATTAAAAAATAAGATAGTCCCCTTTCAAAATTTAAAAATGAATTTTACAAATTGTGATAAAATTAATGTTTTTATAGCAAATATAAAAGTAAACAGTTCTTAAGATGTGTGTTAAAATATATCATTAAACATGCTTTTGAAATTTTGTTACAGTTTAGATTTTTTTTTCATAAATGAAAACAATTCGCCGTTCTAAATAAATGTAAATAAAAGAGATAAATTTATTTTTATGATAATGCATTAACAAAAACCAATATAATGATTTAAAATCTCATTAAGTACTGGATATATCAATATTTTTCTTATACATCCATTATTGAATCTGCCGCATTTTTTCCCATTTTAAATGGCTCAAAGAAACGGTAAAAACCAAATGGAATTATAGCCAATACCATGGAATCCTATTAAGATGCCAAAATGGTACTTCGGCATCTATTTATAGGATTTGCAAAAAATTTGCATTATAATCGTAAATGATTCAGACTGGGTATTTTTCAGATTCAGAAGGAAATTTCATTAAAGTTTTAAAGTTATGGGCTGATTATTTTAATTTTGAAAAGCCCTTTACCCATTTAAGATTTATTATTTCAGATAGGTATTCTCATGACAAAATATGAAGCGACGTAAATTATTTTAATCATTAAAAATACTTTTAAAGTGATTGAGCAAAATTCCGAATCACATTTTTCCAAATTTCTAATCAAATTTTTCATAATGGAATTTTCTAGAATATAGTGCAACATGAACTGGCTCCCGTGACTTTAAATTTATGGAAACAGTTACGTGTGTAGTAACCTATAAAGATTTCTAAAATGATTGTTAATAATTTATACACGTTATTTTATGATATAGGATATATAGACAAACGCAAATCAAATCTAACTTAAAACTGAAGAGATTAGGCACTTCGGCTTCTCGATTCTAATACTTTAAATTATATATATGAAAATTTTAGTTTGAATAGTGGTATATTAGGAGTTATATCTTTGTACGTCTATATACGCAACAGCTATTGGGACACAGATAGCAATACATTTTTCAATTCGACCCCTCTAATCAATGATGTAACCTGTACATCATAAAAATTTATTTGGAAAACTCGGTTAGTGATCAGAGCATTAATTGTAGATTCATGCAAAGCATTGTTTGTGGGGATCAGTACAAGCAATTTTTATCCGGTCACAACCAGTACTGAACATAGACTGAAATATTTAGCTGCCCAACATGCTCAAATTAAAATGAGAAGATTTATCGTCAGTTAATATATAGCAGTGAGGAGGGGAAGCCACCATGTATACTTTTTACCCAAGCTCATTCAGCAAACAAACTCGTTTTTGTTTTAACTCTCGAATATTTTTCAAAATGCAATATTAACTATAAATATAAAACTTGTATTGTTATTTTTAACTGGCACTTACTTAAACGTGTACATCTATGGTTTATAATTGTTCTAAAATATTTTAAGTAAAAAATTCAGAAAAGTATAGTGGTATATAAGGAGTTATCTCTTTAAACGTCAATAAACGCAACAGCTATTGCCCCACAAATAGCAATATTTATCAGATTCTTCTTAATCAAAGACGTAATCTAATGGATGACATCTAAAATGTATAGGAAACCGTACGCCTGTTGGGTGGTAGTTCGTTTGCGAAGAAATGTAATCGAAATATATAAGTAAACTATATTATAATCAGGACCTGATTAACCTAACGTGATGCCGAAGGCAAGGTGTTAATGGGAGGCTTCCATACATTCAAGGCAGACCAAACGCATGCAAAGCATCATCACATAGCAAATTTGGACATTAAGGGTTATTGTCTCAAAGGCCCTTTTGTACATGTAGAAAACTTCCAAACTTTTTATTTCAAAATAAAACTTTAGAAGATGTGTAATATTTTAAACTATTAACATATTTTCATAATTTAAAATAAAAATTAATGTTATCGGTTTATATTAATTACATATTTATTTCTGATCAAAATTTTTTTCACATACAAAATTTTGGGGGCTCTTAAAAGTTGGGGGCCCAGGGTCGCAACCCCTGAGGTATGTGCATTAATCAGGCCCTGATTATAATATCAGAAGTGGAGGGGAAATATACTTCATATTTAACTATTATGCCATTATTGGGATTAAATAAACTCATTGGATATGGCTACTTATTTGAAAAAAAATGCTTCTTATTTGAAGATTTTTTAAGAGGTTCTTTCGTTTCCCGAAATAAAATATATTTTAAACATAACATAATTCTAATATCAAAAAATATTTTTAAGAATCATAAATAACGTTTCAATCATTGCAACAACAAGCATTCTTAATGGAAAATGATACTCTCAAGAAACGTTCTTTCCAACATAGAATCAATTCAAATCCGTAAATTACAAGGACAGGTCACATTCTAGAAGAAATCCTGAAGGAGAAATAAAAGTGGAATAAATATCAAATAAAAGAAAGAGAAATTTTACGTGCGAATACAGGACACATTTATGTTTATTTAGTCTTTCAGTTTGGTTCCTGATGTCTTTTTTACCGGCGTTTCGATGTGTGTATGAAACGAAGAGATTACATGTTTCGCTTGAAGGCTTAAGATCCATTCCAAATCCCAAACAACGTTTTCGGATTAGTAATGTCGAAAAGCGTTAAATGTAGGCTGCATTATTTTAATAAAATATAGGTAACGATCAAGATAGAGCATGATATTTTTCATCGGAATAATTAATTACTGTGGGAGTCAAATTATAAAAAATCATGCAGAATATACGTTAAATCCCTCTCCTCAACAATTAGCTTGTCTTTATTTTATAGTTCATATTTTTTGAAATTATTTAAATTTAATAACACTGCGTATTTCTTTTAAAGTACGTTGAAAATAGGAATTTAAATGGGTACACATATGATTTTGAAGTAAGAAAGGGGGATATTATTTCTCCTTTTACCATATTTATCGTGGAGTTAATTTTGCCGTTATTCAGCAAATTTAGGTAAGTATTTGCTCTTGCTGTAATTAAGAAATTACATTGTTCCTTTAATGACTTTCTACTCTTTTACAGTACTACGCTGCTTCCAGTCTACGTTTCCAAATAATTTCTGCTCAAGCTGCAAATATCCAATTGTATTCTAAATATTTCTTTTTTTAATTTCTTGTCAGGAAATAAAATTTTCGAAATCATATCACCAAATCTAGATCGATTCGGTTCTTTCAGCTAAATTCGATTTACCATATAAGCACAATATTCACTGACATATTTCAGTCAAACCATTTATCAATCCTACACTTTATTTCCGCCAGCTATGACTTTATCTAATGGGCTGTATTTGTTGTGCACTCTTCTCATTGACGTTTTTAGTAGCGAAAATTCATGTACAGTAATTCCTTTCCATTCAACGTGACATTTAGTCCAATGTTATTAGTCTTTACGGGATGCATCAGCACATTGCATAAATCCGTGTTACCCGTACTAGGATTGTTTTCCAACCCTCAGTAGCATTCCATTAACCAACAGGGTAAATTTTGTTCATGTGCCATTGCAAAGGACCCAACTGTCCCAGATAGTGTTTTTTCAGCGGAATTTCGAATGTTTGTATTTAATAATGCTTATAATCTTTTTATGTCTGCATAAATTGCTGTTTTAAAACGTTCTTAACCTGTAATAGCTTCCATGCAGTAACTGCCGATCGTGTATAGACATGCTGCACTAGAGCATGTATTCCATGTACGTCCACAATGTGCGTATGCAATCCGTAATTGTATAAGAAATATCTTTTAGCATATTATTGTGGCCTAAATTTCTTATTACATACTTTCCAATGTGGGACATAAATAATTCTGGAAAATTGAGGTGCTTTCCCTGTTCCTAACCCCCCAAAATATTCGGAGTCTGACGTTCATTAATTTAAATAACTAAAATCAGAATTTCTCTCCTGTAAAATATTTATCTTCTCCCGATGTGCAATTTTACATTTCTGGTAAAGTTTTAGAGAAGTTATTGTCGGACAATGCAAATAGAGAGACAGCCAGACAGACAGAAGCACATTAAGACCAACCTTAGAGCACGAGGATTAGAATGGACTTCCTCATTTCAATAAATTTTCTTGGATATAACATGCGACAGAAATACAAATTCAGTTTTTCGAATAAGCATAGTAAGTGCAGGCGTAACTATGTAGTTAATGTTATAAAAGATAAAATAGTTTCCGTCAAAATTTAAAAATGCACTTTAAAAATATTGATAAAGTTAATGTACTTATAGCAAATAAAAATAAACAATTCTTGAGATGTGTATTCAAAACATCTCATTAAACATGCTTTAAAATATTATTGCATTTTAGAATTTATTCCGAAAATGAAAATAATTCGTGGTTTTAAATAAACTTAAAGAGATAAATTTATTTTTTGATTATGCATTAACAAAAGCCAATATGAAGATTTAAAATCTCATTAAGTGCTGGATATATCAATCTTTTTCTCATACGCCCATTATTGAATCTGCCGCATTTTTTTCCATTTTAAATGGCTCAAAGAAACGAGAAAAATCGAATGGAATTGTAGCCAATACTATGTAATTCTATTAGGATGCCAAAATGATATTTCGGCATCTATTTATAGGATTTGCTGAAAATTTGCATTATAATCATAAATGATTCATACTAAGTATTCTTCTGCTCTTCTATCGAATTATTCTAATTTTGATGTGCCTTTTAATCAGAATAATCCAATATTTATTTATTTGCAGTAGCTATTCGTATAACAAAATATGAAGAAATGGAATTAAAATTTTATTAATTAAAAATACTTTTCATGTGATTAGGTAAAATTGCTAATCACATTTTTCAAGTACAATTTTTCAACAATGGAATTTTTAAGAAAATAGGACAACAGTAACCGTGTAATGCGTCTTGAAATTTCTGCAGACTATTGCGTGTATAGTGCGTGTTTAACCTATACAAATTTCTGAATATCTGAATGATTGGTTATAATTAATATGAGTAATTTTATGATATAGGGGATACAAATAAACGCAAATCAAATTTAACTCAAAACTGAAAATATTAGTCACTTCAGTTACTCGCTTCAAATAGTTTAAAATATATTAAGACTGAAATAGTAAGAAAAATCGTTGTATATTAAGAGAAACATATTTATTGATTTGTCTCTGTAGCCGGAGAGCAGACGGAGAGATATGTTTAAAAGGGGGGGGGCGTATTTCCCCATGAAAACAACTAATAGTGTTTCATTTTCTTTTATACTAGCTAACATTGTGAGGTCTATAAAACCTTCGGTTATTATTTTCCACAGTTACGTTTTAATTTATGTTTTACTTTATATTATAACTTCTGACCCTTTCCGTTATACAAACCAATTAGCATTATGTGGCCCTGCAGATTGCCAGGATGAGTTTCGCATAGTGAATAAGCGAGTTAATCGAGTTAATGAGAAGTCAAGTCTGGTTACGTCGTGACTAGCCGTAGTCGCTGTATGAGTGTGAAAGAGTTGAAAGATTTACGGCATGTTAGTGTTAGTATAACAATTATTGGAAGAATCGAAAACCCGCTAGTTGTCTACGGCAAGATCTCTGTCCTCAGATGTAGATTGGTAAGATTTGACTATTAAGGATCTATTACGTTGGTTAGCATAACGATAATTCTATCACCATCCCGATCATAATGTGGTATTGATCTTTAAGAAGAAATACGGGACCTTGCAATACTGGCTGTTTGGGATATTTATTTTATCCAGCCACCCGCTGTTTTATAACGGTGGTCACAATAAATGTGTTTTAATTAATATATCGAATCAGTGTTTTGTTGCCCATGGCCGTAAGATCTTTGTATAACTTAATCTAAGATTTGGAGTCAGCTCACTTTACACTGACGCTCGAACAGGTAGGTCTCAGTACTTTAAAATGGCACCCCAACGGGACAGAGAAAATGACCAACTTCATATGAGCTAAATGTTTGGTCTTCAAAAAATTTTATCAGAATCGTTGGAGTCGTTTTTAAGGAAAAAAAATGTTTTATGGTTTTTACACTTTCAACCTGTTTACAAGTGTTTTGACTATTTTATATTTCTATAGTTAAAATCCTAGTTTGTATTAGTTGTAACCACAGTAAAAAAATTCAGGTTTTTACCGCTAGCCGTTATTGAGAAGAGCGGTGGTAAAGATGACATTAGAGCAGATCATTGATTAAAGTTTCGATACGCTCAGTTCAATGAGAATATAAGATTCTATACAATGTGGGTAGCTTAATTGGCAGATAATTTCCAGGTGACGAAATTCCACTTTTGCACAGGACGTCTGATTCTGAAATATGCAAGGTAACGTAAAGAGGTGTGATGAATATAAAGATAGAAATGTCAGCGATAATTAAAATAAATTGCAGCCGGCACATATATCTGAAATGTAATGACAAGGAGATTTGTAATGGCAGTTATGTTGACAATGAAGCTGGACAGAACGATGGCAGTCTATACTAGATCACAATATGTAATATATATATTTGCGGGTCTCAAAAAATAGCAAATTTTGCCTGTGATAGTCAGTCACGCGAATAAAAGTTAAACAAGAAAGATCAATCATGCTTAAAGCATTGATTATGAAACACATTCCAACTTCAATGCAATTTTATTCAAACATGCATAAAATGCAATACATTCCTCGGTAATATTTCAAAACTTATCCCAATACTACATTAATTTATTATATTTGAAAACTTAAATCTTCATCGAAAAAAATGAAATTCATTCAAATGATGGCATTGACATATAAATTGCCTGGTTTAAACATCTCTAAAATGTGATATATTCCTCGGTAATAATTTTAGAATTATCATAATACTACGATAATTTAATATATTTGAAAACTTCATCGAAAACAACTGAAATTCATTCAAATGACGTCATAGAAAAAATAACACGCCTGGCTCTCTCTAAAAAAGCAGCATTTCATTCATAAATAATTTCCGATTAATGTCATTCATCAGAATACTATAATAATTTATTTTATTTAAAAATTAAGACCATGGAGCTACACGTAATTAAACTCTATGCGTAACACTTCATCGAAAAAATCGTCCTTCTGATTGTAAAATCAATGAATATTTGATTCATATCAGCTATGCAGACTCCATGAACTAAGTGATTTTGTGTTAAAGAAAAACAGCATTTCTAATACAACTCATTCTACATATTTTTCTGTTTACATTTTACATAGGTGAAAAATAGGCTTCGTTGTAGAAATAATCAAATTTGGATGAGCATTTAAACTCAAATATATTGTAATTGCGTTGTTTCAGTATGTCGATGCACAGAATTTATGCAAAAATAAAGTGATTTTAGGACGGATACAACACTCAATATGAATTAAAAAGAACTTTTAAAATCCCGATTTTGACTCAAGATGGATGCCATATTTTATTTTGCAGTGGGTCCTGTGATCTCTTCATATCATGGTCATGTGATCGCTTCATATAAGAGGTGTTATTATTATTTTAATTTTTATTTAAAAAACTACTGAATATATTTCGCTAAATTTTTTTTTATATATTTTATGGAACAATTTTAATATAACCTAAAAGTTTCGAAGCAATTTGTAAATTTTAAATATCCGCTTAAAAAATGTTTGAAAAATTAGGTCCCATAGGGCTCAATGTATTTCATTTTTTCAACACGAATTCAATCCAAAACTAATTGTGTGACATTATTCATTTATATTCCCATAGGTCCTACAGACCGTCTGAACGACATACTAAAACTTCATTTTGATTAAATCATTTTTACAGCAGTTATCGTGCTAACGGACAGACAGACAGACAGAATGAACAAAGTCATAAACACTTTTCAACTTTGTTGTAAAGTGTTAAAAACAAAAGCTAATGGTAGAATGTTATACTATAATATATGCTTGAGGACGGTCGTAAAGGAGGCTATATAGGACTCACTAAACAACATTACTCAGGGAGAGGAAATGCGATGCTATTTACTGCGACTCATAAATATATTTGATATTACGTATTGTGAACTTTATAATCTGGTGTCCTTTGGACCAGCTTCATTATAATTAGTAGCAGCATGGCATATGTGCCGATAGCAAATTGCTCCATTTATCACTGATATTTCTTTTTCCACTTACAACACACTTACTTACGTTGCATCGCATATCTATACATTACAATAATAATTTGTAATGTATTTACTGAATTTTCATAATATAATCCTCAAATTCTAGGTAAACTGAGAATTAAATTTCGATGTAAATTAACATTTTAGTCTTCACAAATAAGTTTAATGTACTTATTGATAATGGAATTTCTATATTTCTTTGAGGTGTACTTTCTTCATGACAAAGAAATAACGAAAGAAAAACTGGAATGGCCAAGAGGCAGAACTGTCGTCGGGATTAAAAGCCACGAGAGATAAAATGGGTCAAGAGAAAATACGGAAAAAGTTTTAATTGAAGCCATCAAACTAACGGCAACATTCCTCCCTTTAACGGTCAATATCTGTTTTCGCTGAGTGTCTAACAGAAATTGAGTGTTGGTGGCCCTCTTCAAATATAATAACTACAATGATGGAGTTTAATGGCTACGATGGAGAAAATAAAGCTTTTAATGTTCTCGGAAAGTTCGTTATTTTTTCATAAAGTTTAATTATGGGTAAGTTAAGAAAATATATTTTGATATTTAGACATATGAATACATATAAATTTAAGATATATGAAACCCACATATTCATAAAACAAAGTTAAAATTAAGTTCTGCATAAGAAATGAATCAGTAAGTTCCCACTTTTGTTTTGAAATATTTATAATCAGCGCAACTTGACTACAATTACTGATTAAAAACTAAATTACATTTTCGTAAAATGTAAAGCTACTATATATCAATGAATTTCGTTAGTTCAAATTTCAACACAGTGAGCGATGGACAGCCGTAGAATAGCAAAAATACATCTTCCACTACATCACCATATTATAGCTCTGGTTATAAATGTAGAATGTTATATTACTTTTCACTTCATAAATACATTCTACCTGAAATGAGAATCGAACCCGCGTGTCCTGGATCGCGCCCGGTTTCACTACCAGACCAAGCATACATGAAATTATCTTGAATTACCTTACATGGAAAGCTGCATATTTTATAATTATAAAACAAAAGTTTCAATATGGCTTCTTGTGATTCAGAGGATCTAATTATTACACATTTATTTTTGGAATTGTTCATTAGTTCGAAAGAAATACACACTTTTCCAAAAAAAAAAACGAAGCACCCTTAAACAGTAATCCGATCATCTCGAAATTTATCATGCAAATTCCTTTATACCAAGTACGCAAATAATTAAATTTGCAAGGCCAGTCAGTGTTAACTTCTGTTATAGCGCACGTTTCTACTGCTCAATTAGCATTCTACAAAACAGGTTAAAAATTTAGACGATTTATCGTTGCTCGTTATCGGTGTTGCAGTTCCGTGGAGACACAACCAATAATGCCGTTACGATGTTGCCGAAGACATTATAAGCAATTGGACGAGTTCGAACGTGGTCGTATAATCTGGATGCGCGAAGCTAGCTGGACATACCGAGCAATAGGCTTCCACCTGCACTAAACGGACACTGATGTTCAAAGGTTCTGACAGTAATGGTTACTGCAAGGAACTCATCGGCGGAATTAAGGCCCTGGAAGGTCAATGTGCACGAATGCGAGGCAAGATTGGATGATTGTGCGACAAACCAGAACTGGCCCAACGGCATCATTGTCCGCCATCCAACTTGCTACAGCCTCTTCCTTACCACTCGTGGTACCTTCCACCATCTCACGGCGCTTGGCTGAGGTGGGGTTACGCTAACGGCGGCCTTTAAGACGTCTGTCTATAACCTCACAACATCGACAGAGTCATTTGGAGTGGTGTCATAGCCGAGCATCATGGCTGACAGCAGACTGTCATCGCATAGTGTTCAGCGATGAATCAAGCTTCAGTCTTTCAGCAGATGACCATCGGTTTATGTGTGAAGGCGCCAGGGCAGCGGTCCCAATCAGCCTTTGTTTCACGCAGGCTCACAGCCATTATTCCTTGTGTAATGGTCTGGGGTGCTATCTCTTACAACAGCAGGTCGTCTCTAGTCATCCTGCGTACAACTGTAACTGCTCAACTATATGTTGGTGAAATCATGCGGACCTTTGCGTTACCCTTCATGGCACGTCATTCAGGGACCATTTTCCAACAAGATAATGACACGCCACATACCGCTCTCATATCTGTGGACTGTCTCCGTGCTGTTGATACTATTCCTTGGCCAGAACGTTCACCAGACTTTTCGCCAATCGAGCATGTATGAGACATGCTAGGGCGCTAGATTCTGGCACCCGGAAATATAATAGATCTGGAGCAACGATTGAGGAATGACTGGCAGAATATATCGCAGAGTGACATTAGGAAACTTTATCACTCCTTACCTAGACGTATAAAAGCACGCATTGCCGCCAAGGGGAGTTTCACCAATTATTGATTTGAAAATTCAATGTGCATTTGCTAACCATTGATGAGTCCTGCGGCCTTTATTTTATAATCAATTTATTACCTGTGTATGAGCTGTACGCATATTTAATTTCAATAAAAACAGTCACTTTCTTCATGGTGCTTCGTTTTTATAGCAAAACAGTATATATCCTCAAAACTAACTAGATATAAATTGACACATGAACACGATGGAAAGAAAATCAATAAATCTATAAAATATCGTTACAATAGAAAGAAATTGACAAATACATATAAAACGATTTTGGAGTCAAAAATAGTCTATTTCTTCAGTATAAATCATCAAAGCTCTGATGTAGCTGATTTGCTTTTTAATCTTAAAAGAGGCTGTATCTCTCCTCTGAAGCTGGTTTATACCCATTATCAATTAATTGCTTAATTGCAGCACAAACTAGTATTATTTTTATTTTATGTTTTAAAACAATTTAATCGTAATGTGTCATAAATCATTAAATCTTCAATCATTAAATCATCAATTTTATATTAGTAAAGGACGAAACCAAGCTGATAGTAGGTGGAGTGTAATGTTCTATAAATCATTAAATATTAAAATTTATATAAATATAGGACCGAACCATTCACCATATAGCGTCCCAAGGGCACCCGCCAAGGAAATACACCAATCACAGACTTCTTTAGTTCACAGATTACAAAATCAGGTACAAACCCTCACCTGGAATAGTCCATATATGGTACGCGAAACGCACAATTAGGGAGCCTCAGTAATTCATGTCACCACACATCGAATTCAGGTATGAATTCGATGTGTGGTGACACACATCGAATTAGGTATCCATTGCGAGAAGTGAGACTATGCTACAGAGCCAGGCGGTCGTCAACCATCCTCCCCAGACGGGGTAGCTAATGATCGACACAAATATTGTTAAAATCGACATGGTAGAATTAAAAATGGGGAAATTTAATACTTGGGCTGATCTCCTGAGTAGATGGTCGGTGGATGTCCGATAACAACCTTGACGCAGACAAGAAAATATCCTATTAAATATGTTCACTTGACCGACCTTAGACAAATTAAGTAAACGACAAATTCAGAATCTGTTTTGAATTTCATTTTGGTTTTTGTATAAAGTTGAATCTTATTTTATTATCCTGTTCATAGTTGTAAACTAATCATCAAGAAGTTTTCACAAATAATTTCCGTCTTCCCGGCCGTCCAAACAGTTACCTTACACCTTTCTGGTGGTCGGACGGTCTGGGTCTCAACAACAACTAATTTACAGCATTATCTTCCTTTATTTTCTAATATTTTTTTAAATAATTAAAAATCTATTTGCATTTTGAATAGCTAACGGCCATTAAATAAAATCAAACTTTTATTAAATATCAACCACGAAATTGGAAAGGATTAAATTAGCTAAGGAAAACTCTAGACATAAGGACATACATAGACGTATATATAGTATCAATCTTTTAATAGTACAGATAAAAATCAGTCAAGTGGTTAATGATTATTTTAGGACATCTTATTTTTCTGAGTTATGGTATTATCACTGTTATACCATGACATATATGTGACCATTACGGATTCTATGACTATCAATTTATTATTGCAGCTTTGTGCAAGTATGAGGTAAATTCCTTAAAATTGAATTCGACTGTGTGGTACTACTAACACTGGATCACTACAGAAGTTTGCCAGAATTAGCATATTTATTTGCTGTTAGTACAGTACTATCCTATTAAATGCGTTTAAACACTCGAATCTGACCCACAAATGCTTACAGTTTTAGTATTAACGCAAATGTATGTTTGTATGCGCATTTTTCTTTTCATTTTTCTTTACATCTTTATTTTATTAATATTTTTACCTTTTTGTCATACGAGGTTTCATCAACACTTATGTATTCAAGCGATTTCACGTGAATATGATTTTCTTTTGACATTGAACTAATGGTTTGCTTTCTCTGAAGAGGAAAATCAATGTGATTCGCAGACGTTTATCAAATTTACATTATTATTATTTGAGTAATTATTTGCTTTGCATTTATTTCATGTTTTATTTTATAACTAAATAACCATCTTTTTCAATATTCACTTTCAACAAACTTTCTTTTAGCTTCGACATCTCACTGCTAACGAAAGTTTGTTTAAATTTCCTTTGATAAATTAAAGTACTGAAAATGAAAAATAGCAATATTTGCAAAAACATTCTGTTCAATTTAATCAATCCATTCTAAAGATTAAACACTTTTCTAAATAGCATTGTTTTCTTTTTTGTTTTGTGAACAAAAGAATGATTCATTAAAATCTATCTAATTAATCTTTTTTTTGAATTTTACGTAAATTGAATTGAAATCTAACTAAAGAAAAAAACTTATGTGAACAGGACAAGACTTTCCCTACAGATATATTCATTTTCGTCATATATTTCGTAATACAGCAATTTAAGCTTATTTGCACATATTAACTAAAAATGGATACTTATTTAAAATTAAATCTAATTAATTTCATTTTTTTTATTTTACGAATCACGCTATTTTCAAACGGCGCCTAACACTCAAAAAATCCTTGAAACTAATATATCAGGAAAGCGGGTCATTTTAGAGTAATGGAATTTATCCTATTTGTTTTAGCATTAAAAATTCCGTATAGAACGTGCATTTATTTAACACATGTTGTCTTTTATTTTAGATTTTGTCAATTTTTCCTGGCCGTTTCGGGAAAAAAAGAAAAAGCCATTTCTATTTTTTCAAATTGTACCAACATTTAATCAGCATCACAGTAACACATAAGTAACTTATAATTTTTTCTAATTTTTCCAGATAATTGTTCAGCTAAAGAAGATACAAGTATTACACAGATAGACACACAAACAGACACACAAGCAGACACACAGATACAGAAACAGATAGACATGGACGTTTATACATATAGACAGACGGACACACTGGCAGATGGACACATCGTGCCTATTTAAATTATCTTTATCTACATGCAAAATCTAAATAATGAACACGATTATTTCACTTGCATATTTCACTTACAATAAAAATGGCCGTTCACTTTACGCATGCATAGTATTGCGAGTTTACCTTCAGATAGTACATGTGATTTTGAATGTTATTGTTGTATAATAATATTCCGATGACCAATTGCATCAGCTACATTATTGAACCTGAAAGTGTTTGTAGCAAGGAGAGAGATTCAACTAAGCACGGCTGCTGGAGTTGAACGGAACCCATATAAATTGCCTCCTTATTAGATCAAAATAATTTATGTTAAAATAAAAACGTTCTTTAACTAAAATATACTATATCTCATTTTCCTGCACGGACTATAAAATTCCCCAATCGCTAATACATTTAAATTTACTAACTCGCCAATAGGGGCGGGGCTTTTCTTCTAGGTAAAACAGAAAAAAATTATCTTTCTGTTATTACAGGGTTTGGACATTCTATGATGAAGGAAGCATGAAAAAACTATAAACTAGCTTATGTAGGACGTGACTTGCAATAAAGCGCGCTTTTGGCTAGTATAATTTTTTGAAATTAATTTCTAAAAATTTACATTTTTATTTAAAACATATAATAATAATGTGAATATAGAACACATTTTGTCACCATACACCGAAACTTAACACATTCAAATACGAGATTGCTCTTTATTTATTTAAAACCTTTTTTGTGTTCCCTTATTCTCTTACCTGACCACGAATTTAGAGGAATGCTTGCAGTTTCAAAATATTTCCAGATACAGTATTTATTTACGTTATAGTGGAAAGAAACTTTACTTGTTTCCAGATACAGTATTTATTTACGTTATAGTGGAAAGAAACTTTACTTGTTTCCAGATATAGTATTTATTTACGTTATAGTGGAAAGAAACTTTACTTGTTTCCAGATACAGAATTTATTTACGTTATAGTGGAAAACAACTTTACTTGTTTCCAGATACAGTATTTATTTACGTTATAGTGGAAAGAAACTTTACTTATTGAAATAAGTTCAGAAATTCCATATGACTTCGATAAGAGTAAATATAAGAATTATACATTCTTCATATTTATGTTTTGACTCTATTTATATTTTTCATAAGAGAAAAATACGTTTCAAAAATCTAGAAAACATTTTGGATAACACCAGAGATTCCAGGATTTAAACATTTTATCGAGAAACACTTGTTCGGAGAACATCTTTCTTCCTTTAAGGATTATTGGTTGTTTAATGGAATAAATATTTGTGTGTAAAGCAACAATTGGAATGGTTTTAATGCCCATGTATTTGTGTTTTGACATCAGAAAATGTTTCAGATATTTGTTATTTTAACGAGTTTTCATATTTAAACAAGTTACCAATTTTAAAACAGTTTTAAAAATTTCAAAATTCCTTTAAAATATATTTCTCTATATTTCCATTTTATGTGCGAATATGTATTTTGTTGAGAAATATTTTGCATCCTCAAAACAAACTAGTGGTTTTCACTCGGGATAATATACGCACCTTTGGCCTGGGAAAAATCAACTATCCTTTTGAAAGAAATTATTTGATTTTCTATCTCACCTTTTTTTTCAAAATAATTTCTGAAGTTCGTTTTCTGCTCGAAAAGGAGACAAAAACGGGTTTAAGTTTTTTTCACCGAGTTTTATAAACTACCAATTTTTCCCTTTGTTACATGTTTTTCTTTTTTAATTTTTGACTTTTGGGGTCTTAGGCATATCATAGATAGAAACCTTCTTCACAACTTGTATCACTATACCTTGCGATGGATCCGAAGTTCATAATTTTTTTTACTTTTTAAACAATGATTCAATGTTTAGTAGTTAAGTGCGTGTATTTTAGACTCTCATAGATTCGAATTAAACGATTGTAAAGAGAGTTAGACAAACCAGGCAGCTAATATTTATTTACCTGCTACTTCAAAATTTATCGGAAGAGAACGGGAATAGCTCAGTGGTTATATAAGTCACAAGAAATGTTGTTATAAACCCGTAGTAAAATTTTGGCATCTCAGTGAATTTTCATCTGTACATAACTACCGTACGGTAGTTTTCAAGGTAAATTTTAGCACAATACTCATAATGATAGTATAACACAAATTTCAAACAATTGGTACAACAATCATTTAAATTCCCAAAGATGAAACCCCCAAAATATAAACGCATTTACGTGTCAGGTGCTGTCATATTATTATTTGTTGTCTACGGCGGCAGCAAAGAAAGAATAGATTTAATTTGACAAACTGGTGATCTTAGTATTTACAAGTTTGTCACTTTTAAACTAGTTCACATTTTAAAAATATCTCACCGAGGAGTATTTTTCCTGGGGAATTCTAAAGTCTGCTACAGAAAATAAACACAGACAAACAAATTCCTTTATTATGCAGTAGAACGAATTACTTATGGTTGACCGGGTCCCAAATAAGCGGCCACTACTTATAAATAATTCCGAGGACGTTGTTGCAAAGCCGTCACCGGCGAATGAAAGACTGTCGCACCGTTTTGCAAACTCCTGGTGTAATATTGGTCTTGGCCGCAGCAACAACGATTTTCGCAACGGTATCTTCACGAGAATTCATGGGTGCCCCGTACAACAATGTTTTCATATACCACCAGAAGACCAGTGGATAAATGTTTGGGGAGCGTTGAGGCCAAGCCACAGGTCCACCACGTCCAATACACTGCCCAGGAAATCTCTCATTTAGGAAGTATCGGATCAACAGGGACAGGTAACTATATGTAACATGGGATATGTAATGCGTACCTAGGTTTGGTTGCACATATTGTTCACCTCCATGTGTACTATCACCCCTCATTTTCAGATGAAATAGTTTATGATCACCCTACCTAGAGATGGGTTTAGACTTTACGATAGTTAAATGCGCTGTTTTCGCTTTTAAATATCAATTTATATATATATATATATATATATATATATATATATATATATATATATATATATATATATATATATATATATATATATATATATATATATATATATATATATATATATATATATATATATATATATATATATATATATATATATATATATATATATATATATATATATATATATATATATATATATATATATATATATATATATATATATATATATATATATATATATATATATATAATAAGAAAAAATGAGTTTGAAAATGGATTAATACAATTAGAAGTTGTGTGTTTACGGTGTTGTAGAGAGGGGTCAAGGGGGGTTGCGACCCCCTTTCCTTGTTTAAGCAAGCTTTGAATCCCAGGAAACACTCTCCCAGAAACCACTACACGCCTGAAACAACAATCAACAGTATGCCAAGGGAAAAAAACGGAATCCCGAAATGAAGATCTTAAAGTCACAAGAACATATAAAAACATATAAAATGAAACAAGTATGAATAAAAATATATTCTAACCATGTATAAAATTTTAAAAAGGATGTTTGTAGATGCGCTACGTCGTCAGAAGTCCATAGAAAAAACCCATGATAAATTCCAGATGTAGAGATAGATAAACTCATAGTTACAGTGTATCTAATTCCAAACGGGTAGAGTTGAGTTGTAGCAAATCATCAAAATTAGCATATATTTCTTTACAGTACTTTTTACAATATGCTATACAATAGTGTCTTATGAAACGAGGTGGGTATGAATGTTTTAAGGCTTCCATTATTAGACGTCGTATGCAAATATCAATCTGTTTATCACTTGAATTTAAACGTCTGTATCTTGCAAAATGATTAATGATCACATTACGTTGTACATTTATACTTATATTAGTATTCCAATTAGTGAAGTAATTGATTGTGCAATTAAAATTACGTCTTTTATCAAATATCTTATAACACAGTTTTTTTGATGATCATAATATATAGTGATGTCCAAGAAATCTATTTCTTCTATGCTGTTATGTTCAGATTCTATGAGCTCCAAGTTAGATGGATAAAAACTAAAGTCAAATATAAAAGTTCTATCAGATATTCCAATTAAAACATCGTCAACGAAGCGGAAATATGGCATCTCGTTAATAATTTGAGTTCCTTGTTCATAATTTCATAAATAAAAATAGGCAAGTAGAGATGAACAACCCCTCCCATGGGTATACCGTTGATTTGTTTATAGAATCCAGATTCATTGTATAAAACGTTTTCGAATATGACCAATTTAATAAGGTTTTTAAATCTATTAAGGTTCTATTTTTGTCATATTGTAATTGTAAATCAGATGCCAAATATGTTTCCATCAAAAATACGTTTCCATCTTGTTTAAGATTTTGATAGAAACATATTTGGCATATGATTTACATTTTTGGTTGAAATAGTTTACGATCACCATATCTTCTGGAGATGGGTTTAGATATTACGGTAGTTAATGCACTGTGTTCGCTTTTAAATATCAATTTATGCATATATATATATACAAATGCCGCGAGAGGGTGCTTTCTCTGGAGTGGATGAAACGTCGGGTCAAAATGGAGAACACAGTAAAATCACGTGCTACACGTTCCTGCCGCGCTTAATGCTGCTCTATGTCCTCGGATGAGCCGGATGGTATGGGCTTTCGACATGCTGCACGTTCCAGGTGCTACCAGCAAAGGTTTTCCGTGAATGTGGGGGCCAGGAATAACCACGACACCACGACCAATTAATTGGCCTGTATCTCTTATCAGACCACCTATACGGACAGAAGTACCTCACCTTCCTCCAACAGGTAGTCAGATTTACTACGTGTTGTACCAGCAAATCATCGAGTTATTATGACGTTTCAGCTCTACGGAGTCCAGCGCATTAGACCAGGATCGTGCGGAACTATCTGGACATTGCCTGTTCGAACAGATGGATTGGGCGTGATGATTCCGTCGCATGGCCTCCCGGAACTCCAAATTTGTCCTGCCAGGAATTTTTTCTTCAGGGACAGCTAAAAAGCGCCGTTTACGAGACGCCCATCGAGTCACCAGACAACCGTTTCGCCGAAATTAACGTCGCAGCTGTAGACGTTCGTGAAATCTAGGAATCTTCCAAAGTGTACGCGACTCACTCCGTCGCAGCTGTGACACCTGTCTCGCAGTTGGTGTTCGCTCATTTGATCATTTATTCCAGACATTTTGTCAATAAATTTCCATTATTCGTCTTCACTTCACTCCATTTTGACGCGACGTTTCATACACTCCCAGAGAAAACGCCCTCTCGGCGGTCGCTTTCCGACTCCGCATTGTATTGTGAAAGCTGTTTGTTTTGCTGAGTTCTATAACCCCTTACACTTCTGACGATCAGTTCATATATACCCTGTATATATATATATATATATATATATATATATATAATCAGACAGATGACTCTTTTTGTAGACTTTCTATAGAAACAACTAGAAACCTCTCAGATCTCGTCACATCTCGTAGAATACTCGCTACTTTGAGATGTTCTTTGAACCTCCGAGAAGTCAGCACATATCGTCAAATCTGGCATCCCTTCAAATTTTAGCACATGGTAACCCTAGATTCAAGTCATAGAAACGGTTGCCTGTACGGATGTTTTCTCCGTTTGATTTTCAAAATAGATTTCACTGAGGAGGTCATTTTGCACATTCGTAACAATATTCAGCGATATACTCGTATATCTATCTTGCCAAGTTCATTTGGAAATTGCACATAATCGACGGTAAAAGTGAGAAATTATGGCTTATTTATCAAATTTACCTTCTTCGTTTTGGAATTATGCAAAATCGCCAGTAAAAGTGATATATTTAGTGAAATTTATTAAACATACCAAGATGATTGGTCATTGTGCATAATCTCCGATTAATCACATTTACCGTAACGCACACACACACACACACACACACATATACATATATATACATATGTATATATATATATATATATATATATATATATATATATATATAATATATATATATATATATATATATATATATATATATATATATATATATATATGTATATATATATATATATATATATATATATATATATATATATATATATATGATAGAAATTATGACCAAATCAAGTAATAACGAATTATTTAAATCAGCAAAGCAGATACACCACGGCCACAAAGCAAAAAAAAAATACAGCATTGGCTTAATTCTGAAGATTCATTAAGACTAGACTATAGTTACTATATACTATAAATACTAATGCAACAGGCTACGAGCATTAAAAGAGGAAGAATTGAAAAAAAATTAAAAAATAGGATATCAAGTATTACCATTATCCATGAGGCAGGAATTCTAGATACATGTCAATGCAACAAGCCGTAACAGAATGATGATGGTCGAGAAGCATCCAGAACAAGTATGACGAATATTTATATACACAGGGTGTCCCAAAAACATTGACCTCAGCTTTTATTCCTTAAATATTGATCTTAGACATATATAATAAATTACAAAGTTGAGTAAAAAAAGGAACGGAATTTTATGAAATTGATTAAAATTTTCGAATAAAATTTTAAGAAATATAAAATTCAAATTTTTATTCGGCCCCTGTACAGAATTTCAGAATTTGTGATGTACAGAATTTCAGAATTTTATCATAAAAAGTCTCAGATATATGAAAAAACAAAAAATGCAGAATTAAACCACTTTTCGATGCATCGATATGAGTTCTCGGGGAAAAATCATGTCGACAGATCGCGTTTCAGAGGGTCATATACAAATTACGAAAGAAACAATGATTACATAAATAAATAATAATTTTGCTATTTATTGGTACAGAAGTATCTACACTGTGTAGAAATAATACCTTTACACAAATATTACAAAGCGTATTCAAAATGTTTTCCATCCATGCCAAAGATCCGTTAAAGATAAGAAGCAGATATTATTTGCCTATGATGCATTTCTGCGTTGCGTCATTTGCACTCTTGCTGTAAACATTTACATTTTAATTTGTGATTAATCCCTCACCAACTTTGTTTAATCTCTGGGACTTTTTATGATAAAATGCTAAAATTTTATACATCAAATTATTAGTGTATGGGATACATTTTAGTTATTGGAAATGTTTTTGTACGGGGCTGAATAAAAATTTAAATTTTGATGTTCTAGAAATATAATTCCCTTGAACATTTCTATCGATTTCAAAAACTTTTGTACGCAACTTTTTTACGCAACTTTGTAATTTATTATATATGTATAAGTTCAATATTTAAGGAATAAAAGCTGAGGTCATTATTTTTTGGACACCCTGTATATATATATATATATATATATATATATATATATATATATATATATATATATATATATATATATATATATATATATATATATATAAAATGAAAGATTTTAATCGTAAATTATGCATAAACTACTGTATGAACAAAGAAACCCATCTCTAGCATATCTGTTACAAATGAGTAACTATAGGCTAAGACTAAGGATAAAAATAGAAGGTAACATATCACTACAATGGAAAGGGGGATGAGAAGAATATTAGGATACAAAATTCACAATTAAAAGTATATAAATATAAATTAAAATAAATCATGGCAAAAATGAGAAAAGGCAATAATAATTAGCTCAAGATAATATATATATTGTTGTCTTTAAATATTTTCATCTGTAAATATTTTACTTCATTTCTATATATCTTGATATTCGATTTGACAGAAATAAAATACATTTTCAAAAGTAAAAGTGTTTTTCAGAAAAGTTCTATTTCTTCGCAAAAAATACTATGGTAGAGACATGGGCATTGAGCAATGAGTATTCAACTTTATTTACCAGATTTCATTTTTTAAAACCTATTTTTACATTACTGTTTTTCTACTGTCAATTATCAAGAAAAAAAAATTGTGAAAGCGAAGAAAAAAAACCTGGGGATTTGACTGCTTTATCGAAAATCCGTTGCACTTAAATTTTTCCATTTTTTTACGAAACAAACTTCTTACTGTAGAATTATACTAAAAAAACATTTTTATTTATATATATTTCCCGTTTTTACCTGAGCTCTGGAGGAAAATGCTAAAGAATTGTCTTTTTCATTCAGTTGTGGTTAAGGCAGTAATACATTTTAAGTTCACTAAAATGGAATTTCAATAAAATTTAGAATTAGCGTTAATATTTTTTTGATATTCGAAAGGCAAAATACCAGGTCATAATCCCGTGAAATATTTGAATCCTCTAAAACTTTACTTCGTGGATCCAAAAAAATTAAAAAAAATCGGGAATGGCAAAAAATCTTGTTTTTTGAGGTATTTCAATTTTTTTTTTCTGAATGAATTACTTGTCTAGCAAATACCGCTCAAAGCCTCGTTGTACATGCCGTTATTCAGTATATCTAACCGTGTTCAGATGGACACTTTTCAATAACATTTTCAAATGCTAAAGAATTGATTTGTGCAAAACTCGCTCAAAATTCCACTTCTACATTAAATTTCTCAAAATAGTTCGAACATTAGAAAGAATTCACTCCAAGGTGCATTATCACCCTATCTCAGGTTCTCCCGCACAAAATTTCGTAGCTGTAGGAATCTTAGATTTTACGTTACGCGTGACACGCACACACACACATCGTATTTCATTATTTAAGGTAAAACATTAAATATAATAATTTATATTAATTATTAAATGCTTTTTCTTTTTCATCTTTAGCATTTTACATAATAATTGCATTAATATATCCTGAAATAATTCTAGTGATTTGTTGTTCTGTTTATATCGCCTTTATTGGTGGCAATCAAATTTACCATCTATGTGTTTACTAAAATTATTTGAAGTATCTATTTCTCAGGATCTATTAATAAATAGAGCTTAAACCATGAATGATGTGGATTCAGCATCGAATTTCAAAGGAGGTAAATGGATTCAGGTAACTGGATTCAATTGAATGGGTTCAGGTAAATGGTTACTGTAAATGGACTCAGTATTCTTCTGGTTTTTTTTTCAATTTCTGGTTCAAAATTTTTAATTTCCTTGAAATCTGTCCTGTGAGACCAGGAGACAACTTATGCAGTTTTGATATTTACGACAAAACAAAGCGCAGACTTGTAGGCGTCGTTCTATAACTGTCTTGGCCCGGAAAGACATGACCCCGATGAATTCAAGTCTCATAAATTGCAGGTGTGGTTGGAGAGAAGATCTCCTTGGGCCAAGACTTAAACCAAGCGTGATTAAAAAAAGCAAGTAGCCAATCATGAATTGCATCAAGTAGCGCCAATGATGCTACATCGCACTGAGAAGCAGCCAATGGGAGCATGATGGGTGTATCTAGATTTCAGGCAAAATTATGTGGCGACAAGCAAATATTTCAATGGGTATGAGGGGGGGGGGGTATTCAATGGGTCAGCAATGAATGTCCAAGAGCGTTGAGATTCTGAAAAAAAAAGATTGTTCTGAAGTGTGGGAGAGCTGGCATGAAAGTCGACCAATGTTGTTATAAGAAAGAGTGTTGATTTTTAAGTTGTTAGTCGTTATTTTAAATATTAAAATGCTACAGAAAAAGACAAAGTTGACTCCAAATGCCAGAACAAGGATCGGCAAAGGTGGCAATCACAGTCATGCTGAGCTACAGACTCAAAATACAGCGGTATGTACCAGTCGTCATATATATTAGGTCAATTTTTTTTGCATCTTTGTAATAATTCTAAAGACATGGTCTCACACGGTGCTTTTCTGCTCCTTAAGCTTTTATTAAAATTAATGTAATATTAATGATAACAATAATAAGTGTGAATAAATAATTTTTAATTTAAAAGTTAAAATTTGTAGTGTTTTAATTAATGATTACGTTTAGGAACTCGTCCAAAGAGGCAGTTATTGCGGCTACGATATAAATGTACGAACTATACGATTCACGGCCACGTTGTTCCTGGGTTTTCCAAATTTTCATAATTCTGAGCGTTAATGTATCTTTTCTGTCACCGCAATAACTAATATGGTTTTGACATAAAATTCTAAAATAGTCAGAGTGGCTCATTAAAAATTTCAATTTCTGGTACCTTTGAGTTTCACTTTAAAAATTTTCCTAGAAATATCTATTTTTCAGGATTGCTTATAGATAAAACTTATATAATAACTGATATGAATGCATCAATAAATTTTGGAGGGGATGGGATGAGTCACTAAGAATTTTTACTTCCGACTCTAGAGATATCGATTCTGATTTAAAAGTTTACATTTTCCTTTCAACATCTATTTTTCAGGATCGGCTATAGAAAGAGCTTAGATGACAATGGATATGGATTCTGTATAAAAATTTGGAGGGTGTTCCACACACACACACACAGGGTTTTCTAAGAATTTCCACTCCCTGTTTTTCCCACATCCTGTTCATATATTTTCCTTGAAACATCTATTTCTCAAACCTGGCACCTGGCTACAGATAAAAATTTGATGATGGATTCAGAATTAAATTCCAGAGAGGATAGGCTTTTACTACGAATTTCTACTTACGGTATTTTTCCAGTTCGGGTTCAAAATTCTCATTTTTCTTGAAGCATAAATTTTTCAGAGTCTGCTATAAATGGAGCTTGAGGAATCACTGACATGGCTTCAGCATCAAGATACTAAGGAGGATTCAGTTGCTTTGCATTCACTGAGGATTTTATTGTCCTGTTCACTTTTACTTCCGGTTAAAAATAATTTCTTCAAACATATATTTTTTCTTAAGAAGTTACAGGTAGAGCTTAGATTATGATTGTTATTTATTCTGCATTAAATTCTAGAGAGAGTAGAGGTCTCACATCTCACCCAGGATTTCCACTTCCATTTCTAGCAATGTTACAATATTATTAAACTTTTCATCCAATATCTATGTTTCAGAATCGACTATAGCAAGAGACGAGTTTAGATGACAACTAATGTGGATTACGTTTCAGTTTTTGGAAGGGGTAGGGGGTTTACTTAGTATTTTTAATTCTGAATCTCTCCCATTTCCGGTTCAAAACCTTTTCCTCGAAATATATATTTCTCATGATAGGATATGGGTAGAGCTCCGATGATAATTGATATGCATTCTGAACAGTATTTCGGATGGATTAGGGGGTTCACTAAGGGTTTTCACTTCCAATTCTGGAAGTGTCACTTACAGTTTTTGCAAAAATTCGCATAACTGTACGACATAGATGTGCAAAGTGAATAAAAAATGACAATATAATTTTGTCGAAATTGAAGTATACACATAATTTTCCACCATATGATAGCTCCTTCATAGATTTGATTTTATCACTATTATTGATCTTAAAACATCATAATAAGAGTCCTATAACTTATTAAATTATGCTCATAAATTGCCTTGTATTAAAAAAAAAATACGAAAAGTATATAACTTAGCCACATCAAAAATTGAAAGATTTTTGATTCTATTTTTTTATTTTATAAAGTTGGGAAGTTACCTCAATAGTTCTCCATCATACGCTAGCAAAAATATGAAAGTGATTAGAATCTCAAATTAAAATGAAGTATTTAAAGATATCTGCTAGTGGAAATGATATGTGGCGATTGAGCGTCGCCGGGCTCCGAACCAGGGACCCTTTGCTTCGTAGACCGACATTATAATCACTGAGCAAAAGCTAGCTTCTCCCCCCGTTCTTATAATTCGGGTACAGGTTCCAAGCATCTGTGATCAGATGTCTTTGCTGCCGCACACTCCCTCACCTGATGAAGGCCCCGGTCTAATTTCGGCGAGGAAGAGGGCTGCTGAGGAAACCCCCGCGTGCCCCCCCCCCCCCGAAATGCAGTTGAGGAGCTGAAGGCCGGAGGCGGGTTGCCTCGGGCATGACGTCAGTCATGGTCAACCAGGAAGGGAGTGTCAAGACCTCTGACTCCGTGTGGAGCTGCCATATCGTGTTGAGAAGTGAAATTGTTGGAGATGAAGGTTTTTTCGTGCTCGTATGTCCAGGGTAACCACTGTGGCGATTGGGAATCGCCGGGCCCCGAACCAGGGACACTCTGCTTCGTAGACCGACATTATAATAACTGAGCAAAGGCTAGCTTCTCATCCGTTCTTATAATTCGGGTACAGGTTCCAAGCATCTTTGACCAGATGTCTTTGCTGCCGCAGATATTTACCGCAAATTGGCTTGATTAACGGACCAAATTGGATAAACAAATTCCTTTTGAAAAATTAGTTTAATGATCGATGCCTGAGAGACCAACAAATGCAGTTCTACCACTTATCCGGTAGCAATTTAATTAAATTATCGTTTCATATTTTATGAAAATTAGCTGCATGGTAGGACTGGATTTGTCGATACTTGTAGAGGTTCGAAAAATTATAGTACAGGCAATTTATTGTGACATTTCAAATTTAATGTACTCCATGTTCAATAGAGCAAAAAAGTGTGGAACCGTTTCATAGATTGTGCTATCTACAATGGGTGCGGAATCTTAATATGTATTACATCTTTCTATTGGTATTTTAATAATATCTATTCTAACACAACGATAAACTATTTCTTATTCAAGTTTCGGTCTTATTAAATTCACATCATAAATTAATAAGTGCTACATCCTTCAGAAATGTAAAACAAAAAATATATATAATATGAAACGTATTGAGTTACTGAATTGTTTGTGCTAGCCTTTATTTTCAAAACTTGATCCCAATGATATCGCTCATGCTCATGAATATGTTATGATAAGTACTTTAATAAATACTGTTCAAAACCTGGTTGCAATTTTTGTTATTTTTCAGTTGATGGAAGGTACTTATCCTTAATGATTGCAATTATTGCCCAAGTTTGGTAGATTTCTACTTTTTATTAGATTTTGGCTGAAATTTGACACCTTTATTAACATTTTTGCTAGATTATAATTTTAACTAGATTTGTGTTGTATTCTATAAATATTTCAGTAAAATTAAATTTACTTGGTAATTTGAATAATTTTGTCACTTATTACTATCCCACAGAAGATATTTTATAATTTTAAAAGTACAATTTATTTTGTATACAGTTACAATCCTTAAATATAGTTCATATAAAATCATGGAATTATAGTATTTTTTATATTTGAATTTTTTTATATAACTTCTGTTGTAAGATACTTTTTATGCCATTTGTAATGATCTTTTTCTGTATTTTTAGTGCTCTTTTGTACACTTTTTTAATAAAATGCACCTAGTGACGTATATGGGCATTTTGTCTTGAGAAAAAGATGGGTATGATTAGGCGGATAAGGCGTGTGGTGTAATAAGGCGTGTCTAAATATCTAATCAAAGCTCTGATTTGTGTCTTCAAGCTAACATTTAATTAATATTTATTTTTTTATAATTTATTATACATCAATGTTCTTCACGATTGAAGTCAGTTCAAAACTATAATATAAGTTAAGATCACTAAGAATGTGCAATAGATGAAATGCCCAATGACTGGGGTTGTTGATTGTTCTGCGTCTTCACTTACCCACCTTTTAAATTTTCCAATCCTTAAAATGACTCATTACTGAACAAAACCCTTTTACCGAGTCTTTTGGCCTCTGGGGAATTTTATAGAGAAAATAAATTTTTTCAAGGATTTTTAAAATTTATAGCCTATTGAAAATTATAATAATAAAGTAAGAAACTGCAAACTTCAATTACTATAATTACAATGCTATTCTATAATACAGCCATAGATGTGCTCAATTTAGATAAACTATATAAATGTTTAACCTTGAAAACTTGCTTATCAGAATATTTTACACAGTTTGGCCAATTCTCCTTATTCATCCTTCTTCCTAACCTTGCTTTGAAATCTATGGCACAGGGAGCAAGCACATTTTTTAATAAGTCACGGAAAAAGTTGGAATCTTGGAAGTATTTCTTTCCTCATATCTAATATTTTACTCTCCTTTTAAAACACATGAAAATTATAAAATAATTACAAATTTATATTTAAAAAAAGTAGCATGAAATAAAAAAATATTGAACACATTGCGATGTTACATTTTTATTCTTTCATAAATACGTATAACCGCAATAATGCTGGTCCAGCCGTCTTGTTTGCTTAACTTGATTTCGGATTTTCCAGTAATTTAGTGCTATAGCCATTTTGTTTATTATTGCTGCCCATTTAAAAACAATGATAGCTCAGAATCACTCTCAGTAATGATAAAAAATACTTGGAATGCAAGTAATAAGTGCATAAAAATTATGTGAATGTGTGTACTACTGACGAAAATTGATTTAAAATATTTCATATTTTAAGCCTACACAGATTCCGGATTTAGGTGGTTCGCATCCTGGGAAAAGTGCATTCAAACACACCCTTTCTCCCATTGTTACTTCAACTAGACCCCTTACTAGTATTGTTACTACGTACCCTAAATTGTGAGTGCACTCTCAGCATAGATAATAGAGTTCAAATTTCTGGATAAATAACTGTTTTATTTAAAAGTGCAAATAAGCGAAACATGAACCATATATAGGGAATTCCTCGAAAACTATATTCCAAGATCACTAAACAAATGTCACATACAATAAAACATCAATTAAATGTTCAGTTACTTCACAAAATAGCTGCCACTATTCTTAAAACACTGAGGTGTCTTAAAATTCAATTCATTTCTTATCACGTCAACTACTTTCCAACTAAGCGATAACTCCTTTTATATACTCTCTGTACAAAGTTGCAGAAGTGGTTGGTATCTCGGAGACTATTCGTTGTTTCAAGAAAGTCATGGTACATTTGAAAAATCGCCAAATGTCACCATGTGGGCTATAAATCATTAAATATGGCAATCCCGCACCGAATTTCCAAATATGGTACACTCAAGTAAAATGAAAGATTGTCTGTAAATGTGGTTTCACCTTGAACAAAGCAAAGGTCATGAATATAAACAAATGCCCGCTATATTTTTGAAGAGAGGCAAATCGAAGTGAAACTTGTTTACATATCTGCAATGCAGTTCCCCCTAAAGACAACAGTATCAACATAATGCGGACCATAATAAGCGGCAAATTTGCCAATAAGACTAATTTTGGCTTAGTAGAATATGGTTTCTGAATATGATAAAATACACTGTTTATTCTTTTCATTACGACTTAGGGTTGGTTCTTCTTAGTTGTGCTGAAATTTCTTCAAAAAACCTGGTCGTTGCCGAGGGTTGAGCACCCACATATTTTCGTCTTCCAGAAATCGCGCTTACTGATAAAGTGCGATTTCTTCTTTGACATCGTACCGCGTCTTCATTCTATCATTAGCAATATTGATCAATGTAGCAACGATGAACTTCCTCCAGCCATGCCTTCAGATTTTTCACATATTCATCAGATTTTTCACATATTCATCAGAGCGGCCATCCATTAAGTTGCTCTATGTCTTAGGATGAGTCGGATGGTCTGGGCTTTCGACATATTCATCAGATGATGAAGGAGTACGTGGTCTTTGAAACATCGGATCACGCGGCCGTCGTAGATCCCAGCAAAATAGCATTTTAATTGAGAATTACCGGTCGATTCGTGGACAGCACTTCTAAAAGCAAGCAAGAACAAAGGTAGGTGACGGTCTCAATCTTGCTAGTTATTCAATACAAATATGGAAATATGACTAAGTATCGATTTGTTGAATATCTCTACCATATCGTTTGATTGAGGATGAAGAGGAGTAGTTCGAGTTTTGTCCATTCAGAGTAGTTTGCACAGTCCCGTGAATATGCCCGAATGAAAGTTCGTTCTTAGATCAAAATGGATGAGTGACGGACCCGTAACGACATATTTAGTTCGAGGTTAGAACTTCACTGATGGTTGTAGAAACATGGCCAGGTATTGCATAATCGCCTGCTCACTTTGTGAAGTTCACACCGTTTCGTTTCAGGTAAGAATAAAAAAAATTCTTGCAGAGTTGGCCTCTCAATAGTTCGTCCTTTGTGGATCAGGTTTGGCAAGATATCTCTATTTTCTCTTTGTGTTCCAGAAAATTATTCACCCCTTCAAGGATCAGGGATGAAGAATTCCCTCAAATTTGAACCTCAAATTTAAACTATTATCGGTAACAACTTGCCGGATAGTCCCTGAAATATGTCTTCAAATATTTATTTAAATACAAAATAAATGTGCACACATCAAAGGGCAAGGGTCTTCTGGAGAGCGTATTAGCAGTTCCACGACACGACCCTATTTGGTGTCGAATCTCCATGTAGTATTCTTGAAGTCGGTGAACCGATCTTCCGACCTGCCTGCACTTCAGGGTACTTAATATTGAAGAGCCAGCTCAAAGCAGCGTGATCAGTCCGTAATAGGAATTTCCTTCCTTAGAGGTAATGATGGAAATGATTAGCAGATTTAACAATTGCTAACAGTTATTTCCTTGTTATGTAAAAATTCCTTTCGGGTTTCGATAAGCATTTGTTAAAATGTGCGATGACACACGTTCCTGCTCTCCTATTTCCTGGTATAGAACTGCCCCTCTTCATTCTGTACTAGCTTTACTATTCATTTTTTACTCTCATGTTTTTCAAGCTATCCTTGTTCTACCTTCTATTCGTGCCTTGCGACTTCGCCCCATCCGCTGGCAGCACCCCCATATAACCACATAGCTTCGTCTTCAATAGCTTGAGCTATCTGGGGCAAGAACGTACTTATTGTCTGGAGATCACTGTCTATCTGGTTTGATGGCTGCAAGAATCAGCTGCTTTTCGAAGAAACGTGTGGCCAATTTTATTACCCACCACAAATTAATTAGAATTTAATGTCAGTTCTTGTTGTTAGCCAGTCTGCTTGTATTGCTAGCTGGAACTTGGGGTTTATTGCTTAAGTTTCGACCTGGCGTTTATTATTGTTGGTACTCCACAGCATTCCAATATCAAATATTATTTACTCATCATCAGTCTGGAAAGACTGGAAAGACGGTTTATGAGCAAATTACCGAAGTGACAAAAATTCATACAATTTTTTATAGGGCATTGCGCTATTACTTAACCGAATCTTTATAGTGTATCGTTAGCATTTTATAAACTTTTACGGTCTATATTTGAATAATTATGAAGCATGTTACTTCTAAAATCAGTTGGCAGCTCATGTTGATTAATTCATTCATTACTTTGCTTCCAATCATTGAAGTCTGTTGTAAAATGTGTTTTCTTGCTCATTGATTAGAATACGCAATAGGGAACAAACTTTTTCAGTTGACTAAGAACAGCAGCCCATCCCTTATAACAAACACAATTATACGAATTGAATATTCTGTTTCACAGTTTTCGAGAGTACAAATAGAGTTACAATTCACCCATGGAATTGTGCCACATTGTAATGTAATGCATTTAATTTTGAATTAATCAAAGAGTAAGACCGACATATGCAGTATTTTCAGAGCCTTTGCTCTTGTGTATTAAATATCTATTCCAACTACTATCTTAGCGCTACGCTAGGCCGGAAAATTGATGATCATTCAAATAAGTTTATTTGTTCATCTTGTCGTATATGATCCCGGATGCACCGAATAAAGACAGTTTTCTGGAATTTTTACGTTTATTTATTTTATATTTTTTATTTTACTGTATCATGTATGAAACATACGCGATATCATTTAGAATATAAGTAAAAGAAAATCTGTGTGTCAAAATGTTTGTTACGTTTAAACTGTATGTCATCTTGTCTATGTTAAATATTATAATTATTATTAAAGTAATTTTAAGTTTAACATACTAGGATAAGGTTTAGTTCATCTGTATTGTGCGTAAACTTCATAAACGTGCATTATAAATAAAACTTTTTCTTAAATAATTAAAACAAACAAAAAAAATTAAATTTGTGGAAAAAAATATCAAATATTACAGAACTAAATAAAAATATCATAGAAAGGGATATTAAATATAACCATGCTTTATGCTTAAAAAATTCATTTTATTACTACAATAAACATTATAAAATATAATAAATCAAACGCTTGCCCTTTTTTACGTCAAAAGTACAAGTATGCGCCCTTATCCACTGACAAGAACGAACTGCTTATAATTCAGTTGAACAATTGTAGAATAGTATGAGACATAGTAAATACTTTATGTTAAGAATAATTCCATCTGGCGGTATTTTTAATGGAGTTCCTAGCAGAATGCTTTAGTTTTCGGTATGTGTCAATATTTTTATACATAGCATTATCTACTAACTAACTGAAGAAAGAAAGCTTAATAGTTTGATATTTAATCATTTTTCTGCCGTATTACAATATTAATTTTAAAGTGCAATATTATGGTTCCATTAAAATATATCAGTTTATCTAATCGCACTTACATTGCCAACTGATCATGTTTCACTTTTAAACAAACGGTTGTACACAACTGCATATCACTTGGTACTACTTTGGCTAAAAATGAATAAATTTTGATTCAAAATTGTGTAATATACACTTTAGGTAATTAATAT
Source organism: Amaurobius ferox (assembly GCA_951213105.1). Classification (NCBI taxonomy): domain Eukaryota; kingdom Metazoa; phylum Arthropoda; class Arachnida; order Araneae; family Amaurobiidae; genus Amaurobius; species Amaurobius ferox. Next base: position 27,369,622 of record OX578134.1, on the reverse strand, counting down.
AGTAAAATATATACGACATTAACCATTCCCCAGTAACGGAGATATAAACTAAATTATTTATGACGATTTATGATATAACTACAATGTATTTTCCGGCATTTTGCGGGTCCTAAACAAGCGTCCGCTGTTTGAATCATACAGATACAGACAACACCACTTAATTTTCAAATCGCCTGTTTTAAATCAAAAACGTTCCACCTTTCGTTTCAACGCAAGTCCTAACGCCACATGTGTAGACTCGTGCAAATATTTGCCACCACGCATGCGCACAGGCATCCATTTTTACATAGCAACGTTCAGCTGGTCTAAAAGCAACCGTCGAAACGGTAAAATGAGTCGAATTGGAGCGGTATCAACATTCAAAATGTTTAGGGTTTGAGTTAAAAATGAGCAGAAAATAAAAAAGTAGAAAATATTTTTTATTTGAATGCGAAAATATGCGTCTATATTTTCCCTAAACTCCAGAATTTTACTACTCTTACTATTTCAGATGCAGCAAAATATGAAATAAAACATGAATATTTTGATGCATTTAAAAATAAATAAATAAATATGAAGTAATTATCTTATGGATTCAGTTCAAACATCGTAATAAAGAGCGTTCTTCGTTCTTTCCGTTGATGTCGAGATGGAAACCCTGTGAAAATATTTTTGATTGCTATGAAACCGATTTGTATGAATGGCGCTTAAATTCGTGCTCCAACATCAAACAACTAAAAAATAAATTCAAATTTTAAATCTCGCCGAGACGTATTGCCCTAGGTCCTGAAGTACCTCTGTAGTGAATTTCGTTGGTGTTATAGATTTCCCGTTTAGATTTCCCGTTATAAACTATAAAGTCAGATATGTAAATATATTTTATTATGTAAGATTGATTATTTTGTAAATCAAATAAAAATATAGGTGTTAATTAACCAAAACACGAATTTTGGCAAAATACATATAATTTCGTTTGAATATAATTTTACATCATTCTATTTCAAAAATGAGCAAAATTAGAGAAATAAGTTAAATTATACAAGTTAAGACGATATGTACTTTTCTTCCAGAACTATATAATGTTTTCGTATTCAAATTAACTACTACCAATAAACTTCTTGCGTAATTCGAAGGATCTTTCTGAGTTAATGAAGCAAAGTAACTATTATTTGCATTTTCGTTTAATTATCGTTATCTTTTATTTCTTTATACAAATTGAAAATTGATTAGAAAGATTAAATTAGAATCATTACTATTAAAAAAAGTGGTAAGCATTGTTTATTTTTGTTCTTACTTTTCCCTTTAGAACAATCCTTGAAAATATTGACCCAACATCCGAGTGTTTTAAATGAATAGAAGTCTTTCACCATTTCAGAGAAACTGATTTTTAAAATTTTGCATTATCTTTTTTCTTTTTAAAGCAGATTACAAAAGCTTAAGGGTGTTGATTTTACTCAAGTGTTTTCAACTTTATAATTACTTCGTATAATTACTTCGTTAACTGAAGCGAATATAAACAACAAAATAATTTTTTTTGGTAAATTATTTTTTTTTACAAAATTCTTTTAGAAGGAATACTTATAAGGATAGTTAGAGGTTCTCGTGAAATATAGTAAATTGGTGTATAAATTGAGCAAACAAAGGTACTTATACATTTAGAAAATGGTAGTAAATATTTTAAGAGCAATTATTACCGTAAACTATTTTTCGTTTTGTATTCGAAAATGCCCGATGTACTGATCCAGAACGGAAAAAGGCTAAACTGGAAACGAAGCGGAGTGCAAATTATTTTTACAGAAAGCTATTTCATAAAGAGGCTAAGCGAAATATATTTATAAATATTCATGGAAAATAATCTGTTAAATTCTTTTCTAAATAGCAAATATTGTTATAATCAAGGTAATAATTGCAATAAACGTATCCATCTCGTGGGTACGATTTAATATATCTCCATATCGTTACAAATCAATGTAGTAAAAAATAATATTTTAGTATTTTTATTATGTTTCATTTTCTTTTTATTTAACGTTTTATTAAATAACATAAGGAGCACAATTGAGTAAAAGTTATTGTTGTTTCTCTTATCCTCTCTTTCCTTAATTTTTTTTTAAAGAAACATACGATAGCTTTAAATAAATAAGATCAACATTTACATTCATACAAGAAAACGGTTCTTTTAAATTGAAATTTTTTAATTTTGTAAAATAAATACAATATCTGGTGCTATTTATGTCTTAGCGTTTCCTGTTTGATATAATAATTTCGCTATCGAAAGCTGCATTAAACGGCTAAATAAAATAAATTGGTTTTTTTTTCTAAAATTATTTTTTTACAAAATTATTTAATTGAAACATTTTTAAAAATAATGTATTATAATTCGTTACAACTGAAACTGCTTAATGTACAGACTCAATAAGAAATGTTAGTACACACCAAACCAAGCATTTTTCGTCATAGATTACCGGGTCGGAAGTGAAACGTAAAGGATCTACAAGGTGCTTACTCATTGAGAAGCGGCCGATCCACAAACATAAAAGCGTCAATCTGGTTGTTATTTTCTGATCAAAGAGAACCACGTACGGAAATTTCATATTGGGAAGAAGAACCCTTATGCAAAATTTCGTAACACCGAATGTAAGGTCTTATCTGTTCGCAGCAGTTATTCGCAACTTCAACTTTTGGACGATGGAGGAATTTACAAATGAGGAAAAATCAGATACGCATTTCATCTATGGATTTTCTTTTTATGGGGATATCTCAAGAGTCTCGTCAATGACACTCCCCTTGAATCTGACGAGGAACTCGTCGCCAAAATTTAGGCCGCAGCTGTGGAAGTGCGAAACATACCTGGTCTGTTCGAGAGAGTTCGCCAATCCCTCCCTCGCCACTTTGAGACGCACATTCAGGTTGGCGGTCGCTCTTTTGATCCATTACTGTAATTATTGTTTATTAAATGTCATTTTATATCTACTATTTTATAACTAAGTCATTTTTGTGTTTTTGCTTCACCTCATATCGGTTTCACCATTAAGCACCCACTGGCGCCTTTACGTTTAATTTCCCACCCTGTAAACTATGATGAAAAATGCTTGGTTTGGTGTTGTGTACTACCACCTCATAAAGTTTGGCCCATCTTTTTTTAATTCCCATGTATACTATATATATGTATATATATATATATATATATATATATATATATATATATATATATATATATATATATATATATATATTGTATATATATATATATATTGTATATATATATATATATATATATATATATATGTATATATATATATATATATATATATATATATATAAATATAAATTAGTAAATCCAATGTTAGAATGTATGTAGTAACTCATAAAACACTATTCCAAAATTTTCTACAAAATACAAAGAAATAAAAGAAATTAGGACATAAAGAGGAAATAATAAAGCGTAATGCAGGTCATAAAGACAAAGACAATCAACAAATTTCAAAAATGAGGAATGAAAATAGGAAAACTAAAAAATCAAGCAAAAAAGCTTGCACATGGAAGAGCTTTAGGCTTAAGATAAGTTCATTTCGAAAAAATTCTCTTCAAGTTCATATATCCCTTCGAAATGAACACAAAAATGCTTGTTTCTGAAACACAAAATAGATTTTATCTATAAACGTGTGTTATATGGACGACAAGCATATAGATTGGAACAATAAGGGAAACATAAATACCTTAAAATACACTTCATTAGTGCAACCATGACGAGCAAAATATGACTAGACCAATATATATATATATATATATATATATATATATATATATATATATATATATATATATATATATATATATATATATATATATATAATAGTTTGAAATTCTAATGATAGAATAGAGAGAAATTGCAACTCAAAACTCCTAACTTTAAATAAAACCTACATAATAAGAAGAAGTATTAAATAGCGAATCATCAAGCAAAAGAAATAAAATTCAAATTTAGAGTCAACAAGCTAAACAACAAGCTTTCAACAAGCTAAAGATCATCAACAAATATCAATGGAATCTATAATAGAAAAACAAATAAATTCCAAGCAGTAATGCTATATACGTGGACAAGGACAAGGCCTAAATAATTGAAGTGTTCATTTCGAAAGTTCATTCGAATTGAATTGTTCATTTCGTTTCTTCGTTGTGTCCAAGTATTTAATCAAAATGAACACAAAATATGTATGTGTCTTAAGAAATAGATGGATTATATCTATAAGCTAATTCTACTTGGACACACATAAAGAGAGAAAATTTATAAAGGAAACAAGAATACCTAGATTATAAAACACTCAAAATGTGCCAACCATAGGAGCCGAAAATAAAGATACCAGTATTGCCAATTGCAAAATTGAAAAGTGGAGATCCACCGTTGACAATCGTGTGAAACAAATAACGGTAATGCGAAAAGGCAGTAAAAGGCAATATTCTACAGTAAGAGCTACAAAATAATGGGGCGTATAAACGAAAACAGTGAAGCTAATATATAAGGGGATGTAATTAAAATGTAATGTCAAAACAAGAGAATGTTGATGTCTAGCCAATATACGATACAAAAAAAGGAATTCATTAAAATTTAGCTAGTCCAAACTTTTTACCATTAACTAAATATGCTGGATATTTGTATAATTTGGTGGTAATTTTTAGATTATTTATATGCATAGCATGATATTTTTTATCTGATAATCTATAAATTCTAAAAAGTTGATTCAGGATAATATTTCTAAACAATTGAATTGAATTGCAGTAATTAAATGTTAGTATTTTATTAACGTTGAAATTAAAATTGTCTTCTTTAACATATAAATTTGTAAATAAATAATTTAACATCACGTCTGATGTTAAAATAGCAAAATTAAACACACATCCATAACAGAAGTTCTTTTTCACTTCCCCTTAAGACGTACAAAAGTTTAAAAAAAGGTCATAGCGCTTTCGAGCATAAGTATGCTCTTCATCAGTGGCTACACGGAAATAAAGTTTGAATCGTTCATATATAGACCAGATATAGCGACAAAATTTTCATAAATACAAGTTACAAAAGAATCTACGTTTAGACAAGGATAAACCGTAAAAATTTTTCAAAAATTTTAACAACAAAAGAACAGCATATTAAATTACAATTCAATAACAGAAATAAAAAAAAAGGGTGGGGGTGGCAATCAAGCATAATCCCAAAGAGGAAGATAACTTTGCAGAGACTTGAATTGCATGGAGTCGAGAATGAGTCGCCAAGCGTAAGTCAAATTCATAACAGGGTGAAAATTACAAACGGACTCACGGCAAATATAAATCAAAAGGGATTAAAAAAGGAGAATATCACGAGGGTTATTATAATGCATCAAAAGGAAAGTCTTTTCAAAAAGAGGCTGACAATTATCTTTAACAACAAATTGAGCAAGAGCCGTAGAAAGTTTACTATCCCTGACATCCCGAACATATTCTGCTAAACGGATGCCAACGGTGCGTTTAGTGCTTCCAATATAAAATTTAAAATTACCGTCGGTGGACAACAGGGGAACAACATACACCCCAGCAAAGCTTTTAAAGCCATCCCTATCACCCAGTTTATCAGACCGAATACGGTTAAATAAAGAAGAAATATTAGAATGTGCAGGTCTGAAACCAAACTCAGAACAAAATTGGATAAAGGGGCGGAAAATCGTAAGATTGTATGGAAAACTAGACCTATAAGTCAAACGATCTTTTAAGGCAATAACTTTAGTATCAAAAAGGGTATATTTACGGCGAACTTGGAAGAAAACCTTATAAATACACTCAAGGGAGTAGGCAGCCTCACGGCCTAGGCCAAAAATAAGTTCAATTTCATCACTTAAAGCAGAGATAGATGAACAAACAATAAAAGCGCGATTAAAATAAGCATAAAAAGAAGTTTTTTAGAGGAAAGAGGATGGTAAGAATTAGCAGGAATACAAGAATTAGTAAAAGACGGTTTACGGAAAACCGAGGTTTGAAAACCAGTAGCAGAACGAGTGACCAGTACATCAAGAAAAGGCAAAGAACCATTAGTTTCATGTTCGACAGTAAAATTGATAGAAGGGTAAAAATCATTAACTTTAGACAAAAGAAAAGAAAGATCTTCTAAATCACTATCCCAAACAATAAACACATCATCCACAAAACGGCACCAAAGAGAGGGAGGTTGGATACAAAAGGCAAAATCTCATTCTCAAGTTCCTGCAAAACCACATCGGTCAAAATACCAGATAAAGGGCTACCCATAGGGGCACCACAGGCTTGTAGATAAATAGCATCATGGAAACCAAAATAATTTGTATCCGCAACAATATTCAAAGCAGAAGTGATTGCGTATTGATTTTGTACGTCTTAAGGAAGTGAAATAAAGATCTTCTGTTATGGATGTGTGTTTAATTTTGCTATAAATTTGTAACTATACTATTAGTAGGATCAATAATTATATTTAAAGCCAAAAAATTAATATTATTTCTAATAGTACCTTCATTAGGATTTAATTCCAAATTGTCGAGATAGAAATCGATGTTTATAACATAATTTTCAGTATATACTAAACATATCAGATCATCAACATATCTATACATTTTACAATCTGTTGAAATAAAAGACCTTTCATAACAATAAATGTATAAATTAGCTAACATACTACTACTGCATCCACCTTGTGGAACCCCTGAGACTTGTAGGTATAATTTATTTCCTTGAAAAATATAATTATTGAAAAGTACAAAGTGTAGAAGTTTAGGAAAATTGATAAATTTTTTTGAGTGGAATGATTAGTAATATAAGCATTGTATAGAGCTAAAATTATAACATATATATCAGAGATCTTGATATTATTGAAAAGATCTTTAAAGTCAAAAGTTTGAAATCCTATTTGTTTACCTAGTGATGTTAATTTAATTTTTAATTCTTTACTATTATTTAAAATAAGGTAATTATTACTAGAATAACGTAAACTATCTTTTATTAGACTTAAATAAATTAGTAGTAATTTACTCGCTGTTGTAGAGTAAGTATTATGACCACTAGTAACAGTTCTAAATTTAATAGGCTTTTTATGAAATTTAGGAATAAGCACAATATATTGATATTTGATATGTATATGTGATATTTAAATTACTATACATATTGATAATTTTCAGTTTGACACTATTAAAAGAATGTAAATCTTGTTTAAATAGACTATTATTCTTTAAATAATCTAACAGAAATTGTATATAGAATTTTTTACAGATAATAGCATAATTATTAGAAGCTTTATCAACATAAGTAATAACAAAAGATCTTTGTAAATAATTAAAGGAGTGAGTGTGTTCTATATTATATATGGATTTACACAATTTAATACTACTAATAGAATTTTAATAAATTCTATTAAAGTAAATTTCCACATATTAAATGCCTCTAAAGGCAGAGTATATTTAAAAGCTCGTTTATAAATACATTTATCAAGGTCAAGATTTATTGACTTTAAAAACTTTAAATGAATTATTACGAGATGGTAACGGAAATCCGTTTATCGAACTGTTTCTCGTTTCTGAAGCCACGTTTTGTTAAAGATTTGCCTGGCCGTTTAGGCCAAATTCCGTTTCAGCATTTGGACGATCGTGCGAGGGGAATCATTTTAGTCCTAAATACGGCTGGGTGGTCCTAGTCGTAACGGCGTATCGCCGCTGAAACACACGTAGATGCGTCCCCTGTGCAAAGACTTTGGAGAAGATGGATTCAAGAAAGGCATGCGAATCGTCGCAGTGGTACAGGTTCATCCAGAAGAACCTTAGCATGCATTTATCGACGCATTCGAAGGCATGCGGCCACCAACAAACTGGATATTCTAATATCAGCGAGAACAGCTTCTCGACGATTGGCCAAAAGCTGCTTGCACTCAAACCGTCTTTGACGAAGACTGCCATTGACAACAGGATAACGACTTGATTGAAATGATGTCGGACCTGAGGCTCTTGGACGACTGAATTTTACAGAGTAGTTTTCAGCGAAGAATCTCGATTCTGTTTGTCGATGACCAGTTGCCTTGTGAGAACCTGCCGGCGACGCGGAAACAGATTCAATCTTGCTGTGGCTGTTGAACGCCATACTGTTCGACAACGCGTTTCAAGCGCATCAAGTTTTGGGGTGCCATCGGTTTCGATAGTAGGTCACCTCTAGTTCGTATAAATGGTACAATGACTGCACGACGATATGTGGATAAGGTACTGTGGTCGGTTGCACTGTTCTATCTTCAGCGGTTGAAAATGATTTTCCAGCAAGATAACGCGCGATTGCACACGGAAACCATCAGTATGCAAGCCTTGTAATGTATCCACGTGTTTCCTTGATCTCTGTCGTCTCCATATCTCCCACCCATCGCGCAGGTATGGGAAGTTATTGGCTTGGCAGTCAATTGACTGCCCTGGTCCCGTGTCAAGCAGATGACGATCTGTGGAGGATGGTTGCAAGCTCATTGGCATTTGTTCCTCGAAGGGCTGTTGCTTGTATCGCCACAAGAGGTGTATATATATATATAATTTATATATATATATATATATATATATATATATATATATATATATATATATATATATATATATATATATATATATATATATATATATATATATATATATATATATATATATATAACGCGTGTATATATATATATATATATATATATATATATATTGCGACATGAAGGATTTAAAAAGACTACAAGTATCATGATCCGATAATTCTAATGCAATGTAATCTATGGTGAATCCCGGCTATATATATGTGTGTGTGTGGGGTGTTAATCAGAATTATTAATCTGAGACTAAACCTGAAACATTATAAACAAAATAATAGATTTTTAATTATTTAATGCTAAAGTAAAATTTTTGTGCGATTTCCAATCTGGTCCTAAAAGATAAGAAATATTGTTCCATATAGATTCCATATAGTTCCATATAGATTCCATATAGTTCCATATAGATAAGTTTAATTTATATTTTGATACGAATTAAATATAAATGTCACAAGATTCATTGAAATATTTTAAAAACAGTATATCGAAGTAAAAAATATAGACTTTTTATTCATATTTTATTTAAGTTTCTGCCTGCGAAGAACCTGCGTTTCATCGTAGGAAATCTAAACGTTGTCGTACATGATAAGCATACGGTAGGAATTCTCTTAATTATTCGTTAAATTGGATTAGTTGAATTCTCTTCAACTACTTGGTAGCTGTAATTGGCTATGAAGGATAAATAGAAATATACAGAATCAACAGAATTATAGATAAATGTTGTATATTTAAAAAATAAACACCTCCTAGATATTTCAAAATTCAAAAAATGTTTAAAAAATTCTTGGAAAATAACGAAAAGTAGCCCTTTACATACATGTGGATTTACATAGTAAATCTAGACACCTATTTTAAAATCGTAATTAAGAAAGACTCAGATCTAGACTACTGCATAGGTTGTAAGGAAACACAAATTGGCTTGAAAGTGATTTATTTTATTATGTCACATAAAAATAGCACTATTAACTTCTTTATACACAATATCAGTTGCACCAGAAACATGATCACACCTTCATATGACAAAATATCATGCACAAAAATTATGTACCTACAATACTAGCCACAATGTAACATACCGTATTCAGCAGTCAGGATGAAAAATGTGCGTCTACCAAATCTTCGTTTGCCATCCTGACAACCAAGGGTCATTTAGCTGGTTTGAACCTATTTGGCTGATTTGAATGTGTTTAAAATGAATGTGTGAAAAATTCGAATGTGTTTAAAAGTTCTGAATACTTAAATTAGTTTTAATGTGGAAATCTTAAATGTATGCTTCTACTCCCCCCCCCCCCGCAGGAATTTGATGCTTCATCTATATATGCCATTACCTACGTTCTATCAATAGTTGATCCTGAGACATAGATATTGATAGAAAAATGTAAAGTTTTGAGTCGGAAGTAACAATCAAAATCAGAAGTGGAAATTCTTCGTGGATTTCTCTATCTTCTTTGAAATTTGATGCTAAATCCACATCAGTCATTATCCGAGCTTTATCTATAACCAATCCAATGAAATAAATTTTTTAATGAAATTTTTAAAACTGGAAGTGAAAATGAACTGGATGTTGTCATTCTTAATGTACCACACTATCTCCTCCAGGATGGAATGTTGCATCTATATATTATCATTTAGCTGTATTTATAGCCAATCTTGAAAAATATATGTTTCAAGGAGGATGGACATTTTTTAAAAGCGAAATGGATGAAAATTAGAAGTGGAAATCCTCCTTTCTTATCCGAAATTTGATGTTGAATCCGTATCAGTCATCATCTAAGCTCTATCAATTTCAGATCCTAAGAAAAAATGCTTCAAAAGCAAATTTCGGTAAAAACAATGGTATATCAAAATTTTTGTACCCAATGAATTCCGTTGTTGATAGTTTTGAGAATATTAGTATTTTATTTAGCATAATACATTTTTTTATCTAAATTTTTTATTTCAAATATTCGGCATCTGCGGAAACGCTTGTTTATTGTTTAATTTTAAATTAAATATTTATGGTATGTGAACCTACTATCTATCAAAATCGTTTCAAAATCTGCTACTTTCTGTGTTTATTAAAAAGAAATTCCCCCTCAGGCTGAACTGAAGGCAAGACCGTAACCAGAAAATAATTTTCGGCAAATTTTCTTAATTCAGTTGGCATTTAATTTGTAAAATTTAAATGTTTTTCAAATTTAGTTACTGAGGGAAGGGATTGGTCACAGTGAAACAAAAAATGTAAATTTATATAAATTCTGAAATTTTGATACTATAACTGTTAAAAACTTAATAATACCTTAATATACTAAATAACTTACAATTAAAAGTAAAACTGGTCTAAGGGGGAGGTTTGCCAGGCGAACTCGTTCTGGCTACGATTTTGACCGAACTCGTTGTTATTAAATTAAAATGACAGCACTGTTAACAGCACCTTTAAAAACGAGAGGAAATTTAATGCTTCGGTGTTGTTGCCATCTATCATTAGAAATATTCATTAAGAGATAATTAGTTATAAACTGCTATTAAAATGCAGTAACTTGTAAAAATTATAGCCCTAAAACATTGTGGGAAAATAACGCCCTTATGAAGCATCATATAGAAAAAAATAAAACAATTTGCTGGTAACAGTAGAAAAACGAAATTGTTTTCTCCCGATAAAAAAGTATTTACACCAGTAAAAATAAACATCTACCATGAATTACGTTCTACTTTTACAAGTGTAAATGTTATGGTTTTCTGTTACAGAAAAAGACACGTGTAAAAAATTGTACCCTGTATTGTCATGTTCTACTTAAAAACAGGTATAATAAACATTGTGAAAATATAAATCTATATTTATTTGCATTTTTTGTTTTAGATATGTACTGTAGGACCGAATTTAAAATTGTACTTTAATTGCAGCAGAAATAATTTATGAATTTTAAATATCGGGCAAATTTACTATTTTCGAAAATGTTATTTTTAATTGTGACAGTTCGTACAGAAACAGTGAAAATATATCATAAATAGAAATTATTCACAGAATATAAATACATAGTAATATCGCATAAGTGGGTTAGTTACCAATCAAATTAGTGTTAAAAAATTATCTGTCACTTTCAAAAAACAATACTGCTTTCTATCATTAATATTGATTTCATTCTGCGTTACTTTCCCTATCGTCTGCAGCAGAAAAAGTTATAGGAATTTTTGTCATGGAGTTATCTATGGCGAGGGAATACGTTGACATGTCTGACGCAAGTTAAATCATGTCAACTTCTGCTGGTAGCATCTGGTGAAGGGACCGCATGGAAAATATAAATCTTCCCATGAAGCGTCGGATTTCTAAGAAACTGCCATGCTCTTACTGACAGTTTGTGTCTACACATATTGACATATACTACTACCGGATACGACATTAAAATGCTCTAATACTGAAAACTATTCTTGTGTAGATAGCTATGAAAGATATGAAAGAAATGATAAGTTCACTTAAATTTTGGATATCAAGCATACTTTGCACCAATAATTAATTTTATATATTTAAAATATTTTATTATTGGTAGTTTAAAATAATTCATATATGTTTATGCAGAAAATTGTCTGAAATATCCATTTTCCAGAATAGAATATAGACAGAGCTTAGAGGATGATATAAATTGCCATCAAATTCTGGAGGGTGCAGACAGTTCACTAACTATTTCAATTCTAATTATTTTTTCATCTCCGGGTTGAACATTTTTTTGAACATCTATTGTGTCGAATAGATGTTGAACATCTGTTTCTCAGATTCGGTTATAGATAGAGCTTAATTGATGACTGATATGGATTCAAAATTATATTTTGTAGGGGATAGGGAGGTGCAAAAAATATTTACATCCTGCTTCACAATTTTTCTTGGTTAGTGGAAAGAAAATTAGCTATATACGTTTCTACTAAAAACTTTTTTTGAAACATCTCTTTCACAGATTCGTCTATAGATAGAGCTCATATTATATAGTGGCTGATATGCATTCAGCACGTATTTGGAAGGGGACTAGAGTCGTTCGCTGCGTGTTTACACTTTCGGTTCAAAAAATTTCTTTCAAACATTTATTTTTTAAAATCGGCTTCTAAATGGAGCTTAGATAATGAATAATATGGATCCAATATAACATTCCGGAGGATAACGACATTCACTAAGGATTCCCTCTTTCGATTCTGGAGATGTTACTTACATTTTTCTGAAAATTCGTCTGGCTTTACAAAAGAAGTGTGCAAAAGAGTCTAACAAATAGCAAACCGTTCAATCGAAAATGAAATGTACACACAGCTTTCTCACATATGAAGACTTCCTACTAAAATTTGTTATTAATTAATTAGTTCTCAGTATGAAAACATCATAAAATATAAGAAATGTGTTATATGGTCACATAAAAAATATAAGAAATGTATTTATAAAGAAGCCTTCATATGGTGGCAAATTGTGGTACTTCATTTGGGACACTACAATTAATCATTTTTATTCTCTTTTAAATACTTATTTCATAGGGTCATTAGAATTTACTGAGAAATTGGAATTGCCATCTGTAGAACCGGAAGTGAATATTCTTTGTGAACTTCAATTCTCTTTTGGTATTCGATGTTGAATCAATATCAGCCATCATCTAAGCCTGAACTATAATCCATCTTGAGAAATAGGTTTTTCAAAAACATATTTTGGACTAGATTTGGAAAGAATGGAAGTGAAAATTCTTATCAAACCTCCCACGCCATCTAAAATGTAATGCTGAATCCGTATCAGACATCATCAAAGCTATATATATCTGTAACAGATTCCAAGATATAAATGTTTCAAGAAAAATGTTCATTTTTGAATAAGAATTACCAGAACCAGAAGTAGAAATCTTTATTAGGTCTCAGTACTTCATTTATAATTTAATACTGAATCCACATTATATATATATATATACAAGGTAGGATCACAAAGTTTGGAGACTGTGCTGATATCTCACACCCTGACTGGAGGAGAGGGGATCTATTTTACCGTGGCGTAGAGACACATGCGACGCGAGATGTGAAAAGAAAGAAGCACGTCCACAGTGCAGAGTTTTCCTAGACAATGAGTATCAGTGAACTGTAGTCGTTCGCATTCGTCAAAAACTTAAATGGCGTTTGAAGAACAACGTGCGAATATCAAAATCTGTCAGCATTTGGGGAATTCGCCGGCAGAAACATTGCACATGTTGCAGCAGGTGTACGGTGGGAGAGCAATGGGTAGTGCGAAGGTGTTTTCATGGCACTCCCGATTCACGGTCGGCCGTGAATTCGTAGAAAACAAGTCACGGACTGGGCAGTTGTCAACATCAATTACGGAGGACAATATTTAAAAGTTGGTGGAAATTGTGCGTGCCGACCGACGTCAAACCATCAATGTCATTGCTGGAAAAGCAAGAATTTCGTACGGGAGCTGCCAAGCTATCCTGACGGACAAACTAAATATGCATCGTGTGTGTCAACACATTGTACCGAAAATGCTAACCGAAGATCATTGTGATGAGCGCATGCAGATCTGTGGCGAACTGATTGACGTTGCTGACAAAAATCTGACATTCCTTTAAAAAATTATCACCAGTGATGGGACTTGGTGTTTCTTGTACGACCCATATGCTTTTCAAAAATTCTCACCGGTGAAGAGACGTGGTGTTTTTTGTACGACCCACAAACGAAACAGTAGTTCTCACATTCGAAGTCACTGTTGTCGTCGAAGAAAAAAAGTTCAGTTTGGACCGTTCAAAGGGGAAGGTAATGCTGGAGGTGTCTTTTGACCAGAAGGCTTTGGTGTATTACTAGTTCATCCTGGAAGGGGCAACAGTGGACAAGGAGAGGTGCACACATATCAGTGATGCTATCCGTCTCAGTGATGCTATCCGCCGGAAACGCCCAGAACTATGGAAAAGCAAAATATGCTGCAATATGACAATGCCTCCGCTCATCGGTCTTTCATGGTGCAATCCGTATTGGTCAAAGATAGAATGTCAACCATTCCACACCCTCATTACTTGCGCGATCTCGCCCCATGCGATTTTTACCTGTTCCCCTTCTCAAAAACGAACTCAAAGGACTCCGTTTCAAGAGTGCATCTGAGGTTGAGAATGCTGCGACGGTCGCACTGAAGATCATATCGTCCAACGGCTTCCAGGAATGTTTTAAGCAAATGTATCTAATTGCACCTTTCATAGCCGTGACGTCATTTAACTCTTTCACAACATCCCCCCCCCCTACACACACACTTCTATTGGTATTAGTGCCAAAAAAAACTCCAATATCATAAATATCTTATTCCTTCCAATGATTCAATCATTTATGCATTGAACATTATTGAGGGATAATTGTTTTGTTTCAGTAACGAAATATTTCTGCAAACCAAGGGAACTTCTGTGGGTAACCCTTTGTCTAGTACTTTGGTTGAAGCCGTGTTGAAGGAGTTCGAGAATGAGATTTTGCCGTTGTTACCCCTTAAACTGATTTGTAGTGCCCTGATGTTGATAATGTCTTTATTATTTGAAAACATGGTTTAAACGACCTCCATGGCCGTCTACACGTTTATAATGAATATTACTCTCATATTAATTTTACTGCTGATCATGAATGTTGTTGTTGTTGAGACCCAGACCGTCCGACCTACCAGAAAGGTGTAAGGTAACTGTATGGACGGCCGGGAAGTGCCACCCAATTTAGACCGGAACCCAGTGGGGGAGGCATCCACAGGGACCGTACCCTCCTTCCCCTACCACCAACCTCTCGGAAGGACTTACGGACCCACATGTTTAACGTGATCGTACTCCGCATGAACACGGCGGCATTTGTGGTAGCGTGCAAATCTAGCGCGCAAACCACGGGGATACCGCACCCGAGATGGCCAACAGCACGCGGCGTTCCGAGGTGGTCACCCACCAAGTACTAACCGCGCCCGATGCTGCTTGACTTCGGTGATCTAACGAGAACCGGTGTTTTCAGCACGGTACGGCCGTTGGCCCCGCTGATCATGAATGTAACGTTTCTCTGCTGTTTCTGGACGCTCTCGTCTGTTTTTGCCACTCTAATATCTTCTTCTTCTTCGACCCAGACCGCCCGACCTACCAGAAAGGTGTAAGGTATCTGTTTGGACGGCCGGGAAGTGCCACCCAATTTAGACCGGAACCCAGTGGGGGAGGCATCCACAGGGACCGTACCCTCCTTCCCCTACCACCAACCTCTCGGAAGGACTTACGGACCCACAGGTTTAACGTGGTCGTACTCCGCGTGAACACGGCGGCAGTTCGGGCAGAGGCGGGAATCGAACCCGGGACTACCGAGTGCAACCTCCGCACGCTAACCACAGGGCTACGCAACTGTAATATCTGTCGTTCCTCAGTCTTTCGTAAACCAACATTCTCTAATTTTTTGCGTCATCGCTAATTTTTGCATTCCCGCTAATTCTTCATACCACTTTTCTTCTAAAAAGGCTTCTTTCATTGCCTGTTTTAATCGTGCTTTTAACGTTTATTTCTCGCTTGTTGCTTTACATGCTGAAATTAACTAATCCTAGGCTATGAAGCCGCATACTCATTCGATTTCATTTCTAATTTTTTTCCTGCATTCGTTCTAACTTTATTTATCCTGAAACTAATCTTGCCCTATTCTCTGACAGTTTTCCTTACAAATCAAGTCTTCCTTTCAATCCTTCGAATTTTCGTCCCCTGTTTCTTTTTTGCCGTGAATTTAAATTTAAACCTGCTCATTCTACTGTAACCCCTTTATCTAGTCGTATTCGTACTGATAAACTTAAGAATAAAAAATAACTTACTGAGTCAGACTGGTGTGTATCTTATCCCCCATTTTATCTCCTGAAAATAATTAAAAGTTTTATATTGGTAGTGCCAACCGTACCATAGGCACTTCTGTACAAGCTCTCAAAATTAAAAACAATAAACAGCCTATTGCTCTTTTCCAACTTGTTATTATTAATAAACGTTCCCCTATTTTTGATAAAACGTATATGTTAATTAATTGCAATATTTTATTTTTTGAACTTCTGTTCATTTATACTTATCGCAACTCTATTTTTAACACTTTACAACAAAGTTGAAAAGTGTTTATGACTTTGTTCATTCTGTCTGTCTGTCTGTCTGTCTGTCTGTCCGTTAGCACGATAACTGCCGTAAAAATGACTTAATCAAAATGAAATTTTAGTATGTTGTTCAGACGGTCTGTAGGACCTATGGGAATATAAATGAATAATATCAGCCAATTAGTTTTGGATTGAACCCGGGTTGAAAAAATGAAATACATTGAGCCCTACGGGACCTAATTTTTTCAAACATTTTTTAAGCGGATTTAAAATTCACAAATTGCTTCGAAAATTTTAGGTAATAGTCAAATTGTCCCATGAAATATATAAAAAAAAATTCAGCGAAATATATTCGGCAGTTTTTTAAATAAAAATTAAAATAGTAATTACACATCTTATATGAAACGATCACGTGACCAATGAAACGATCACATGACCCACTTCAAAATGATATATGGCATCCATCTTGTTTCAAAATCGTGATGTTTTAAAGTTCTTTTTAATTCATATTGAGTGCTGTATCCGTCCTAAAACTACTTTATTTTTGCTTAAATTCTGTGCATCTACATACTAAAACAACACAATGACAATATATTTGAGTTTAAATTCTCATTCAAATTTGATTATTTCTGCAACTAAGCCTATTTTTCACCTATGTAAAATGTAAACAGCAAAATATGTAGAATGAGTTGTATTAGAATTACTGTATTTCATTAACACAAAATAATTCAGTCCATGGAGTCTGCATGGCTGATATGAATGAAATATTAATTGATTTTATAAACAGAAGGACGATTTTTTTCGATGAAGTTTTAAGCATAAAGTTTATGAATTGTAGCTCCATGGTCTTAATTTTTAAATAAAATAAATTATTATAGTATTGTGATGAATGAAATGGAGAAAGATATGAATGAAATCCTGCTTTTATAGAGAGATCCAGGCGTGTTATTTTTTCTATGACGTCATTTGAATTTATTTCAGTTGTTTTCGATGAAGATTTCAAATATAGTAAATTATCGTAGTATTATGATAGTTTTAAAAATATTACCGTGGAATGTATTGCATTTTAGAGATATTTAAACCAGGCAATTTATATTTCAATGCCCTCATTTGAATGAAGTTCATTTTTTTCAATGATGGTTTAAGTTTTCAAATATAATAAATCAATGTAGTATTGTAATAAGTTTTAAAATATTACCGAGGAATGTATTGCATTTTCGACTTTTTTAAATAAAATTACATTGAAGTTGGAAAGTGTTTCATAATCAATGGTTTAAACATGATTGATCTTTCTTGTTAACTTCTCCAAACCCTCGATTTCGCTTGGCATCTCACTCTCGACTCTTTGTGTGTTAACTCCTTGCATGAATTTCTGCATGCATAGTTCCCCTTATCTTTGCATTTAAGGCTACTTTTCCAGAGTCCACTTCCACAATATTAGCTTGTAATTTCGTCCCAGTAGCTCAACTTTAGAGCGTTGGCTGGCCAATATGAAGATCTAGAGTTCAATTAATGGTTGGGGCAGCACGGTTCTTTACAATGGCGCTTGAACAAATTAACTCTGTATGTTCGTGTAAAGATGTCGGAGGTATGAAGACCCCGGACTGTGCTACTCACATAGTGGTTTTATGAGTAGCTAGATACGGAGCGCCGATTTCAAAGCTAGAGGATAACGATCACACAGGGGGCTAATCTGAGATAAAAATAGCAGGAGGTGGTCAATCAGATTGTCAGTAGCACACTAATCTGTCATTAGAGAATGGAGAATGAAGAATCCACTTCGACAATAAGAGCTTGCAATTTCGTCCCAGTAGCTCAAAGGTAGATTATCGGCTGGTCAGTTCGAAGATCCAGGGTTCGATTCCCGGTTTAGGCAGCAAGGTTTTTTACACTTTAAAATACTTAGCTTGAGTATTTCTGGATTGCAGTTATATATGTGTTATGTATTTATTTTGTAATTTAATGATTTTATTTTGTATCGGATAATCATATAAATATTTTCATACAAATACAAATTTACATATACAAATTCATCCATACACAAATTTTTGTTATGCGGTTTTCTGGCTGCATGCAAAAGCTCATGTTTTTCATATTTTATTTGCATTTCCACTAGTGAAGGACGTGATGACGTTCGAAAGTATTAATGTCTAATTGTAATTTATTTGAACGTCTTAAAATGTCTAATTTTAAAAACACTTTTTGCTGAAATGTAGTCTTTAATATTTATAATTTTATAAATTTTATATTTGAATGAATATAAATAATGTGAATAAAAATTCCAAAATTTAGCTGTAATAGGAACTGATTAAAACATTTAGCAAAATAAAATTCAAAATCTAAACTTCATTATTAACAGATCAACATCTAACAAAAAAATTTCAAACTTTATAAAAACATCTATATTGACTTCAATGAGAAATAAAGTACAGTCACTAAGCAATATCCGCTTTAAAAAGAAATTTACATATTAAATTTTTGCTATTAGCAACGCATAATAATCGTTTCAATTAAACTTATCGAGCGACTTAATGATTAGTGATAATATTTTAAAACATTTCAGAACTTCAGAAGAAGAAAAAATTCTAATGCAGTTTTACGGCAAAATTCTACGGCTAATTTGAGCCAAAAAAAAATGAATGAACGATATACTTTACATTACATATTATACGAATTCTAGAAATGAAATATTGGCAAAGGAAAGTTATGTAATGTTGAAGTTTTTTACTCATTTAAAGTCAGAGATTTAAAATCGAAAAAATATTTTAATACCTTTCTGATGAAGTGTTTTAATACGTTGGCAAATAGGCATATTTTTAATACACTGAAATACGTTAACGATATTTTTTATCTTTCCTATGATAATCTTCCTACTATGCTCTGATAATTAAGATTAAACCTAATTAGTTTTATTACTGCGCGTGTAATTACGTTAACGAAGAACGCACATTGAATAAGCACACATTTCTTTATTACAAAAAAGCCAGTGATGTGTGCCATTAATTTAATATCTATGAGTTACAAAAAAGTATCTGAAGTGCTAATTAACATAAAAAATGCTCTATTAACAGCATCAATTCGTGTTTTTATATGTTTTAAAAGCACAGTCCTAGATATTCTCGTAACTTAATTGATACAGTTATCTGCCAAAATATGTTAAAGTGTAAAATACTTCCCCCCAACTGCTGATTTAAATAACAGGGAATGGAAATTAAAATACTTATTTAATACAGCATGTCATTAATTTAAAGAATCAATTGCAATTTAGATACATTCGTTCAAGGAGGTATCCACATTTCAAATTTCCTTTCAACAAAGTTTTACGATTTATTGCAATGATTTTCAAAACATGTGTGTTTCAACGAACTGTGCTATATTGTATATATAGATAAAGCAAATCAAATCTTAATAATATTTATACAATTTCCAAAGAGCATTCTCATTTTGAGGTACCTGTGAGAAAACTCACGTATCCCCACATCAAATATAGTAGGTAATGTGCATAAATTTCTTGAAAGTAGGTAATGTGCATACATTTTTTGATAGTAGATATGATCTTAGCATTCCTCGTAGTTCGGCTAGTGGTTATGGCTAAGCAGACACATGTGACTTGAGAAGTAGTCATTTAGTACCTTGGACAGTAGATGGCAATTCATAGAGAGGCAAAGCAAAAGGAATAGACTGTAGCAAAGGACAAAATGTACTTTGAGCAAGCGCCCTAATAATGAGTTGGGTTTCAAGCGCGAAGTTCGCGGGGATAATCTTAACCACGGTCTGAATCTGTTGTCAAGAGGTAAGTAAAAAGTGAAATGATAAGTGATGCAAACTCGCCTGCATTATAGTGACATATTATGTCCGGATTGACATTTATCATATGTCACGATAATAATTTAAATTTTGTAAATTTAAATATTTTAATAATATTAGTAAATAAAGCAATTGAAATTTATATTATTTGAAAATAAATACATTTTCAAATGAATTAACATAATAGTGAATACCTTTCAAAATCAAAATATGTGTTATATGAGTAAATAAACATATATTAAAATTAAAAGAAAAATAAATTTAAATAATTAAATTATAAAACAGCAACGGAGGAATCAGGAGTTTGTACAGAATTACCGCATCACTTTGCTATGTAATTTAAAATAGTATAAAAAAATAAGGTTTACTACGTAAACAGGACTATCCTGTATAGCAGCTCAATCGATATTGCGTAAGCTGCCTAGGCAAATATGGGAGTTTGGAATCCCTACTTACGCATGCTACACCCAAAAATATTATCTTTCATGAATGACTTTTTAAAGTAAACGAACATCGTACTGGGCTCCCTTTCACAACAAAAGAAAAACTATCAGCCGCGTAGCTCAATATATATGGATGGGGGGGGGGGGGGGGGGTACTTCCCAAGTGGTGATTCATGAATCGAATCCTGGTTGGTAATATATCTTTACGTTTTGGGATTTTATAGATTTATTTGTTAAATTCGATGATCTCGGTTTGTGTAAGTTGCCTTTACAACCATATGTGTAGTACAGGCGACATGGAAACCATGATAAAAAATCTGGTGTGGGCATAACTTCCCCTATACAAATTAACTGAATTCACTTCTTTCACAGTGAACAGTTGCGGTATAAAATCTACGGCCAAAAAATTATAATATTGAATTAAACATTTGGCGCTTTTTCAGAATAAATATATACATTGACAATTATCAATATTGATAGCATCCGCAACAAGCTATATATTTCATATATTAAAATATTTTAATAATAAGTCATCAATTTGTCATTCGCATTATCTTAGTGTCATTTTTTCAATTTTAGCGATATTTTCGGCAATCTGGCGCAAAATATCGCCAAGTTTGGTAAGTATTTACAACCATATATACACAGTATATACGATACAGTACATACGATACTCATGCTTACACCGCGTACGCAGTTAAAACTGTGTAAGTGGATAATCTTATCACTATCAGATGAAACAGGGGAGTTTTTTTTTTTCAGACTCTGGCAATGTTGTCCAAAGGATATTTCTTAGACGACTTTATAAAGGAAACGGTTCAGTGTTTTTTGTATAATTTATAAGAAAACTCTGCAAGGACATGCAACTACACGTCAGAATATTTTCATGATCAATCGTCAAGCTTCTCTTTCAATATTGTAATCATCGGTGACTTTTGCCACTCCTGATTGGATCAACTGCCTAATGCAAATGTGGTTTAAAACGTTGATGATAAAAAGTTATACGATGTTCGATATACATCTTAGGCAATTAGCGTATGTGGCGGGATGGATAAGTACAAAAATATATTCTCTGTATGAAATGACAAAAAGAACTAACAGTCAAGCACGTTACATGATGGGTAGTTGCTGTTGTTATTGTTGTTGAGACCCAGACCTTCCGACCTACCAGAAAGGTGTGAGGTAACAGTTTGGACGGCCGGAAAGTGGCACCCAATTTAGACTGGAACCCAGTGGGAGAGACATTCACAGGGACCGTGCCCTCCTTCCTCTTCCTCTACCACCAATCTTTCAGAAAGACTTACGTATACACATATTTAACGTGATCGTGCTCCGCGTGAATATTGACATGATGGGTTGTGAAAATCCGGAATATCGCTCCTAGATACCCCTAGATACAGTCGTGTATCCTTCTTAATTCGGAATGATTTCTGTTTGAAATAATTTGTTTATTGATCGGAATTATACAGAATGCTTGCTTACAATTTTATGTCCGTAAATACAAACTTATAAATTCACAGCAACTCTAATCAATTACAAATGCTTTCAGATATTACAGCATAAGATTTGTAACAGACCGTGTATCAAATGTGTGTGTGATAAAATTTAACTGCATTTATAAGAAATAATTTGTACATTCAATTTAAAAATATTGCAAAACATATTTAAAATATTTGAAATAAAGAACATAATTTAAGAAAGTATGTTTTAAAAAAGTTTAATGTAGGATAACGAAGATAATCGATATTGCTAATACGTCGAAATGAGCAAAGGCAAACGTGTTAATTTTCTCTAAGTACTTAAGATAGAAGCATTAAATTTTAAAGCTCGCTTTTAAAAGCTAAACGTGCTAATGAAGTTTTAAGTTCAGTAAAATAATGAAACTATAATTTAGAAAAGGGAGGTTGGAAACATGGAGCAAATGTAAATTTGGAAATAATATATATATATATATATATATATATATATATATATATATATATATATATATATATATATATATATGTTGTATTTAAATTGAAGAATTTTAATAAGAACTAGTGCATGATAAGCGAGACACCTGTCCACGGATGCTGGTGTCTGTAATGGAATCATAATCCTAATTCAAACTATATCCCAGCATGTGCTTTTAAATGCACTAACACAGTTCCTAACTTCCTTTGAGAGCATTTAGAAGTAATCAATATTATTTTTAAAAAAATATTAATTCACAATATTTTGGATTCAGTATAAACGTGACACTACAGAAAAATACCTATTTATTAAACGAGAAATAAAACTGTCTTCTAAAGTTTTATTTTTTGTTTTTACGTGAAGCATTAAAACAATTGGAAACCCCCATCGCCTCAGAAGAAAATAATAGTTTTTCGGTTATGGTTGTAAACATTTCATCAGAAGCCGTAAAAGGTTTCTTTTCAACAGGATTTTTTTCCCTTTTATTATTTGAAGTGCAATGCGATGCTTTAAAAGAAAAGCAGCGAATAATTTTTTTTTTTCAGAATAAATGTAATGAAATACTACTTTATTTAGAACGGTATAAATTAGAGATGGATAAACAGTCGATCGCAGCAGCTTGTTTGGTCGACTGCCAACAAGTTTTCTCAACAACCTCATCCATTTTTGACATCGAGTACTTTAGATGCGGTGAAAGAAATAGTTAAACTCTAATCTGATCTGATAAATAAATAGCTAGACGGAAATCTGCAAAATAAGGTTCTAAAAAAAATTTCTGAACTCTAGTTTAGAAAGAAGCGTATTCATTCTGAATAGATTAATTGTTCTCTAATTGACTACGTTTTGGGATTCAACTTATACCCCAAATTGTATTAATTTGAGGACTATATTGCTTGTTGTGGATGCTATCAATATTGATATTTTTCATATTAGAGTTGCGTGAAATATCAGTTAATTGGGTACTTTGAAATAGTTTTAAATGTTGTAATCCAGAAAAACGCTCAAATTACAATTCAACATTAAAAACATTGTACTGTAGATCTTATAAATCATTTTTTCACTATGAAATAAATAAATAAATTACATTGTATAAGGAAAGTCATGTGTCGCTCACATTAGGTTTTGACTTTTGTCATCATACATATTTTATGGCTTGGTAGCTTCTGGAGTTCATTCTGTGGCTTTGAGATTATTTTTAGCAAACTAAGTCTATTTTGAGTTGGGTCTAGAGTTTAAATTCAGTGGGTGTAAAGTTTAAAGAACTTCTACGTCCTTCCATGCATCTCCAGGAATCACACTTTGAAATCGGAATTCGAACTCTCTACCTGTGGATTCAAAATCCTGTCCGGTATATATTTATTAAAAATCAACCATTTTGTTTTCAACAATATGTGTCGATTTTAATATATCTCTATGTAAATGTGTAATTACGATATTTATCTAAAAAATTGAGCTATTCAAATAAAATTGGTGCGAATATTTGACCGCTTTCCATAATCTAGCCGTTTTTGATTTGAAGTAGAATAAAGATATATATGGATTTTGAAATAAGTGATTGTGCTGAAAATACTTTTTACGAGAACATATTAAATACCACAATTTAAGAATTATAACAAAACTTTGGGTTTCACCAAAGTTTTGAGAGATTTTGTTTTCATCAAAGAGAACACAACATTTATCGAAGCAATCAAGATATTTCTGTGAAATTTAGTGTACTGGTTTCAATTTAGAACAATAATAAATGCATTTATTTTCATCAAGATCCTTTCAAAGCTACTGAACAACACCTCAGCTGTTCATAGTCATATCAAAGAACATATTAAATAGTCCATATAATACTCTGGGAACATATTGAACGCTTCACTGACACAAATGTTTGCGCGTCTTATACAGGACCCTAACCCAAAAATAGTAAATATCTTCTGAAGTTTGTGTAATTTTGTAATTGCTTTCTAATATTAATATATATAATTTTATATTTGATAATTTATATATATTATTAATTTATAGTACGAGTAAAATGTAAATATGTTTAATAAAATTTAAAAAATGAAGTTTTTAATTTGTTATTTACATTTATAAATAAAAGTCGTGTATAAGACACAAACCAGTTCCGATTCATAATTTCCCTTTTTGTTCAGATTAACAAAGATGGTATATTGAAAATTATTCAATAACATGTTTCATTAGAAATATAACTTAGCAGTTATGTTAAATTATACAAACACAAAAAGCATTATTTGAAAAATACAACACAGATATTTTATTTTTACCATATATTGTCGTTTCTTACGTCAACTGTAATTTTAGAATTAAAATTGGCATCATTTCAGAATAAAATAATTAATATGCAAGGTAATATATATATAGAAGATATCTTTAAGCAATATTATGAACCATAAATGTAATACAGTTTCTAGATTATTTCCTTTATATTGCATTTCAAACCTGAACCTCGAAAGAATAAAATTTTTAATTTTAAACCTTTTATTTTAAACCTGTCGAAGATTAGTCTAAAAAACTGAAAATAGACATTTAAAAGAAAAAGAACAAATGTATTTAAGCGCTTAAAGGACACACCCTATCTAGAGAAAATAATAGTTTTCCAGTTATTGTTGTACACTTTTCAGGACAGCTCCCTTTTTCAGCAATACTTGTTTATTTTAAGTATTATTTGGAAATGCAATATAGTACGTTGAAATAAAGGAAATGGATGAAAGTATATAATTTAAAAGTATACATATTCATTTCCTTCTTTTATTTCTTTCTTTAAAATGTGTGAATGTGTATAATATTTGTTTTTATATTATATATTTTGCATTATGTATACCTTTCATTCATTTCTGCGTATAAATTATATTGTATTTTAAGAAATTATATATATATATATATATATTGTTCAAAAATTACATTTTAAATAAAAGTCATATAATAACTTGTAATCAGTTTTCAAACGTTAAGAATATGCGCATTTGTTGCAACTTTTCCCCACATTAGTAAATATAAATTCAAAAGACTAAAATTAAGAAAGAAACAAGATGAAAAGGGTAACGGGAAAGTTGCGATAAGAAGGCCAATGAGGGATTGTGACCTCTTTTAAATCCCGGTTATTAGCCAGCTGCATGTTCTCGACAACCGCAATTTGGATCTGTCTTAGACACCAATAAATCGTCAACATAACGGAAATAAATAATATCGTTATTAAAGTGTGATACACTTTCAAATTCATACAGATAAAGTTCCGCCAATGCTGAAGAGCTTCCACCCCCCCATGGGTATTCCTTGCAGTTGTTGGTAAAAATCGGTTCCATTGTACAAAATATTTTCATATAGTACAAAGTTGAGCAAGGCCTTAAACTTGCAATAATTCAAGATTGGCTGTATTTCAAATTCCTCATATATTTTCAATAAAAAACCGCACAATACTTTCAAATCGACACAATTAAAAAGATCCCTAAAGTCGTATGATTTAAAATATAACATATCTGGATGTTCCTTTAAAATATTTACCACTTCTTGACTGTTATTTATTATGCAATTACCCATCTTCCTGATCTTCTTAATAATAGATTGCAGAATCCGCAATAGCATAGAATTTGGCCTTGTAAAGTAAGTTTTAAAATTCACAGTCACTGGTCGGAATTTAATCGGATCTTTATGCATCTTAAGAATCATAACGATGTATGGGTATCTAAAAATTTCCACCGTTATACCCAATCGCTTATATAAAGCCCTAATTTTATTACCAATTGCCAATTTCGGCAAACTGGATTTTTTATACATTTGTTTATTCTGATAATGCTCTTCTATAACCTAAAAATATAAAACACAATAGTAAAAGCAAAATTTGTTCTAATCTTGTCCAAAAAATTAATAACAAAATTCTCTTTGAGATTCTGGCAATTCAGATTAAATTTTTTTACGCTTTTATTGTCTTTATAAACAAGGTTATAACAATTATTTAATCTATACAAAATTATTGAACGCCATTTATCAAATATCTGTGACGGTATGCTATTTTACAGTCATTTTATAAATAAATTGGTCGATTTCTTTAGCAAAAGAATTACCTATATTATAAAAATCTGTTTTCTGTATTTTGTTCCCAATTTGAAATATTCCTGTAATTTCCATTTCTTTAAAAATCTACATTCCCACAAATAATATGACCATGTATAGAGACTTTATATTCACTCGTATGACAATTACATTCCTCTATGTTTTTTCCGTATATAATCTTGCCAAATTCATTTTAGTTAAAATCGTTTCCACCATTCGTGTTTAGATACCTATAAGTGGCAGCGACTTTAAAGTTTTTGAATGGCAAAAACTTGTTACAACTATTAAATATACTATTCATTGGGATGTAGTCGAAAGTCTTGTTTTGAAATGTAATCATACAAAATTTATTTTTAAGTTCTTTCTCATTGTTGCATTCCAAGTCGATGCAAAACATAGGTCTAACTTTAAAGCAATTGCAAATAAAAGAGGTGTTTGCCGCTCGATTCATTACATTTTACTTATCTCCTTCCAAAGCAGGCCATTCACTCCATAATCTCCAAATGTGCAATAAAAATTTGTTTCGTATACTCATCATATGGTTTTTAATCAATTTTTTGCTATATCTAGGGTGTCCCAAAACAAAAAACGAGGAAAACGAGATAGAAGAGTAACGAAATCTACATATATTTCATACGAAAAAAGTTTTATCGAATTTATAACGAATGTTTTGGGACAGCTTAGATATAGTGAAAAATTGATTAAAAACCGTATAATGAGTATATCAAAGAAATTTTTATTGTTTACTGGCAGCACACCCGTTCTTCGTACGGTTGGTTGGTTGATTAAGGATTTTTGGCACAAGATCCAAAGAGGATATGCTGCACCAGACATATGATACTAAAATACAGATAAATGTAAAGAATAAAAACAAGTGTATAATCTAAAAAGGTGTATGACTAAAACAAGACAATGCAAGAGGGATAATGATGGAAACAAGATGAAAAAAGTCTAAAAGGTGATAGGAAGTGAATTTAAATATGATGGTAAAAAGCGATGTCTAATAAGAATGGAAAAATCCCTGAATGAGGATTTCCTCCGACCAATTCCGTCAAAGTTATAGAATACGTTTTAAAATGTTTAAAACGAAACTGTTTATATTTGGGACAAGTAATTTGAATACGTTTTACACTCGCTGCGGTTTGGCAAACATTACAAAGGGGTTCAATTTCTCCTAAAAGTAAATGCCTGTGAGTAAAACGAGTGTGACCAATGCGCAAACGAGTTAAAATTACATCCAGTTTCCTACATTGGAAACTAGTCCGTTTTTGCACTAAGGGCTTTATCTCGTGCAACATATTATCAGCTTGCTGATTCCAGGAATACTGCCATTTGTCATGGATATTTTTTAGAACAAATTGTTTGATGTCAGTTAAAGGGATAGTCAGATTCAAAGTTTGAGAAGCTGATTTAGCAGCAATGTCTGCTAAATCATTTCCTTTGACTCCAACATGTCCTGGGACCCAACAGAATTTAGTATGGTATCCTTGCCCCTTCAGACGATGCTCATACTTAAGGATATCAGAGGCAATGTGGTAATTCATAGCTCTCTTCGATGATAAAAGCTGTAATGAACTCAATGAGTCAGTATATATAATGTGCTTTTTGGACTTTTGATAAGAGATGAAGATTAGGGACTGGTAAATAGCCATAATCTCAGCTGTAAAATTAGAGCAAGATGCATGTAGTTTATAAGACTTTATAGTATTGTTGCAAACGTATGCTAGACCAACATAATCTCCTGCTTTGGAACCATCTGTAGAAACAGGAGTAGAATCCTTATACAGATTCCTATGTTCTGCAAACAATTGCACATAAATAGCCGGAGTGGTGTTAGTCTTCGTAAAATTACAAAAAGGGTTGAGAAAGGCGAAATAGTTAACATACTATAGAGGTGTTTCAAAAAACTTTGTTTTTCGAACATAAAGCTCTACTAAAGGGGTAGCTTCTACTAGATTGCGTATCCGCTTGCCAAAAGTAGGAATACATGAAGATTTGTGGTCATACAGTCGATCATAATGATCATCAAGGAATGAACGTTGTAACGGATGGTTATGTAAAGACATGATACGGAAATAATAATTCAGTGCCAGCTGTTCACGCCTTAATTGTAAACATGGTTCATTAGAGACAGCATATAAGCTTCGAACAGGAGATGTCCTAAAGGCTCCTGAGCATATACGTAATGCCTTATGGTGAATTGGATCAAGCTTTTTTAGCACTGATGTTCGTGCTGATCCATACACAGAACAACCATAATCTAGTTTTGACCGAATAACAGCTCTGTAGATGCGAAGCATGGAAGTAAGATCTGCACCCCATTTGGTATTTGAGAGGACTTTTAAGATGTTAAGAGCCTTCTCACATTTATTTCGCAGTTTCTGAATGTGGGGCAAGAAAGTAAGCTTTATGTCGAGACAAACCCCGAAAAATTTTATTTCCTCTACTACAGCAATCTTTATACACACCCTCCTTAAAAATTTCTGGGGGTGAGTGGATACCACGTTTTCTGGTAAAATGAACACAACAAGTCTTTTGAGTGGAAAACCCGTACCCATTCACATTTGCCCATCGTAAGATGTTATTTACGGCGGCTTGGCATTGTCTTTCCACAGTACGCATATCGTGAGCTTAGTAGGCAACTTGCAGATCATCCACATACAGACTTTTATGGACAGACATTGGCAAACTGTTTAAAAGACTATTTATTTTTATATTAAAGAGTGTCACACTCGAGACACTTCCTTGTGGCACACCCTCCTCTTGTACCTGTTTGGGTAAGAGAGTTGAACCAATGCGCACTTGGAATGTCCTGTGTGATAAAAAGTTTTGAATAAAAATAGGAAGATTACCTTTTAGATTAAAATCGTAAATGTTCTTAATAATACCATAGCGCCATGTTCGATCATAAGCTTTGTTAATATCAAAAAAAATTGAGACTAAATGATTTCTCCTAGGAAAGGCGATCCTAATTTGTGATTCTAATGAGATAAGATTATCAATGGTAGATCTACCTCGACAAAAGCCACTTTGGTGGGGTGAGAATAACGTGTAACTCTCTAAAAAGTGTACAAGCCTGGCATCAACCATTTTTTCAAGAAGCTTACATACACAGCTTGTGAGAGCTATAGGTCGATAACTTAAAGGGCTTTGAGGGTCCTTACCCGGTTTTAAAATGGGAATTGTGATGGCTCTTTGCCATGACCTAGGGAATTTATGTTCATGCCAAATTCTGTTAAACAGATATAAGAGGTTCAATAAAGAGTAATGGGAGGGGTGTTTAAGCATGAGATAGTTAATTTTATCAGGTCCACTGCAAGTTCTGTGTGTTTGGAACAAAACAGTCACCAACTCTGACATAGTAAAGTACATGTTATAAGGTAAGTTTCCAGCTTCTGGGAAAACAATAGGTTTATTTTCAGACTTAAGTTTGTGATTTAAAAACGGTTCAGAGTAATTTGATGCATTTGAAATATTTGCAAATGCTTTAGCAATTTCATTTGCAATGTCATATGGGGAACTTATAGTTGTGCCATTATGATTTATAATGGCTATGAAGTGATCACTATAATTCGCTGTACACTTTTTGACTTTCTCCCATACAATTTTACTAGAAGTGGAAGATGTTATTTCACTAACATATTTTTCCCATGACTCTTTCTGCCTTCTTCTGCCTTCTTTCTGCCTTCTTTCTGCTTCTTCGTACGAAGTATATAATATAAAGAATTTTATAGTTCGCAATCATGTGCAAATTATGTTAAAATATTAAATTTATTGCTCCTAAAGAGAAGTATAAGAATAACTGTTCTCTGCAAAATTATCTTCACAGGCAGATCTGAAGAATAAAACATCCTGACCCGTTTTGTAAGCAAATTTACAAAAAAAAAAAGGAATTGAATGAATATATGCAATGCCGTACTACTTAAATTGTCGCATAATAGAAAATATGCCAGTGTGTTAGTAGAAGATTACCCGTATTACAATATGAGTCTCAAAAATGTCTGCCAAAATAAAAGAGATGACGTAATAAATTGAAAATATAGTTAATCCCGGTTCTCTTTATACCAGAAGGTCATAATTGATTCCAATATATGCCTGCCAATATATATCAAAACATATGCCAATATATATGTACAACTTATATTTTCGTAGATTAGAAAATATACCCGTGTATTTGTAGAAGATTACTCGTACAACGTACAATATATGAGTTTAATCAATTTTTGTCATAAAAAAACAATTGCATAATAACTTGAAAATATCAATAATCCCTGAATCAATAATCCCCAAAAATATCGATAATAATAACGTCTAAACCTGAAGACCGTAATTGATATTATTCAGTCAAAAGTGTAATAAGAAAAATCAAATCGTTCTTTTCTAAAATATATTTTATATCCATTTATTTATTATTGAAATCGAAAAACAAATAATTAAAATTAACAGACAGATTTAATTTAATTGCGTTTCTGAGCAACATGATAAAAGATAGAATCTTCCTCATAAACAGCGAAATTAAATAACCATTTTCATTTCTTCATCCTTTCCATTGTTCTGTAAAAACTTGTTTAAAATAAACCATGCAGATAGATTTCCTATTTAAATCATGTTTCAAACAATTCATGTTTTCAGAAAGGGACTAATTAGCGCAAAAAATCTCCCATCAAACTCAGAGATTGAATTTTAATTCACTTTCAAACGATTTTCAA
This sequence comes from Amaurobius ferox, assembly GCA_951213105.1. Taxonomy (NCBI): domain Eukaryota; kingdom Metazoa; phylum Arthropoda; class Arachnida; order Araneae; family Amaurobiidae; genus Amaurobius; species Amaurobius ferox. The sequence continues at coordinate 27,338,029 of OX578134.1, read as the reverse complement.
GCTTTTCGTTTGGATAAACCACGGAGTTAGAGAGTAGAACTCATAGGAAAAAGTTTCGTTTTTCATAAATATCTTAACAGCCCCTGGTTTGAGATACTCGAAATTTGGGCTAAATTTATGGGGGCCTATTTCAAACGCTATCCACAAAATTTCATCAAATTCGGTTCAACCGTTCCCCCGTGATGATGAGACAAACGAAAAGTTTGTTTTTCACCAATATCTCGAGAACCACTGATCTTTTTAATTGTATCGATTTGAAAGTTCTATACGGTTTTCTATTGCAAATATATGAGGAATTCGAAGTACAGTGAATCTTGGATTATTGCAAGTTTAAGGTCATGCTCCACTAGGTATTATACGAAAATATTTTGTACAATGGAACCGATTTTTACTAACAAATGCAAGGAATACCCATGGGGGTGGAAGCTCTTCGGCATTGGCGGACCTTTAACTGTATAAATTTGAAAGTGCATCACACTTGAATAACGAGATTATTTATCTCCGTTATGTTGTAGGCGGCTACGACAGATTCAAATTACGTCTTCGATTTTAGAGGATATCCTGAAAATTTGGAATTGATACAAATGTAAAATGTATATAACTGTAGTATTAACTTCTTAGACTTAAACATTGCATACAATACAGAAGAAAACATAGAATTTGATATTTACGACAAACGTACTACATTCAAGTTTGAAATTAACAGCTTAATGCCTTGGGAATCAAATCTGCACAAGAATATTTTTCGAAATATTGTAGTTAATAGTATTAGCAGACATCAACGTATTATTGGAAATGAAAATATACGCAAAATACGAGACATGGCATTTATTGAACATGCCATAAAAACGGATACCCAAGGTATTTCCTAAACGGATACCCAAGAAGACATGTATACAATACATGTAGATATCGCGTTAAATCTTATCTAAATATAGATATTATCTAATTGTATTAGAATTAATTAACTATTGTGCATAAGGCAACACGTTATTATAAAGAAGAACTGTAGAACGAAGTATATAACTAATATGGGTCTTTTACATTTGCATGTAAAGAGATATGGAATGACAATGCTTGATAGTTTTTATCGAGAGGGTTTAGACATAACTGTTTATTGATGTAGTGATTTTAATGTTAAGTGTTTTTATATTCATATTTATACGTATTTTATGGTTTTTTAAGGAATTTTATATGGTATTGTTATTAACTATTTAAAGTTTCATCTTTAAATTAGGAATTTTTGAATGTGAGAGATAATGTATTACTTAGTGTAGTTTTAGTGTTTGTTTATATCTTGTGTGATCATTGATAATCTTTCGGGTCTTTCATTCGGTACTTGCGATTGCATTGGGGTTTACTACGGATGCGTTCAGGCTTCCGGGAGTGGAATGGTTGAGACCATACAGCTGGCTGATAACCGGGATTTAAATGAGGTCACAGTCCCTCATTGTCCCTCTTATTGCACCTTGCCCGTATGTTTACCATTTTCATCTTGTTTCTTTTTTAATTTTAGTCTTTTGAATTTGTATATATATATATATATATATATATATATATATATATATATAGCAAATAAAAGTATTAAGGAAAAAATGGAGTTCTTGGGTTTTGTACTCACTTCCACGGTCAGTGTCTTGTGCTCGACACCATTTCGGAGGTCAAGTTTCGGCAAAGTATTTGGTTCCGGGAGTGTTACCTAGGTGTAATAGCATGCTAAACCGGGAGCGAGGGGGGTCACAATCCCCCTCGGCCATTTATGCTTTCCCGTTGTCCTGATTCCCATTTTTTCCTTAATACTTTTATTTGCTATATAACTGCTTTACGTACTTGTGCAGCATTGCGCCATCTACGTTAAGCCTTTTTTCATACTTTGGTATGCTTACGTTTTCTTCATCTGATTACTTTTGTATTATATTATATATATATATATATATATATATATATATATATATATATATATATATATATATATATATACTTAAAAATTACCCATTGTTTTCTTGCGTGAGGTCATCTAAATCTATATAAGAAATAACTGTCACTTTTTGCTTTTAAAGCTCTCGTCTTAAAGTGTGGGATAATCAATTATCCAATACTTGCAGCTTTAGGGAAGGCATTTTATAAATAATGAAACAGCTATTAATGTACTTAAACTTTCAAATATTTTGGGACACATGTTAATACTTTAAAAATCCAGGGTCTGTTACTGCAAGAATTAATGTTTTAAATAGATATACATGCGCAATATCATGAATGAACCGAAATGTTTTCATAGTACAGATATATCGAAACACAGAACTCCAACCTATGTATTAATAACGATGTATTTTCTGCAATTTTACAACACGTCACTGGACTTAAATTTTTTTTATGTATTGTATTAATGAGTGAGAAAGCTTTATTTTTGTATAGCAACTCTCACAAGTGTAGACTGCTGATATTAGCTTAATATGGTGCGCCTCTGGCTACTTTGTTTCTGTCTGTACTCAATACTATTATAGTAAGAGTTACTCCATGGAGCAAGTTATAGTTTTACACCAATATTCGAGATTACTTCGCTTCGAAATGCTTCATATAAAATGCTAGATATCTTAACTATATTTCGTATATTTCAGTTGGTATGAGATACTGATTCGATAAGATAATATACGAGAATATTTCTTGCATGTATTCCCACATTAGTAAAATTATTTTTTGATGGAAAATTAAAATATAAAAGATAATTTAAATGAAAATTTTGATGTTATTCTTCTATTTTGGTGAAGAATATTATAGTTATGTTTCTAGTGATATCATTAACTTAATCTATAATGCTCTCTTACAACTATTTTACTCGCTTACTACTATTTTACTACGATTTACTCGCTTACTACTATTTTACTATTCCTAGTTGATTTTCTCTCTCAAATAGTATATTATCATTGTAAAAATTTACCTTCTCTGCACTCTTGAGGATTGCGGCAGAAAGGAGTTGAATGAAAATTACATATCTGCTGCGTTTTCGTCATTTGCCACATAATCGGCAATAATATTCCCAGGCGGCCATCTATGGTTTCAAAACCTGTATTATTTTAACTCTATCAAGTTTGGCGGTTCACAATATAAACCAACTATTACAAGTTCACCAAAGCGCGGTGGTATATTATTTATCCCCCTGATTGTGGACTTACTTTGTATATAAGCAGCGTTGTTTAATCTGTGAACTATGTCACAAATGCATTACTTATATCTGTTACAAGTTCGGCACAAGTTGGCAGCACATTACACATTTTTAAGGAAACTGAAACATATTGTTACGACCGCATCATCTGAAATTGCAGATGTGCACTCCGTATACACGAATGAGTCAAAATTTCTGGATAACTAAGCACTTTTATTCGCAAGCACAAAGTAAACAGGGACAATATACAATCACATATCACTTAAATGATCCACTAATATCACAAAATAACTGATATTATTCACATAATATTTACGAAAGTAATTTCACAAAATATCCGTTATTATTCTCAAAACATTGACAAAAATGACATTCCAATGTAACTCGTATTACGCCAACTAACTCCGACTAAATGATGATTCCTTTTATATACTTATCTAATATCGAAACTTCTAAATATCTCCTATCATGTAGAATAATCAGATAGAATCCTATCATGTCTCCTATCATGTAGAATCTCCTATCATGTAGAATTTGGAGATGCTTCTCGAAGATTCTGGAAGTCAAAAATATCGCAAAATTGTGATAAATCACCAAATCTGGCAACCCTTCTTCATATTCGTAGTTCTGGAAACCTTACACTCCCGCCATATATACATCATGGTTTGCACTTACATTTTCTCCCTCTGGTCTTCAAAACAGACAAAGAGAGGAAGGTAAGGAGGGGAAAATCGACTCCGGAAGAAAGTGAATATTACGCGTTCTCAGCAATACCGACATTGCACTTGATCTAAGACCAACCGCGTCAGCGTTTACTTTAACGGATTTTGGTTTAGATTGGCCTTATCATCTAGCCTCAAATTATTCTTTGAGAAGTTTTTATTTCTTGGATTCTAAATTCCATATTAAGCTATTGTTAAAATAAATTTAATGAATAGAATTTGATAGCCATTATATTATGTGCGAATAATTTTGTATCACCATGCGTCTTTAGACTAGGTCTAATTACGATTGTTATTTGTATCTAATGGTGGATCATGTGGTTCTAGGATTTTATATTTGCAAACATATATAATTTGAGTTTTAAGAAACCCAATAATATTTTGAGACTATTTCACTCATGTGATGCGTACATGGGCTTTCTAGATAGACTAGGGATGGGAAAGTAGGAGAAGAATATGTTATACCTCAAATAGAGTTTATATATTGCTCCCAGCAATAATGTTCGTTTAACACACTTTGGCCGAAGAGTCAGGAAAACCCTACAATGACAAATTCTTCGTTTCGTAATGACTATATTTTGGAGAAAACCTTGTAAAATGGCAGGGGGTCATATGTATGTCAGTGTGAATGCTAAATAAATAGGATTCTAGTATATACAGACCGTAATAGAAATATATATTATTATTCTAATAATTTCATTCTTTCAAAATATATAGACTATGTATTCGTATATGCATACATTGCATTCCAGAGTTCAACGATTCTTAAAGAGTGGAATTTAAAAAAAAAAATTCATATTGTAATTTTCTATCCTGTCCTAATATGTTCCCTATATCTTATAATATGCATAGGTAAGGCATATGCATAAAGCAAGCGTGCACTTCTTAGAGATGTCAAAATGCAATGAGTACGGGGAATAAATTTATATCATTTATTTTATGTGTTCTACTTTTTATAAAGAATTAAAATACAATTTGATATACAATAAGGAAAATAACAGTTTTTCTGGGAAAATACATTGATTCTTATATATGCGAAAATTATATTTTATTCAAAAGTGTAAAGAACAAAATGCTTTTGAATAAAATATAATTTTAAATTTCTATTATTTTCATATTATCAAAATAAAAAAGGGACAATATACTTGAGTGACATCAAATATATATCTATTTGAACACTCATATTTGCATGTACTTAAAAATGAGCATATTATATCGACCAATTTCATCCTCAAAACATGCTCAATAACCATACTTTAAAAAAAGCATTTAAGTGTTAAGGTAATATTATCAGAATATAACCAAAACTATTTAAATGCAAATTTTGTGTAACTTTTATGTCACTGCAACTGTGCACTTTTCATGATAAATTTAGAATGTCACCTTTAGTTGTTTATCTTTGCACTTTGTATCACCCTTACATAGAACATTGTTGCCACTAAATTAAACTCAAGGCATTTTGCAAAACGCAAGTTTAGACATGAAAAATGTTCCCCTTGTTTCCTCCATTATGAATATGAATCTCTACTATTTCTCCCGTGAAGTGGTGCTACAAATGCTATGTATTTTTCCATAAATTTCAAAAAAAGTTTAGGCCGGAGTGAATATTCCCAAAGGTACTTTTAGTAATATTTTACTGAAGTAAAGGTACTATTAATTTGCATATTAAGGAAAATTTCTTATTTTGCTCATTTTCTAAATGAAAACTTAAATTATATTTTGTTACGTTGCATTACTAGAATTGTTATGAATCCTTCTTTAAGCCTTCTTTAAGTAAGATTGTTCTATAATATTTGAACAAGAAATTTTATCTAAAACTATTAAATGTTTTAAGTAATAAAGTATCAACTCTGGTAGCTCGTACCCCAAACTAGCGCCTACTCCAATATTTAGCTGAGTGGAATAATGTTCCAGTTGTTGATATCTCTAATCGTAATTGTTCACAGTAGTTGACGCCATTTGCCTTTACATATTAGTGACAAAATCAAGTGAGGAGATAAACAACGTGCTTTTCTAGTGGGCATTATGTGGACGCTTAAGCTGCTGCGGCCGGTATACTGGCTGGGTTTCCACCAGCTACACGGGCGCAGAGCACGGTTACCGATAGACACCAAAATTGATGAAAAAGAAACGATGGTATAAAAAGTAGAGACATGTACTCTAGCCCTGAAAGTATATAAAGAAGTATGAACTGGATAAGAGATTTCATCCGAAAATGTGGACACCGCAATTGTGCATTATTCGTCAGAAGACGCTCTAAAATTAGGAGACCGAACTTTGACATTACCGCTCCATTACTCAACAATTGAAAACGTGTGGCTTGTAGTTATAAAAGCAAGTTTGGACAGCGAAATTCCTATTTCAATTTCCATAAAAAACTAAAATGTGTCAAAAAGGCGGCAGTACTATCGGCAGTGTTAAAAAGCAAAAAGCAACTGGACACAGGGTTTCTTAATATGTACTTTTGTAAAGTAAATCAGCTCACAATTTGTGCTGCAAGAAAATAATTTGTGCAACACGAAACTAGAATTTTTGTAGTGTAAAAAAACAAACGACTTTTTAATTATATTTTTTTCCAAAGCATTCTTATCAATGAAAGTTATTCATTAAAGTAAATTGGTCAGCGACACATTTTAGGCTTTGCTAATAATTTAAATTATTTATTAATGTTTTTTTATTTGTCAATGTTTATCGTTCATTCTCAAAAATAAAAATATTTCTTTAGACAACAACCACGAATTTAGAGAGCGACAATTCGCCGAGAAAAGCGTAGGTTTATATAGTTAGGTACATGCATAGATATATACACGGTTGTAAGATGTTTTAAGTGTAGGTACCATCGAACAATAAATTTTAAGTTTTTGTGCATCTCTGGGATTAAATCAAGTGAACTAACTCTATGTTGTTTTTTCTACTGAATTTAAAATGATCGTTAAAATACCAGATTATCTCAAGTTTTTGAGATAAAACAAGTCTTACATATTTACATATACATGATTCAGAATTGTTAAGCCCTTCCTAATAATGCGTCCTTTTCCTTCACGATTATTATTCCAAATTCCTATTTTATGTCCAGCACATATTGCAACTACATTGAATTCTATCCCACGCCACTAATATTAACAAAGTCTGTAAGATGTTTTAAGTGTAGGTACCATCGAACAATAAATTTTAAGTTTTTGTGCATCTCTGGGATTAAATCAAGTGAACTAACTATATGTTGTTTTTTCTACTGAATTTAAAATGATCGTTAAAATACCAGATTATCTCAAGTTTTTGAGATAAAACAAGTCTTACATATTTACATATACGTGATTCAGAATTGTTAAGCCCTTCCTAATAACGCGTCCTTTTCCTTCACGATTATTATTCCAAATTCCTATTTTATGTCCCGCACATATTGCAACTACATTGAATTCTATCCCACGCCACTAATATTAACAAAGTCTGTAAGATGTTTTAAGTGTAGGTACCATCGAACAATAAATTTTAAGTTTTTGTGCATCTCTGGGATTAAATCAAGTGAACTAACTATATGTTGTTTTTTCTACTGAATTTAAAATGATCGTTAAAATACCAGATTATCTCAAGTTTTTGAGATAAAACAAGTCTTACATATTTACATATACGTGATTCAGAATTGTTAAGCCCTTCCTAATAACGCGTCCTTTTCCTTCACGATTATTATTCCAAATTCCTATTTTATGTCCAGCACATATTGCAACTACATTGAATTCTATCCCACGCCACTAATATTAACAAAGTATGTAAGATGTTTTAAGTGTAGGTACCATCGAACAATAAATTTTAAGTTTTTGTGCATCTCTGGGATTAAAGCAAGTGAACTAACTATATGTTGTTTTTTCTACTGAATTTAAAATGATCAAAATACCAAATTATCTCAAGTTTTTGAGATAAAACAAGTCTTACATATTTACATATACGTGATTCAGAATTGTTAAGCCCTTCCTAATAACGCGTCCTTTTCCTTCACGATTATTATTCCAAATTCCTATTTTATGTCCAGCACATATTGCAACTACATTGAATTCTATCCCACGCCACTAATATTAACAAAGTATGTAAGATGTTTTAAGTGTAGATACCATCGAACAATAAATTTTAAGTTTTTGTGCATCTCAGGGATTAAATCAAGTGAACTAACTATATGATGTTTTTTCTACTGAATTTAAAATGATCGTTAAAATACCAGATTATCTCAAGTTTTTGAGATAAAACAAGTCTTACATATTTACATATACATGATTCAGAATTGTTAAGCCTTTCCTAATAACGCGTCCTTTTCCTTCACGATTATTATTCCAAATTCCTATTTTATGTCCAGCACATATTGCAACTACATTGAATTCTATCCCACGCCACTAATATTAACAAAGTCTGTAAGATGTTTTAAGTGTAGGTACCATCGAACAATAAATTTTAAGTTTTTGTGCATCTCTGGGATTAAATCAAGTGAACTAACTATATGTTGTTTTTTCTACTGAATTTAAAATGATCGTTAAAATACCAGATTATCTCAAGTTTTTGAGATAAAACAAGTCTTACATATTTACATATACATGATTCTGAATTGTTAAGCCCTTCCTAAAAACGCGTCCTTTTCCTTCACGATTATTATTCCAAATTCCTATTTTATGTCCAGCACATATTGCAACTACATTGAATTCTATCCCACGCCACTAATATTAACAAAGTCTGTAAGATGTTTTAAGTGTAGGTACCATCGAACAATAAATTTTAAGTTTTTGTGCATCTCTGGGATTAAATCAAGTGAACTAACTATATGTTGTTTTTTCTACTGAATTTAAAATGATCGTTAAAATACCAGATTATCTCAAGTTTTTGAGATAAAACAAGTCTTACATATTTACATATACATGATTCTGAATTGTTAAGCCCTTCCTAAAAACGCGTCCTTTTCCTTCACGATTATTATTCCAAATTCCTATTTTATGTCCAGCACATATTGCAACTACATTGAATTCTATCCCACGCCACTAATATTAACAAAGTCTGTAAGATGTTTTAAGTGTAGGTACCATCGAACAATAAATTTTAAGTTTTTGTGCATCTCTGGGATTAAATCAAGTGAACTAACTCTATGTTGTTTTTTCTACTGAATTTAAAATGATCGTTAAAATACCAGATTATCTCAAGTTTTTGAGATAAAACAAGTCTTACATATTTACATATACGTGATTCAGAATTGTTAAGCCCTTCCTAATAACGCGTCCTTTTCCTTCACGATTATTATTCCAAATTCCTATTTTATGTCCAGCACATATTGCAACTACATTGAATTCTATCCCACGCCACTAATATTAACAAAGTCTGTAAGATGTTTTAAGTGTAGGTACCATCGAACAATAAATTTTAAGTTTTTGTGCATCTCTGGGATTAAATCAAGTGAACTAACTATATGTTGTTTTTTCTACTGAATTTAAAATGATCGTTAAAATACCAGATTATCTCAAGTTTTTGAGATAAAACAAGTCTTACATATTTACATATACGTGATTCAGAATTGTTAAGCCCTTCCTAATAACGCGTCCTTTTCCTTCACGATTATTATTCCAAATTCCTATTTTATGTCCAGCACATATTGCAACTACATTGAATTCTATCCCACGCCACTAATATTAACAAATTATGTAAGATGTTTTAAGTGTAGGTACCATCGAACAATAAATTTTAAGTTTTTGTGCATCTCTGGGATTAAATCAAGTGAACTAACTATATGTTGTTTTTTCTACTGAATTTAAAATGATCGTTAAAATACCAAATTATCTCAAGTTTTTGAGATAAAACAAGTCTTACATATTTACATATACGTGATTCAGAATTGTTAAGCCCTTCCTAATAACGCGTCCTTTTCCTTCACGATTATTATTCCAAATTCCTATTTTATGTCCAGCACATATTGCAACTACATTGAATTCTATCCCACGCCACTAATATTAACAAAGTATGTAAGATGTTTTAAGTGTAGGTACCATCGAACAATAAATTTTAAGTTTTTGTGCATCTCTGGGATTAAATCAAGTGAACTAACTATATGATGTTTTTTCTACTGAATTTAAAATCATCGTTAAAATACCAGATTATCTCAAGTTTTTGAGATAAAACAAGTCTTACATATTTACATATACGTGATTCAGAATTGTTAAGCCCTTCCTAATAACGCGTCCTTTTCCTTCACGATTATTATTCCAAATTCCTATTTTATGTCCAGCACATATTGCAACTACATTGAATTCTATCCCACGCCACTAATATTAACAAAGTCTGCCAACACTTCCTATTTTCCTTGACCATACAATATATGGTCACTAATCTTAACCTCTGTGTAAACTTTCTCATATGAAACTGCATTCCCAATCGCATTTTTAAAGCCTAGAACGCGAAAGCAGCATCTTTCCCATAACACCATGTTCCTCCCCCCTCTGCTGTAACTGTGCATTATGTAAAATGACGCAGACTGCACTGAGATTTGGTGAGAGCTGGTCGACAATCAGGAGTCGTCAAGGATATGTAATTATCTCTATTTTTAGTTTCATCCAATAAAGTAGATTTCCTGTTTCTTTCCTGGACTATATCTAGTAAATATTACATATATACCCTATGATAGTCCTCATACCGGAAACCTGTCGCATGTAAAGAGTTTTGGAGTATTTCTCACAAATATCCAACACTAGTCGGCTAGTATTATTGCTGCATTCTATTTCCCTTAAGGTGCTATTACATGGAGTAAATTTTATTGCCGGAACTTTGGCTATTTCACCCATCAAACCTGTTTTAGGACTATCTTCTTGAACAGCTGATTATAAGTTTGCAAGTACTTTATCACCTATTTGGATTTTGGAAGTTTAGCATAAAGCCCTATAAATGTGGAATCTCACCAATTTCCCTCCACAAAGCATTAAGTATTTTAATAGTATTATTATGGATTTCTAAGGCGACGCATTTTCATGTAATTAGATAAAATTTGTGGAACTGGCTTTCCAAATCCCATGTTCACCTTCAGAGCTAAATAACTGCCATCTTTGAAGGCGGATGTCAAATTATGTCGTCTTATGTCGTCTTGTGACTGGATTGTGCTCAGGAAGTGATCAATTTTTCTGCTGTGCACGAAAAAATGCGGCAATTCGGTGGCAAGTTTTCTCCCCATTGAAATGTATAGTAATGTGGATTGCTGGAAGGAATTGCTCTGTGTAATAGCACCTTTAGTACATCTTTGCGAGGGTAACAATCCCCTGATAAAATTATACTTGATAGAGCTGCTGTTAGCCGAGAAAAAAAATCAGATAAGCGTGACCAAAATTGTATCTCCAAAGCGCTATTGTCCCCAGGTATGTAACAGTACTTCAATAAGGTTTCTACTAGCAGTGCAAATCACCCATTCCAAATGAACCAATCCCCTTCACGTATCCTTAAATCTAGAATTAATCATTGACTTTTAAGTTCATTTTTCTGGTTAGCATGTTCACATTAGTGTTGTTGTTGAGACCCAGACCGTCCGACCCACCAGAAAGGTGTAAGGTAACTGTATGGACGGCCGGGAAGTGCCACCCAATTTAGACCGGAACCCAGTGGGGGAGGCATCCACAGGGACCGTACCCTCCTTCCCCTACCACCAACCTCTCGGAAGGACTTACGGACCTACATGTTTAACGTGATCATACTCCGCATGAACACGGCGGCATTTGTGGTAGCGTGCAAATCTAGCGCGCAAACCACGGGGATACCGCATCCGAGATGGCCAACAGCACGCGGTGTTCCGAGGTGCTCACCCACAAAGTACTAACCGCGCCCGATGCTGCTTGACTTCGGTGATCTAACGAGAACCGGTGTTTTCAGCACGGTACGGCCGTTGGCCCCGTTCACATTAGTGTAAAATAGCCTTTTTTGTCTCAGAGATATTTCAGCTACTGTCCAGTATAATTGCCAATTTAGTCAGAAAATTATGTTTATTAAACAAGAATTAATCAACTCGTATTTTAAAGAACTTTATAACAAATAATTTAGGGTAATAAGAAAGTATCATAATAAACTCCCAGCTATTTAAATGCACATTTGGTTTAACTCTTACGCCAGCTGCACTTTATATGATAAATGTGATATACCCACCTTTATCGCTTTCTCTTTGAAATTCATATCACCCTTTCGTAGTATATTGTTGCTACTAAATTAAACTCAAGACTTTTTGTAGGAAGGTTAGAGAAGCTAAATGTTCCTTAAGATCTGTCTTTTGTTAACACACACACACACACACATATATATATATATATATATATATTACGTTTTCACGACGGGTGTTGCATGTGCATACCTTATAAATAATGGTGCAGGTTATCTATCTGTAATTTAAGTCATTCGCTTATAAATAAAAAAAATTACATATAAAATGGCTACTTTTACAACAAACTTGAACATAGTTCTGCTTAGTTTTTCTTTTTCATCTTTGTAAAATAATATTCGAAAATTTGATGGTCAATCATCTTCCGGTGTGATCTCCTTAGTAATCTATAGGTTTCGGACGTTTATTGACTGAACATTCATACCAGTTTTTATTTGATTTGCTCATATTTTTCGAGCGAAATTGAGCTCCATCAAAATAAGAAAAATCTAATATCTCGAAAATGGCTCGTGAATATTTTTAAATGATCAGGTTCATTCATTGGAGTTAAATGCATTTACAAAGCATCATTTATTTAATAAAACTGAGTTTTATTATTTTTATGCAGTTTTACATTTTTAAATCAAAAACATGAGACATATTGAAAGCAGAATATGTTATAGTATCTTATAAATGTTGCTTTTTTTTCAAAGAATAATCCACATATTTAATATAGAGATTCTAAACATTTTTATACGTTATTATGTGTTACCAAAGTTAATTTGATTTTCCAATATTTTACTCGAAACATTGATAACTTTCCCTTGGTTTTTTGCCCCGAAGCGGAATAAAGTTCTTATATTCACCGATTTAAATACCCATACTGAATTTTAAGATTTTACCAATTTGCTCGAAAGATACCGTGTCCGCAATAAAAATAAACGCACAGACGTTATTGTAATTATTGTTGATTCGTATTCTTGGATGTCTGAATCATGCGAATCAATCTAAATACGAAAGTCTGTTTTTGATCCCATACAACAAATATTTTCATATTATATAAAGAATATTTCAGCACAGTTGATATCATTTCATGAGTTCCGGTAATTTGCTTTTGGCAGGTATTTCGAATTTATTGTTTTTAAAGTTAAATACGAAATTATTTTTTATATCTTTCGTGTGGGTTAATTTTCATAAAAATTAATAGAGTAGATAAGGGATCTTTTTCTTGTACGGACGGTCCTTTGAGCAAAAGACGCTCAATTTGAAAAAAAAAGTTGCGATGTACAGTAACTATAGTCTAAAAGAAACTCTGTGCAATTATTCAGCGAGTAACTGGTCATAAAAAAATCTGCCTCCTACAAATTTGGAGTTCTCTGCCAATAAAACTGAGGAGAAACGTTTTATTCAATGTTTGAATTCAGTTCAAAATAAGCCTCTGCAACGTAGGTCAAGGGGATAAGTCAAGGGGAAATAAAATTATATATATATTTTTCATTTCAGACTACTTTGTAGTTATTCACATTATTTCTATTGCAAATAACTTAATAAATATTGTAAACATTTCACTTAACTTCTAACGTCAGTTTTGGCGTGATAAAACGGAATGAATCATCTTATTCTATAGATTTTTACATAGATTTTTACTCGAATTCCGATGTTAATCAGATGACCGATGGGGGGTGGGGGGAGCCGTAAATTGACTGTGTTGCCATATTTCAAAGAAAAATACTTTAAATTCTCCATGGTTTGAAAAGTACATGAGTTATGTGAATATTACAGTTAATTGAAGGCAATTATTTTGCGATAACATTATCAGTCACCATAAGGCGCCTAAATGGTAAAAAGTTAAAAGTATTATATAAAAACTTTGTTAAATTTATATTATTAAATGTAAAACGATTTCTTTAAATGATTTAAAAAATTATAGCCGAAATGCATCGGAACAAATTTAAAATCGGAAATATTATCCAGAAATTATACACACACGTGTAAAAGAAAAACTTACGGCTTTTCGTAATGAATAAATTACGACAATACGCATGCCTCACAGGTGTAGATAGATTTTGATTCGCAGAGAAACCAGCAGAGGCATAACAATTGGGTAGAAAAAGCAAGTACAACTAGCTCATTGGCCACTGAATTGGTGGAATCTTCAAGCAGAACAGCAGAGTTATATATTTGCCAGTCTCAGTCGCCCACAGAATTTTTGAAATAATAGGATTTGGATTTATTACAAAAATGCGAAATTCTTCGAAAAAAATATTGCAACCTTATTTTCACCTAATTTCCCATTCAATTTAAAAACATTATAACATTAGTAAAAAGTGATCTAAAACCACAAACGATGATGTAAAATTTTGATTTTTTTTTTCAAATCTTTAATTAACATATTTATGTGATAAAATAGTATGTTATTTCTTCCACATAATAATTTAATCAGTTGTAATGTTGTAAATTATTTCAAACTACTTCTGAAAAAAATTTTCTCAAAAAGAGGTGTGGTAGTGGTGTTGGTGTTGGTGGGGGGGGGGGCTTAAATAAAACTTTGCTTGCGGGCACCAAATTTGTAGTTGCACTACGGGACATCAGGAATTTGGTACTTTTTACTCAAATTGTGTCTGAGATTCTCAAAGCAGAAAGTATAAATGGTTTACCTAAAAACATGTAATTGAGTAATTAAGCATTTGCCAATGGAATTTGTCTCTCGACATACTAAATCCTTACTGGCAGATTATCACATTTTGTGCCTCAATTATGTGATGGGAATGTAGAACCAGTGAACTATAAGCAACGAAATGTTTTCTTCCAACGAAATGCTTTTAAGGTGTTCATAGAAATATGCTTAGCTACAACACTCCTCACCTGCAAAGAATTTTTTAAATTATCTTGCATTATTTCTCTTCGAAGATCCGTGAGACGTTCGAAAAACTTCCGGTCACTACTATACTATATTATAACATGAGCGTCGATTTTGGAATTTTATACCAATTTAAGTTCAAAATAACATTACAAATCCACAGATTGAACCAGGAGCATCTGAACAACATCTATATATTTTATCAGTCGAGCTACATTATTCAACCATTCAAAGAATTATTTGAATTACGTCATATTCTTAGCTTCAAAACAAAGCTGCAGATAGCAAAAACCCTTTGGGCCACTGAAATACCACAACAGTAAAGAGACCTTGATTAAATTATTTTTCGTGTTCCAGTCAATCTATCGCATGCTCCTTTACTGATGAGTTGCAAAATTTGCAAACCTTGACTGGATTAAAGGATGAACAATGTAGCAATTTACTTCTTATTAATATATTTTATCTCGGATACCCAGTCGTAGATTATTATAATTAATTTGAGTTAAGAACAAACATGGTCGGAATCAGAGATCGAAACCAGTCACCTAAATTGCTATCGACGTTCTACAAATCGAAGTCCTCCAGCATGTGTAAAAAGGTACTTGAATTACGAGACAGCCAATTTACACTGGTGTCCAAAATTATATTTTCATGCACAAAGACACTAATTTCACAATAGTTGTTCAATAGAACCGTATACATTTCTTGAGGTGATACATAGTCATCATAAAATATAGAAACAAATTGAAATATCGAATACGAGAGCATAGGATACAAAAATAGTTATGAAACAATTTGCTCTTTCCATTAATGTCTGACCAACTCCTAAACACATCTTGCTATCTGAAAGATTAGTTTAAAATGATACGTTGGAACAATAATAAACAGTTTTGAGCCGATAAATATCGAAATAAAACATTAAATTGCAGAAGTTCACAGAGAAACATACTTCGTGCCCATTGCTTGTGCTGCTTATTTGAAAGGATAATTTTGAACAATAGCATATAACGTATTTATTCCATAAATCAATTTCATAAATTTTATGTTCATAATTTGAAATTTAGAAGCCTCTTTTCAAAGAATACATTTTCACCAATTTATCAACTAAAATTAAAGTAAATTTAACTTTTTTTGCTATCATGTCTCAGGTATTTTACTCTATAAATTCCTCCACGCTTTGGAATTAAACCTACTATTAAATTAAATGTTTAATTACTTTGCGGTCTAGCTATAAAGATGGAGCAAAATTAATGTGGTATGTCGAACATGCACATGTGTCAAGCCAGTAAATTGCTCCATTAATTAAAACCAGTTTTCTGGTGCTTTTCGGAGAATGATGATAAGCCTGAAAATGGGAAACAACTACGTAGATTTCAACCGCTGACCGCGAGAAATTTAAATGTTAGAAAAGCTGTTGTAACTCACAAATAGTTGCACTCATAATGCAACTTTTAAATAGCTGCAATCCACAATGGAAGAACGAAAGTTAAAATAAAATAAAGGTTTTTTAATTGTACCATGAAAACCCCGCTTAACTAGCTCGGATTTCTGCTTAATCCGGCTTCAATTTGATATGTAAAAATCACCCTTTTTAAAAATCGTCCCTTCCCATGGGAGTTTATTTTGTCATATAATTTGCAGATGTTCGTTGGTAGATTGCAGTGACATACAGTAATGAAATTCGTGTGAAATAAGATAATTGATAACAACTTGGACTCCAAAATGCTGTTTGATTGAAGCTCCTGCCATCGAAACAATTACTGAAGAACTTTAATAGGATGCTGAAGATTCGAATGGAGAAGCTTCATAAAAATATTTACCAAAATTTCTCATACTCATGAAATGAACTTATTAGCTGCGACTCTTTGTTGTGATAAACAGCAATAAAGCTCCACTTCGATAGATTTAATGTTCAATGAATTTAATGTTAATAAAGGAATGTCGAGATTTTGCAGCCAAAACATATTATTAAGCTTTGAGATAAAAAAGCTTAATTCGTTACTTAAAAGTAACATATTTATAAAATTACATTCTAAACTATTACATCTGTAATTTTTATTCCTAACTTTCTTGTTAGTCAGCTAAGTATATTTTTAAGGATAATTTATTTGCGTAATAATTAATTAAAGTTCTTTTATAATGCACAATTTTTATTATAAACTGGAGTATGTAACAGAGGTGAGAAATACAATGGATTCAACATTTTTAATAACCCCCTTTTAGTCAAATTTGCTCTTAATCGGCTTACTCTCGGTCCCAAATAAGCTGGTTAATAGAGGTTCTACAGTACTAATACAAATTTATGAAAAAGTTCAGGGATGTGTCGGTTATAAGATGTAAAGTCATATGAAAACACAGATATGATATCATAAATTCTTTCTGATAGAAAATTTAAATGTTTTAAAACATATGAGATTTGTTTTATAAATATCATGAAATTTAACTCGTGTATTTCTGCCTTTGGCAACTTAAAACAAAATTTGTAGTGTATTCACTGGCACTTGTGCAATGTAAAGACCTCAACATTTTTATAGCAAAAAAGAATAACTAGCTAATATATGGTACTTTCAGGTCGTACATGAAGTTAGGCTCTCGGAAAGAGGGTTGACGACTAAATTGTGAGTACGAGTAAATTCAATTGCGTTTTCCATTATGGACAGTATGGAATGTAATTGTTTATCCAATGGGGGAGGAGTTATGACCACCTGCTTACTATATTATGCGACGCATACAACGACGTAGGAATTCCGTGTAGGTAAATACGTAAAAGGCGCCCCTACAATTTTAGTTTTGCCCTCCAAATGAAATTATTTAATATTTTTTGGGGACCAAGGGACAAATTTGGGAAATATTTCTTATTTTCTTCAATTTTTATAATTTCTGTTTTTCTATTATTTGTGTTATGATATTCTTCTCTTTGTAGTACCTCTACTTTTAATTAAATTTCTTGTAAGCCATAGGTAATTGAATGAAAATTGTATTTAAATAGGCTAAAATAGTTTAAACTATTCACTGCTTCAGATTATATTATAAACCATCTGTTAAACCTTAGACAATATACACTTCATGTGCTATTGCTCACTGCAAAGGGAAGGCAATTGTGATGTGAATCCATCCATGCTCTCGTTCTGGCTTCGCCTCGAGTCTGATAGGGTCCGGCGTTTTGCAAGGTTAGAGAATCACTTTCTACTTTCCTTATATATATAATATATAAGGAAAGTATTGTGACAGGGTCGAAAATTCGAATTCGATTTTTCGACGGGAGAGCACGTTTCAAGCATCCCTGATCACGAATAAAACATTTTTGAAGTGATGTCTGTGTGTGTGTGTGTGTGTCAGTGGGTCTGTGGAGGCGATAACTGACGAACGAATGGACCGATTTGAACCAAATTTGGTACAAAAATCACAATCCATAAACACTGGAAGCCTATTGTTTTCATACGCAGTCGAATGTTCAGAACCCTCCTAAATTTTCAAATGAAATTTTGAAAAAATCGTCAAAAAATCAAAACCACTAATAAAGTTACGCAAATAGATATTTCTTATATAATTTTTTATTAGAAAACGATTGACATAAATTTTTTAACTCTAACACGAACTGTTCTCGAGATATTGTATATTTTCCAAAAAAAAAATCAAAAAGTCATATAAAATAAAAAAAAAAGATTTCCTATTGATAAACATGTTCAATTTTCATATGTAATACCATGCGATAAATTGGGTGACATCATTCTTGTGGATCTAGCTCGTTCCATTCATGAAAAAAGATACTCAGTAATAATTTTGTATTTGAACTCCAATAGTCATTTATCAGCTGTAAGAATAACTTATTTCTTAGTACATAACGCTTGGCGAAATTTTGGCGACGAATGCGGTGGACGTCGCCAACTTGGCGACTTTTTGAAATGTTGCCAAATTAACGAAAATCTCACCAAATGGATAAAAATGACGCTAAATCAATGAAAATGACGACTAATTGTCGAAAATTCAATGTCTTGGAAAGAATATTAGTATCTACTATAAGAAAAACCTATTTTTTTACTGTAAAAGTAGTAAATTCATATCATTATATAAGGAAAGTCATGTGTTGCCCAGATCAGATTTTTTTTATATTTAACAAGTAATAGATGTTTTTTGTAATTTTGTTTTCATATTTATTACGAAAATGAGTTCACTTAGTAATAAGTAAAGTCACTTAAAGAATATCTATGTAGAACCATCATTGAGAGTCATTTACTCCAGCACTACGTACAGTTGTTATATTAGCAATAAACTACTATTTTTTAATAATTCAATTTTTCAATAAGTCAGATAAAATAAAGATGCACCATAAAATTTACAAAAAAAACGTCATGAAAAGTGACAGCATTTGAGCAACAAATCTTGAAAAAATTATGATTCTTGTCATATGGGAAGGCAATTCGAAGTAATTGCCGAGAACAAAAGAAGATCTCGCGATAGACCAGAGAATCAAGTTCGGGGGAAATGTACACTCACATGTAAAATGGGCGTTCTGTAGTGACCAATAAAATCAGGAAATGAGTCTCACCCAAATGCGACACTGAACGCTGAACTAATGACACGGCGAGAAAATCTCACACTCCATTCTTTTATTATTTTTGCAAAATAAAAAAAAATCAGAAAATTCCAGTTTAATCGGACTCTACGTTTGCTCGAGTTGGAGACAAATCTCAATTTTTACTGTACCACATATAGATTGAAATATATACACCAGAATCCAAAATGCAATTCTACATCGTTATTGAAGAGCCCTTGATTAACTGCAGCGGTTGTCAAGCGCCTTACAGAAGAAATATGCTAACATGATTTAGCTGCTTTATCTCTCCTGGAGTAAATTGCTGTCAAAGATGGTTCTACATAGATAATCTTCAAGTGAGTCTCCATAAACAAAGCAGTACAATGGCAGCTCTGAACATATATGGCGTGTCTGTAAGGATTCGCCACTGGGGTCAAATGCAGCTCAACTGATCCCCGATAACTGTTCGGTACTGCACTGTCTTTACACATCTGGTCTTTGCTACAAAAAACTTGCCTGAGAAGATATTTCTGCATTGTTCTGCTTTCTCCTAATCGACGTATCATAACTCAGTATCAAGACGTCTCTGCACAGACAGAATGACTACGAAGCTCTTATAGATTAGAACTCATCGCATAACATCAATTCACATCATCTGCTCTTACCCTTCTTCGCCAGATTTAAAAAAAATCTGATGTGGGCAACACATGACTTTCCTTACATAATGTAATGAATTTACTACTTTTACAGTAAAAAATAGGTTTTTCTTATAGTAGATACTAATATTCTTTCCAAGACATTGAATTTTCGACAATTAGTCGCCATTTTCATTGATTTAGCGTCATTTTCATCCATTTGGCGAGATTTTCGTTAATTTTGCAACATTTCAAAAAGTCCACCAAGTTGGCGACATTCCGCCAAATTTGTCGCCAAAATCTCGCCAAGCGTTATGCACTAAAAAATAAGTTATTCTTACAGCAGATAAATGACTATTGGCGTTCAAATACAAAAGTGTTACTCAGAGTATCATTTTTCATGAATGGAACGAGCTAGATCCCCGAGAATGATGTCACCCAATTTATCGCATGGTATTCAAAAGTGAACATGTTTATCAATAGGAAATATATTTTTTTTATTTTATATGACTTTTTGATATTTTTTTTGAAAAATGTACAATATCTCGCGAACGGTTCGTGTTAAAGTTCTAAAGTTTATGTCAATCGTTTTCTAATGAAAAATTACATAAGAAATGTCTATTTGCGTAACTTTATTAGTGGTTTTGATTTTTTGACGATTTTTTCAAAATTTCATTCGAAAATTTAGGGGGGTTCTGAACATTCGATTGCGTATAAAAGCAATAGGCTTCCAGTGTTTACGGATTGTGATATTTGTACCAAATTTGGTTCAATTCGGTCCATTCGTTCGTCAGTTATCGTCTCCACAGACCCACTGACACACACACACACATACTTTCACACACACACACAGACATCACTTCAAAAATGTTTGATTCGTGATCAGGGATGCTTGAAGCGTGCTCTCCCGTCGAAAACTCGAATTCGAATTTTCGACCCCGTCACAATACTTTCCTTATACATTATGTATATAAGGAAAGTAAAAACAATGATGCCTGACTTTCCTTGGACTGATTCCCTACCGAATCCTGTTATCTTCTTATCATTATGTTGTTTGGCTTATCCTCAGCTGAGATTAACTTCGGCACTAACCTGTCAGAATGATTGTTTAGTCCTAAAGACAAAGGACACATGGCTACTTTTTTGACTATTCACGCAACGCTAATGATATATATATATATATATATATATATATATATATATATATATATATATATATATATATATATATATATATATATATATATATATATATATATATATATATATATATATATATATATATATATATATCGTCATATTTTATTACTTTGATTTAATATGTGTGAGGAGAACATATCTTGTGAGTGCTAGCATTAGTAAAATCCTACTAATTCTATTATTTAAATTAAAATTTAGATCGTGAACTTTAGTTTGACTTAATGCTAAATTTTGAGGTTAGCATTGGTAATTTTTAATTGCCTGTATGAATTTCTTAGTGTTTATTTAAATTAGCATTGTAATTATGTGTTTAATAAAGTCGTGGCGACAAAATACTGAATAATTAATTACCCAATGCAAATGACCTGTCTAATTTAATTAGCTCCACTATCCATCACAGAGCTTAAGGATGAACCACTATATGTGAGTAGGTCAGCTCATTATTAATTTAAATGCATCATGTAACGTTTTCTCATGATATGAATGTTATGCCGTCTTCTATAAAAATAGAGACTGACTAGACCCTAATATAAAAAAATAATTGATTACAATAATTAAGTAAAAAACCTTGCTGTCCTGGACAGGGCTCAAACCGCAAATCTACGCACTGCCACAATCGATGCTCTGGGATGGAACAACAAGCTCTATCCCTCAAAATGGACTCTGAAATTCCTTCCGTCTAAAATCAGATTGGCGTGTAACTGATATACTGACTGACCTCTTAATATTGGTAACTCAGGTTAGTTCCCCGATGCTATGTTTATACATTAGGTTAGCCTCCTGTGTGATCTATGGCCTCCCTATTTGAAATAGACATATCACATCACCCTAGCAGCATTTTTTTTCACAGTCACGTAAGATTTACGTCACACTGTGACTTTGGGACGTCACAGGACGTCACAGTACTTCTCGGCAATGTCATATTGAGGTCACAGCGAAGTCATTTTGGTCATTTTCATGGTCGTTTGTGACGTCGCATATTAACTTGTTTGTGACGTCTCATTGTAATTGCCATTATAATGTCGTCACATTGTTACATGCTAATTAAATTCTGGAAACGTCACAGAATATAGTCACAATGAAGTTGCAAAGTTACTAATACGTAACGTCACATAGAAGTCACAAATATAATGTCACATTGTGACCCAGGTATCACGTGACTAGAACGTCACTGTCACACATGCGACGATCTCTGCTGTGAGGGCAGCGTCCAATGAATCAGTGCTAGTCGTAGGGTCACTTTTAGACCCGCAACAAAATTGTTGTCCAAGGAGTGGGACAACCTAATGTTTTGCGAGTGTGTATTGTATTCGTACGACCCGAATTCTGCTCTAACTGTCCCCGTGTTCACGCGAATTAATTGTACGTAAAATATATGGTCAGCAATTCCTTCGGAGAGGTTGGTGGTAGGGGAAGGAGGGTACGGTCCCAGTGGATGACGCCCCCACTAGGTTCCTGTCTAAATTGGGTGGCACTTTCTGGCCATACAAACAGATTACTTTCACCTTCGGGTATAGCGGACGGTCTGGGTCGAATAAGAAGTAATAAATAAATGACAAATCTTTAGATTTTAAACGTCATTTTATTAATACATCCATTAAACGCGCATATAATTTAAAAGCTAGAGCGCTTTCGGGTATCATCATGCCCTTTTTCAGTGGCGTTACATAAAAAATCATGCCAACATGCCTAAATACTATCCACTACCGGCAAGTTGAGTTTGCAAGTCACAAAAGTGGCATCACTACTAAACATAAACACGTTTAATATATCCACACAAAATCGCCAGCGCTCTGGCTTTTAAATTATATGTACGTCTGATGGATGTTTTAATAAAATAACGTTTAAAATCTAATGATTTGCCATTCATTTATTATTTAAATCGATTTGAAGATATGACGTGTCAACGCCATTAGTTCGAATACGAAGTGTTGGCACAGCAACAGTGCGTTGATAAAATGAATTCGAATTAGGTTATAAAACACCATCCAAGGCAATAACTTATATCTGGTTTAAAAAATTCCATCCCGGACGTAGGGGTTTCAGTGATGAATTTCGTGAAGGTCGACCAAGAACTACTGTGACGCCAGAGAACACCGATGTTGTGCAACAAATGATAACTTTAGACCAGTGGTCTTCAAACTTCTAACGCCTTCGGAACCCTACGCTTAAAAAAAAATTTTTTTTTAACCCTAGTGCAAGAAATATGCCCCGTAAGCATAGTGACGTAACAAAAAATCTCGGTGCCCCCTCTCCATTATTCCTTTTGCAGGATTAAAAATTACTACAAAATAAAATAAAACAAAATAATTAATTTCAAATTGATATTACATTAACAAAGTTTGTTGTTGTTAAAAACGTTGTTAAAATTTATCAGCTAAATCAAGTGAAAACGGCCGACTTTGACAACTATATTATTTCGCATCTACTCAAATATACATACCTTTTAGTTAAGAATGATGTATTTATTCACTGCAAAAGTCCGACACTTTCTAACGGTAAGTAAGAATTTTTAAGGAAGTGCGGAATGAGACGACTGGGACTGACCGATACAAAAAGCAACGCAAAACAAAGAAAGGACGAACAGCAAAATATACGTGTATCAAAAATATCAACAATAGACAAAGAAGCCCGAGTGGGGTGTTACCAGTGTACGTTAATATCCTTCCGGTAGCGCCGTAGCGGCTCCACGGAGATCGGGGAAGATTCAGAAAGACTATGTGATAACTCAACTCAAGCAACTTGATTCTCAATCGAATCGTCCATAATTTTGTAAACGGAAAAATTGTCCCGGCTGAAAACTTTGCGCAGCAAGAAGAGAATATATTACTAACTTGTAATTGGAAGAAAGAGAGGGAATCAGTATCTCAACAGCGCAGTATAGATATTTTAAAATGTGCATGCAATTTATGAATTTCAGTTTTTAAAAAAAATTAAATTTAATTATCGAAATTTTTGAATAACAAAAAATTTAATAAAAGTGTTATAAAATCTTATAACATAAAATCTAAAATTTTATTAAAAAAGTCGCGGAACCCCTGAAAACGTTTAGCGGAACCCCGGGGTTCCGCGGAACCCAGTTTGAATATCATTGCTTTAGACCGTCATAGCATTTATGATGAAATTGTGACATCTTCGAATATTTCAAGGACCCGAGTTCATTCAATGTTATATGATCATTTAAAAGTCAACGGTATGTGCGCGTTGAATTCCACACAATTTAACTCAAGCTCAAAAGAATGTTCGTGTCAAAAGGTACAAGGAAAATATCAAATGATTCAACTCTGGTGCCTCAAAACATGTCTTTGACATTGTAACAGGTGACAAAACAAGGTCTAATTCCTATGAACTCAAAATAAAATAACAATCTACTGTTTGGGTGCTTTAAACTGAACCGAATTCTATAAAAGTTGTTCGTGCATGAAGTGTTTCAAAGAAAATGGTCGCTGCGTTTTTTAGTAAATCTGGCCATGTCTTAACCGTTGCTTTGGAGGATCATAGAACAGTAAATGTTGATTGGTATACGAAAATTTATTTGCCAGAATTAGTTGCTCAAATCAGAAAAAGTAACGCGAAGATTCGCATCATTTTTCAACAGGACATTACAAGAAGCTCCGGTTAAAATTGGAGTGGCACTGTTCCTGCCGTCCAAATAGATATCTTACACCTCCAAATAGGTCGGACGGTCTAGGCCTTGCCGAACAAACCTTGCTGTCTGAGCCTGTTTTCGAACCGCAGCTTTCGTAGTAGACAGCCGACGCTGTCTTGATTGAGCTACTGGGACGGAATCGAAAGCTATTTTCGTTTCAAAAACTAAAATTTCTATCAAATACTAAATGTAATGAGCTGCCAATTCCTTCATTTGCTTTATGGAAAAGCTTTCACGTGGGCAGAAAAAAGATAAACATATTTTCTTTCAAACAAGCGAATAAACTATAAAAAAAAATCATCTAAATGAGTTACTTTTAACCGTATAAATTTTGGACACGGTACTAATAATATTGACATATAGTTGTAATATAAATGTTACACATATGAGCCAAAAAATGAGAGAGAACAAATTGGCGGATATAAAGGCAGACCGGTAGACCTTATATTTTGCATATTAAAATTCATTTAACACCCATAATCTGCATCCATTTGTATGTAAAATAATCTCAGACGAAACAAAAAAAAACATTATGGAATGAACTTAAAAATTGAAAATCTAGAATTTTCTATTTATTCTAATATAGTCCCACAATAAAACCTCTTCCAACTGCAATAAACCCTCTATCCAACCAAGCGATATAATTTTACCTAGTGTTTCACGTTTCAAAGTTTGGAGAAATTTTGTGCGGTTAATGGTAAAACATATAAAAATCTATTATTTTTATTTTCAAACCGTTGGATATTATACGGCAATCTTAAAATCTGTACCTCTCATTACCTCCCCTCCACCGCTTTCTAAACCAAGAATTTGGATTTTAAATCGCTTAATATATTCTACGGTTCCTATACACGATCTATCCTGAATTGATTGAGTGCTTATTAATTCATTCGTGTCATTCTGCAAGTTACAGAAATTCGTTACACACATGTTACACCAAAATCTTTTGTCTCAGGTAACAGCAGACTGGATGGGATTCTTACATTCGGGATGAGATTCCAGACTGTCAGAATGAGTATGATAAAATCACTTTTAAGAGTGGTTTCAAAATAGCATTCCACGTACGTTGAATTTATTATTTCCGGCAAGAAGCGACATCATGAACCGACACGTTGGACGTGCATAAGCCAGCACAGGGACTGTTTTGAAATGAAGAGTTCAACTCACACACACCCATCATCATTCTGGGAATGATTAGGTGTGTCAGAAGTTGGGTGTAGACATTTTACATACTCAATCAAACCCGATTTAGTAGTGTATACGTTGACTAGAAAATTACAAGACAAACTCAAAGCGAGATCTTGCATTTTTTGACATAGAATACTGCAGGTATGTTCGTATAATACCAATCAAAGTACAATTATAGTTCTACATTTAAAATGAAATTCTTAAAATTTAAAAGGTATGAAGGTTGTATATGCATATTTTAAATCAAATTAAATTCTAAAGTCCACTCCTTCTCCATAGGAGTGCGTTTTAATAGGAGGTATAAAATAAAAAAATCTGATGTGGGAAACACATTTTTATTGATTTAGCGTCATTTTAATCCATTTGGCGAGATTTTCGTTAATTTGACAACATTTCAAAAAGTCGTCAAGTTGGCGACATTCCGCCAAATTCGTCGCCAAAATCTCGCCAAGGTTTATGGACGGAGAAATAAGTTATTCTTATAGCAGATAAATGGCTATTGGCGTTCAATTACAAAAGTATTACTCAAAGCGTCTTTTCTCATGAATGGAACGAGCTAGATCCACGAGAATGATGTCACCAAATTTATCGCATGTTATTACATATGAAAAGTGAACATGTTTCTCAATAGAAAATATTTTTTTTTATTTTATATGACATTTTGATAATTTTTTTGAAAAATGTGCAATATCTCGAGAACGGTTCATGTTAGCGTTCTGAAATTTATGTCAATCGTTTTCTGATGAAAAATTACATAAGAAATGTCTCTGAACTTTGTTAAAGGTTTTGATTTTTTGATGATATTTTCAAAATTTCAATCGAAAATTTAGGGAGGTTCTGAATATATGATAGCGTTTAAAAACAATAGGCTTCCAGTATTCACGAAATGAGATTTTTGTACCAGATTTCATTCGAATCGCCCCATTCGTTCGCGAGATATCGTCTCCACAGACTTACGGACACACACATACACACACACACACATACTTTCACATACACACAGACATCACCTCAAAAACGTTTGACTAGTGAACAGGGATGCTTGAAACGTGCTCTCGCGTCGAAAACTCGAATTAAGTCACAATACTTTCCTTATACATTATGTATATAAGGAAAGTACTAAAACCGTTAGGAAATTTAAAATATCAGTGTTATGAAAATTCAGAACTCTGCGTTACTTATTCCACTTATGTACCACAATTGTTGTAACGTTTTTTCGACAATTTTCTTCGTAAATGTAATTTATCTTGCAAAAAATAAAAGTCAACTAAATTTTTAAAAATAATTTGAAAATTTTTTCATTGGTTATACACTTTTTTTGATTTGTTATAAATTAAAATGTTAATGTCATACATCCCTTCGTTTATAATGCTTTTCTTAGAAATGGGAATTGTAGTTTTCTTATATTTTCAGTGCTAGCTACTAATGCTAAATTTTATTTAGGTATTAATTTTTATCAAATGTTATTCTATTATAATTTGCTGTAGACAGTAGTTCCAATAATCTAACATATTCAAATCTAAGTCATATACTCTATGCGCCGATATTCTTTAACAATTATGCTGATTTTACATCAGGAAAGTAGAAGCAAACAGCATAATTTAGATAACAGTCAACTTCGGAAATTCGAAAAAGTTCGTAAGTCATCTTTGAGTATGCCAGTCTTTTTGGTTACTATTTCTCAACCGGGTTAGAGTGTAAAAATCAAACTACGTTTTCAGTATTAAAAGGCAGAGCAATCAATGCAGCAAAAGCAAAAATACTTCTGTTCTGATTTTGTATTTTATTGAGTAGGTTGCAGACATCAGCCAATGCGCTGATGACACACGAGCGTTGTCTCCCGTTTTGAAAACGCTGTGCGCTGGGATTAAAAGAATGTCTGGAGCTTGTCACATGAGAATGAGGACATTCTCGTGTGACAAGCTCTAGCCACTTACAGCTCCACTACGTAGCGTCCCCCCAAAAAGGACGGGACCCAACGCCCGTGTAGTACAGTCGTTGATACCTGCAACGGCAGGCAGATAACTTTCTGACACTCTGCCGTAATTTTGTGATCTAAGAAAACCGACAAATTTAGTGTATTTCGCAGATAATAATCTGGGTATTTCAGTGATCGGTTCTGTGAATATGATTTTATGAAGCTTCATATTTTTAAAATATTATCAATACTGGGGAAAATGTACCCATATCTGGTAAATTAAAAAATACATACTAAATAGCAATATTTTATGCCACTAGTAAAAAGACAATATTTAATTTAAAAACATATACAATATTTCTAAAACTCAATGTTTAAAGCTCATTTTAAAAAGAACCTTAGACAAAAATATAATTTAGAAGATAAAATGACATTCAAACAATAACAATAGTTACAATATTCATTGTCTTTGTTTAAAAGCAATATCACTTTCACTTTTATGCAGTTAATCGTAAACCAGTTTACCCCTTGACAAACCTCGAATTTACAATTTCAACCGTTGTTTGATTTAAATACAAAATATTAATTATTACATTTCGATTCGTATTGTCAGTAATAAATCATTACGTATGTAACTGCCAAATAAAGATGAACTAATTGCTGCAAAACACATAACATTTTAACTTGACAAGACAACATCATTTATTAAAACTATTTCTTTTATTTCGTTACATGCCTCAATTAGTTCATCCAGCGAACAAGTTTTCAACAAGGAACAAAATATTCATTGAATCCTGGGAAAACGTTGCTTACATAGTGTCTTTACTTCCTGAGGAAAGTCTTTACATCAAAAATGAATGTTATCCTTGTCTTCCACTTGTTCTACTTTTTTAAAGAAATGTATGCTTAAGTATTTAAGACTAGTTAAATGTCATCTAAATTAAGAAATGACATTAAACTTTAGATCATTATGCGATTAATCATGTTAAATTGTCCACAGAATCCTTGTGGAATGTCTTGTTATGTAAAATGATTTAATAAATGAATAAAATGTTATTTTTACTTCTCTATACAGTGTTTCAAAAAAGATTGCACGATTAAAAATATCTTTTGAACGCTTAGTGGTAGATCCATGGTTACAACGTAAATAATACTGCAAAAAAGATAGAATAGCATTATATGTAAATTTCGATTATGTGACACCGTTTAATGAGCAAATACTAAATGTAACTTTATATACGACCCCCCCCCCTACAAAAAATTCGAGTTATAAAAATACGCTCTGTTGAAGAACAATATATACACCCATAAAATTTAGCTACAACCACGAAACACGGCACGTATGTATCGTTTGAGGAGATATGCAAATGATTAGAATTTAGGAAAAACCGTTTAACTAAGAAATGGCGTCAACAAAAAGATGACATAATAGTAAGTAGTAAATCCTCCCCCGGCAGCTATATAAGCTGATTTTCGATGAGGCATAGAGTCAATTAAGTTGATTATATATCTCTGCGCTTAAGATTCGGCCACAAATGCTGCATTTGGTCAGCTAATGCAGTAGGGTTCTGAGATGGCAGAAATTGCTGCCTCAGCATGCCACAGACGTGTTCTATAGGTGATAGACCTGGTGGATTATGGCAGGGTATTATATTCTCGAATATATTGTTGAGAAAGTCATGCGGTATGTGGTCGAGCGTTATCTTGTTGGCAAATGAAACCTAGGCGACTTAACAGCATAGGCAGGACAATCGACTGCAGAATAACATTGACGTACACCTGAGCGGCCAGATTGACTTGCAACGAAGATAAGGTCGGTTGTCGAACGGGGTGGCTCACCAGACTCTCTTACCAGGTGTGATGGCCTTGTGCCGCTCGACGACAACAAATGAGAAATTGGAATGCTGGTCAATTCTCTTCCACACACGTATGACACGATCATAAGAACTGATATAGAAGCGAGATATATCTCTAAAGACAACATGCCTACAATCGGACACTGTCCATGGCTGACCGAGCTGGGCAACAATTCAGACGGTTTTGCCTATTTTGAGGGTCAGTGGTAGGCGCCATAATGGATGTCGATACCTAATCCCACCTTTTTCTAATTATCTACGAAGAGTATCATGTGATACTTGATGCATAGAGGATGGCAAATAACTTCGAATGAGTGATAGCGATGTCATTGATGTTGATGTATCTCCTTTCCTTACTGAACGATCCTTTTGAGCAGTTGTATATTTGAGCGATACCAAGCCTATGCGACGGCTACATGTACCTTTTCTGATCTACTGGGGTGAACACCGAGCGAGTGTATCGCTTCGACCAGAATGACGACTTATATGTCTGTAGGACCAGTCAGCTTCCCTTAGGCCGGTGATGCGACCCCTCTTTAAACCTCTCTTATTTTATATTTCGGAAGATTATATAATTAATACAGAACTTTGTGATTCATTGTTTTTGTGACCTATACGATCAGATCGCAAATCATTCAGCATTAAAGATCCCTATAGCATTATTCTGAAGGGAAAAGTACAATAATTTGCAGTATAGGCTACGATTTTCGCCAAAGACCGCGGCCGAGCATTGCTAAAATGCAATACGCACTCACATTCGTCTTATATTATAGCTCAATGGTCATAGATCTAGACCTGTGTTTTTCAAACATTTTTGATCGTGAAACCCTCTTTGGGATTCAATTTAATTCAATCTAACCCCAAATTTAAAAATGTCTAGGGCAATATTATGTTTCTTCATTTATTTATTTATTTTGTACTTACCCCAAACATTTGAGACATTTCTGTTGCAAAATGTGCTAAGTAACGTTATTTTAACATCAACACTCGGACTATACAACAATCAAATTATGTCTTCAAAATATTATGCGATTTTTTAAATTTAAAATGTTTGTTGTAGTGCTTTCCTCAAAATCTAAGCTTTATATCAAATTGCATGCATTATTTAATTATGTTAAGTACGACAAATGGTTCTTTCACTGTTTAATTCCAGCTTTGAGAAATGTAAATTTATTTACACATGCTACAAATGTAATAAATAAAATAATTGACTTAAATTATATGTTTCAATGTAAGTTAATGCAAACAATGTCGCTGTTATATTGAACGTAAATTATAGAATGATGCGCTACCGCTTAGGAGAAAATATGTTAGACTGAATTTACAATTTTCCATAATTTGTGCTGTTTAATTTATGCTGTGAATTCATCACGTCCTGGAATTCCTGAAACACTAAAGCGGAACCATCAGATTCCGCCAAATACACTTTGAAAAACGCACGCTGATTTAGACAATTGTAGTGAATGTAATATGTTTTTATCTTGAGTTTTTATAGTTGATATTGTGCAAAACTTTTCGAGCAGTATTTCCACTGTATCAGTAGTGTATTTCTGTGTACTTTTGTATTTTGTCCGATTGTACAGGTTGATGTAAAAGAAACCGTGTAGTTTAGTTAAATAAATGTATTAGTAACCTTTTATACATGTGGCTGTGTATAATATCTGAACATTAGGATTTTGTCAGAATGGAATATTTTGGATTCATTCATTACTTTCCATGTATACATAATGTATAAGGAAAGTATTGTGACGGGGTCGAAAATTCGAATTCGAGTATTCGACGGGAAAGCACGTTTCAAGCATCCCTGATCACGAATCAAACACTTTTGAGGTGATGTGTGTGTGTGTGTGTGAAAGTAGTGTGTGTGTGTGTGTGTGTCAGTGAGTCTGTGGAGACGATATCTCACGAACGAATTAAGCGATTCGAATGAAATTTGGTACAAAATTCCCAATCCGTGAATACTGGAAGTCTATTGCTTTTAAACACAATCGAATGTCCAGAACCCCCCATAAATTTTCGAGTGAAATTTTAAAAAAATCATCAAAAATCAAAACCTTTAATAAAGTTACACAAACAAACATTTCTTATGTAATTTTTCCTTAGAAAATGATTGACATAAACTTTAGAACGCTAGCACAAACCGTTCTCGAGATATTGCATATTTTTCAAATAAATTTATAAAAAAATCCCACAAATTAAAAAAAATATATTAACTGTTGAGAAACATGTTCACTTTCCATATGGAATATCATGCGATAAATTTGGTGACCTCATTCTCGTGGATCTAGCTCGTTCTATTCATAAGAAAAGATACTTTGAGTAATACATTTGTAATTGAACGCCAATAGTCATTTATCTGCTATAAGAATAACTTATTTCTCTGCCCATAACGCTTGGAGAGATTTTGGCAGAATGTCGCCAACTTGGCGACTTTTTTAAATGTTGCCAAATTAACAAAAATCTCGATCAAATGGATAAGAATGACGCTAAATCGATGAAAATGACGACTAATTGACGAAAATTCTTTGAAAGAATATAAGTATCTACTATAAGAATAACCTATTTTTTTTTTGCTGTAAAAAGTAGTAAATTCATTGCATTATATAAGGAAAGTTATGTGCTGCCGACATCAGAATTTTTTATGTTTAAAAAGAGTTCCCTTCAGCAAAAAGCCCCAATTTAAATTGCTATCGGAAATATCGCTAAGATGGTTTGTTTCGACATATTGTTTTTGACAGCATTTAGCTACGATGGAATCGCTGGAGTTATCACAGGATACAAAATTGGGCCCAAATTTCTGGATATCTAACGCTTAGATTTAAAGCACTAATAAGCGTAAAGAGACACAATATAAGCTATGAACATTATAGCTAACCTATAGGATTCCAAAATACTTATCAAGCACAAAAACATCAAATGCATGCTGAACTACTTCACAAAACAAACAATTATATTTTTAAAACACTGACGTTTTCGAAATTTACTTTGACTCTTATCACCATAGAAATAACTTCTAACTGAACGATGTTCTTCTTATATACCTTCATGGAAACCTCTAGAACAATGGTCATAATTTAAGAAAGTTATATTCAATCAAGAAAAGTTTAGCAATTGCCAAAAATTGCTAGGTTTTAACCAAGATTATTACTTTCCTTATATACATAATGTATAAGGAAAGTATTGTGACGGGGTCGAAAATTCGAATTCGAGTTTTCGACGGGAGAGCACGTTTCAAGCATCTCTGATCACTGATCAAACATTTTTGAAGTGATGTCTGTCTGTGTGTATGTGTGTGTGAAAGTGTGTGTGTGTGTGCCTGTCAGTGAATCTTTGGAGACGAAAACTAACGAACGAATGGACCGATTCGAAAGAAATTTGGTATAAATATCACAATCTGTAAACACTGGAAGCCTATTGTTTTTATACGCAATCGAATGTTCAGAACCCCCCTAAATTTTCGAGTGAAATTTTGAAAAAATCGTCAAAAAATCAAAACCGCTAATAAAGTTACTCAAATAGTTCTTATATAATTTTTCATTGGAAAACGATTGACATAAATTTTAGAACGCTAACATAAACCGTTCTCGAGATATTGCACATTTAAAAAAAAAATCAAAAATCATAGAAAATAAAAAAAATATTTTCTATTGAAAAACATGTTCACTTTTCATATGTAATACCATGCGATAAATTGGGTGACATCATTCTCGTGGATCTAGCTCGTTCCATTCATGAAAAAAGATACTTTGAGTAATACTTTTGTATTTGAACGCCAATAGTCATTTATTTGCTGTTCGAATAACTTATTTCTCCGTTCATAAGGCTTGGCGAGATTTTTGCGACAAATTTGGTGGAATATCGCCAACTTGGCGACATTTTTAATTATTCCCAAAATAAAAAAATCTCGCCAAATTGATAAAAATGACCCTAAATTAATGAAAATAACGACTAATTGACGAAAATTCAATAACTTAGAAAGAATATAAATATCTTTTATAAGAAAAACCTATTTTTTTGTTGTAAAAGTAGTAAATTCATTGCATTCTAAAGAAAGTCATGTGTTGCCCACATCAGATTTTTTAATTTGTTGACAAGGTCATATAATCCCGACCTTCAACGCATAACAATGGTTGCTTATAAATGTCGTATTTTTTTCAAAACAGGCGGTATGTTATTACGCCATTTTATGTATTAATAACAATATAAATATTTTAAAGGAAACAAAAGTTTAATTAAGTTTAACTATCATAAAAAAGACTTTTTTTACGGATTATACCATATATAATGTTATATTATAATAAAATCTCTGGGAACGAAATCAAAAATTAAAATCCTTACAATATGCACCATAAAACACCAATATCTTTAGCGTTACTGAAATAATGTGTATTTTATAGCCTATAAAAGAATTTCGTGAGCTTTGCTAACCGGTTAAAATAGTAAACAGTTTCCTGAAAGTGAATGACATATTAAAAGCTTTTTTAATCGAAAACCCAAGTAAGCTGACACGTTATTTTGATAAAACCGTTTACTATTACAGATTGGTATAGGAGCGTAGGAGAGTGTGTCAAAAATATCGTTACTCTTATGTCATGTCTGTCTACAATGCACTCTCAAGACAGATTATGTTAGGCAAAAAAAAGGGAATAAATTGAAAGTGTTTACAAAAATTTATGAAGATATGAAGAATTTTATGACATTATGTCTGAAGCTAAAATACATTTGCAGCATTAAAACAAAATATTCGAATATATCATAAATCGCCAATGTGGTAAAATATCTGAAACTGTGTGAAATCTAATGTGTCAATGTAAAAATCCGTTCGATACTGTTACTGATTTGTTTTATGCTGTATTTCTTTTAGGCATTTATACATCAGTTTGTGTGATATATTATTAATTTTCGATAGATATAGCGATTACCACCCTGTATTTGATAATGAGGATATATGAACTTTCTTTGAAAGTTATTATTATAAACATTGTCTATAAAGGTCTCACTGTGTCTGCCGAGTATCGAACAGCGAATCTCCGAATTAATCAGCCGATACTCTAACCATTGAGATACTAGGACGCGTTTCCACATACTTCACATCGAAGTCGACCTTATAATCTCCCAATCTTGATAATCTATTACATTTGAAGTCAGATCAGCTTGTAACTGTCGATCTGAACTGACACATAGCTTTCTCTATATTTCTTCATACATGCTACCATCCTATATGGGCTTGACCTTAAAACTGGGGTCATAATTCATAAGATTCACTGAAAATTCCTAACTGGATCTATTTTATACACTCGGTTGGCCCGGGTTCGATTCCAGCCACTGCCAAAACTGTCGCCGTGTTCACGCGGAGTACGATCACGTTAAACATGTGGGTCCGTAAGTCCTTCCGAGAGGTTGGTGGTTTGGGGAAGGAGGGTAGGTCCCTGTGGATGCCTCCCCCACTGGGTTCCGGTCCAAATTGGGTGGCACTTCCCGGCCGTCCAAACAGTTACCTTACACCTTTCTGGTAGGTCGGACGGTCTGGGTCTCAACAACAACAACAACAACCCATACTCATTGCATCTAACCTTTTTATCTGTTTGGTCGCAATTCTAAATATTTAACCGTCGCAGTTGGGAATCTAATCCCATATACCCCTAACCGATGTTCTAATGCATGAGCTGCTAGGCGCGATTCTAAGTTCTTATTGTTGAAGTGGATCCTATAAGTCACATTGCAAACAATATTTTAAATCTTTATTAGTATATAAAACTTATAGTAACTGGGTGGGAAAAAAACAATGTTCGATCAATGAATATTGTCATCAGAGGAGCAGCATTTTATTTTCATATATTTCCACAAATTTATTTTTTATGATATACTTTGCAAACAGCAATAACCTGCAATAATATTGTAGCAAAAGGAAAATAGTTAATGTATGCGTTTAATTAATATGCTGTAATTTTTTGTGTTGAATATGAAAATGGTATTCATTTTTGCACATTGGGAGTAGTTATCGTGCAATAATATTATTTAAAATTTTAATAGTTGGGCATTTAGTGCTTTTAAATTAACCATATCTTGTCAATTCGGGTGTCCACATCCAGACATTACTTTAAAAATCGATATACCTTCGACATTATACCTTCGAATCCAGGGATGCTTAAGACGCGTTGTTCAGAAAAATTCAAATTCGAATTTTTGACCCTGTAGCAATACTTCCCTAGACATCATACTAGATATGTAGAGAAAATAGAAAGGTAAATGTTAAGAAATTTAAAATGCAAATATTTTGAAATTAAAGAAAATGTAAAAAAAAATATAAATTTTACTTACAGAACCCTCCTTTAGGGGTGTTGAACACGCATTTTCTGGTGTTCCCAAAGTATTTATTGCGCTCCCACCATAGATAAAAGCAAGTGTGTTTCATGCTTATTATGCAGTTGTTAGCATGGAATAATTAATCTTCTTTTGGGGAAAATCCTTATAGGTAAGTACTATGTGTTGAAGACCCAGACCGTCCGACTCGTCCTGAGGACTTGAGTATCTATTTGGACGGCCGTCGGTAAGTACTATGTGTATAGAAGCAGTTGTTTAAGTTCTGTTTTTAGGTAAGTACTATGTGTATAGAAGCAGTTGTTCAAGTTCTGTTTTTAGGATATTTGAAACCAGATGCATGGTAGAATTGAAAGTTCTCGGTCTTGTAGTGCTGTAGAGTTGAAGTTGTAGAGGTTTGTAGATTTACAGTTGTAGAGGTTTATAGATTTGCAGTTGTAGAGGTTTGTAGATTTGCAGTTGTAGATTTTTGTAAAGTTACAGCACATAAGATAATTTCTTGACGTCATTTCAGACATTGTTATTCCGTGTTATTGAGTGCCAATAAAAGAGCGAAACAGGTTCATGAATGGTGATATCTGCAATGGGAGCAGGTCTCTGAGCATGTTTAAAACATGTCCCGCATTAACTTTTATATTACCATCATTATATATTACTTTAAAATGCTTCCATCAAATATAACACACCTCGCATCGTCACAATCCATCAGCATCCAACCAGCAGTATCAACCAACTTTCCTCATGAAAAAACTATTTGTCATAAGGTAAAATTGTCCTTATCAAAAATTACCAGTATAGGACTTACCTATGATGCCGCCACTAAGGGTGGAGCATGTAAGCTCCCGGTTCTCAAGCTCGGACTACGAACATACAAAACATAAAGAAACACACATGCTTAATTGCTCAATTTATTTTAATATTTTACTTAATAGATATCTATTATATCTGGAGTAACTATGCTATATTTAAATCAATTATTAAAAGACACATAATACTAACAATAATACATTAATATATATATATATTTACACACATAATAACTTTGACTTAAATTTCTTAAAAACAGTTTCCTTTAAACAATCGATATAGAATAGTTCTTATAGTTCAATATTTACGAACTCGTTCATATGGTCTACTCATACGAACTGGTAGTCAATTATTTTAATAATCGTTAAAGGTGTGCCTTCCGTGCTAATAGTGACAATTGAAAGTTGGTTACCTTTTCTCTTTGTGTTACGTGCATATTCGTGCTATTTCAATGATGTAGGAAAACCGTTACACATCTAACTGCTCTCGCTAGCATTTTATTGCTCACATTCTCTAGACACTTTTCACAAAACCCAAGAAAACATGATGCTGACTCGTTCGAGAGTTTTAAATCGACTGAGAAACTTCAGGTGCGTCTAGGACGCTGTCGAAAAATTGCATCTCCTGGAAAGTTCTAGAACATTCTCTCAAACCTTTTTCTTTTCACATTGTAGTGTCGTTGTTGATTCGTTGAAGTGAAGAAGGGGATGCGCTGCTTATTTATGTTTGTATTGCCATTGGCTCCCTCTGCAGCATTTAAATAGCTCATTAGCTAGGTTGGCATCCGCAATTGGAATTTCGAAATGGCTAGGTTGGCATCCGTAATTGGAATGTAACATGTAATACAAATATTGTGTTACATGATATCCCCCCTTGCAGAGAGAAAATTTCAGCACACGGTAAACATTGCACTGAATACATATGTGTACACATTGCGGCCACTGTGGAAATGTTGCTTTGATCCACTGCACATATATCTGTCACAGAAATGCAGATCACCGCATGTAATACACACTATATTGTAACATTGACATACATATATCGGTGCATTACAACCGACATGTCACTAAAATGAAGGAACTCACTGTTCGGAAGATACACCATCTCGTACTTGGTGACACATATACTGCTGCACATGAAGAAATTATTACTGTTCGGAAGGCACACTATATTGTCACATGGAATTATCACGAGCACGGAAGACACCTTATTGTCACATGGAATTATCATGAGCACGGAAGACACCTTATTGTCACATGGAATTATCATGAGCACGGAAGGCACCTTATTGTCACATGGAATTATTATGAGCACGGAAGAATGAGTCACCATCCTGTGACTTAACTTTCAATGTTCCGGTACTTCAATATTTATATTTTCATTATGTTGCTTAGTACAGTCTATTGTACACTTCAAATGAAGACTATCATAATTGTTATTTGCATTTCTATTTATATACAAGTTCACAACATTACATTAAAATATACACAATTCATTACCTTGATTTCTCATTTTCACAGACGTAAATAATTTTTAGACAATTTTTTAACTGTATATATTTCTTATTTGTTATAATTAATAACATATTATATATTTTTGTGTGTATAAGTCATGACTCTTTTGAACACCATATTTATATCATATTACATCTCGGCCTTTAAAATATCAAATATATCATCAATATATATCAATGTACTCATTTTGCTCTTCAAAATATTGTGCATCTCACAATACGCACGAGCATTTCCTCTTCGACTGCCCTTTCGTGTGTAACAACGGGAGGAAGGGAGAAAAGAAAAAAGAAAAAATTCGCTTGACCCGTAGCTTTCCTCTGTTCCTCTCAACGCGTTTCTATGGCAACTGCGAATCTGTTGACCCCCACGGCGAGCCTTGAATGAGTGTCTTCATTGTTTGCAGAGCGCAAACTTACGTAAAAGGGATTTTAACTGCCTTTTGCATGTATCGCTAAAGATTTAATCGTTATCGTGCAAGTTTGGCGGTATCCTCCTCTCAAGCGCGGGCTTTTAGGCTGTCCGGTGGTGAATGTACGAGCTAACATTGACGTGGGATTTTCTGGCTGTATCTTTTAAGGAATTTATTTACACTTTTTCTTTCAAGTTCTTTTTTTGTATTCTTACTTATATTTATTCTACTTATCTTGTTAATAATTCTATTTAATTTGATATATATATATTTTTTTTATTATTATTATCTTATGACCTTAACACAGATCTGACTGTTGAATTATAAGTTTGATTTCATGTACTTCTAATTTATTGGATTTATTTATCCCTTGTTGCAACAACGCGTGATATATTATTTTATGTGTAGTATTATGAATATACCATGCTTTTGTTATGTTATTGATATAACTGACTTTATGTTCCCGTTTCAGCATAACTTTACATATTTATTTATTTAAATATAATTCTTTCATATTTGATTTTATCTGTTATTTCTTTTTTTTATTTACTGTGATGTCTAATTAATGCAATAATTTATTAACATACTCAATCATTTATCATTTACATACAAATCAATGTGTTTTCCTAATGTATTTTATTTTTTATATACCGGCCGGTATTTTTTAACTAACTATAATTGCCTGCAATTATAATTTTAAATTTTGATACATTGATTGTATGCTTACAATAGAACTTTTTTTTTGTATTATTCTCGTACTATGCAGGGGAGATTTTCTCCGAAGTTTATTTTTAGCCTGGATATTTACTTTAAAGGTGACTAGCTTTCGCCGTACACTGTCTATATATGGAGCTGTTACGCTGATTGTGAAGGATGGGACATTAATCCTACTTCTTCAAGTTTATTAATCCATTTATGTAATTAACTTTTATTTTGTTTTTTTTAGATTGCGTGTTTTCGTAAAAGGTCTGTATACACTATTTATGCAATATATATCTATTAATTTACTAATTATTATTTACATCAGCTGTGAGTGTTTATTTTGACTTCACACATTTATTTATTTATTTATTTATGATTTTGCTTTTATTCTGTCAGCTTTTTATAAACTATTAATTAATAATTTTATGATTTTGAATATCCTGTAGTTGATTTTACCATGTTCCATGACTTTATTTCGCATTTTATTAATTATGTTATACAATTTTTTCAAGACCCGTACAAGAAAAAGGAAAAAAAAATTTGTGAAGAATTCCATCCCACACATCTTTATCATTGGAATGTCTACCTTGCTCTTAAGCATCTATCATTGGAAGACTTGTATTTTTGATGCCCACTACTGACTGTTACCACCTTTCGTTTTCACGCAAGACAAATTGCAAGTAAGTGAAATTTAATTATCTCTCTCCTTTTTTCTTCTAACACCTTAGTTTATTTTATTTTAGAACATTGAGGGGTATTGTATGTATTATTTATCACTTCTACATATTTTTTCTGATATTTATTGCTCTATTCATAAAATGTATCCATACATAAATGTTTATTTATTACCTATATTTTTATTTTATACTCATATTTACAAAATCCTCATATTTACAAAAATTTTATCCTCATATTAATTTTACAAATATGTTATCCTCATATTTATTTTACAAACAATATTATACTCATATTTGTTTTATAAAAAATATTATCCTCATATTTATTTTACAAAACTACCTTTCTTTCATTATTAATTTTTTAAAATTATACATTTAATGCCTTCATTACCGTTACACTAATATAACATATTTTGCGTTTTCGCACATAAAATTTTCATATTAAATTTTTATCATTATATATTATTTTGCTTTCGAATACTATTTTTTGCGTGTCCTCAGATTATAACGTCTCGGACTCTGATAATTATGATTATTGGCGTTATATTCTTTGTTTACATGCGATTGACTTCTGTCAACAGTTCGCCGTGTTTGTTTATTTTGTAAATACTTTTTACGCGGCTCTGCTTTATATAATTTATTCGCGTGAACAACTATCCATTTTTTATTTGGATCGTACATAGGCGTGATAGCGTAATTATTGTTACGGATCACCTTTACGATGCGAAATGGTCCTTGAAATTTTTTTTGTAATGCTGTGGTGGGTCTGAGGTTTTTTAAGTACACAATTTGTCCTTTTAATAATTTCTGCTGTCTAACTCTTTTAAAAATTCTTTCTTGGCGACTTTGGGCTTGAATTTGTTTTCGTTTTGTATATCTATTAATTTTTTCCGCTAAAGTAAGTGCTTCACTGACGTCATTATCATATTCAGTTTTAGTTAAATTCGGACTGTCATCCGGGTCCGCTATTTCCAGATTATTTTCTCCGGGTAATTTCAAATCTCTGGTAAGAAACAAAATAGCGGGACTGTGGTCTATATTTGCGCTGGGTGTTGCATTATGAAATAATTTTACATATGGCAAGACTTTGTGGCAATTAAATGTTTGGTCAGCCATTGCTGCCAAAGAATTTTTTATTCCTAAGTGGCTTCTTTCTAAAATTGCATTTGAGCTAGGTTTGTAAATCGACGTATATTTTATTTTTATACCATGTTGCTCTGTGAATTTTTTAAATTCCTCGCTTTTAAATTGCCTTCCATTATCGGTCAGCAGCCACATAGGAACGCCATTTTGTGAAATCCAATTCGTTAGGACCTGTAATACACTCGCAGTTGTAATATTTCTCACGGGTACTGCCTCCAGGAATCTCGAGTAATGGTCTATCATCGTTATGATGTACTCGTGCTGTCCGTTACTTCTCGGTAGCTTCCCTACAATGTCTAATGCCACCGTGTGATTTTGTTGACATGGACGTGGCACATGTTGTAATGGCATAGGTCTTATAGCCTTATTTTTGTAACATAAACATGCATCACATGATGCGCAAAAATTCTTTACATCACTGTATGCTCCTTTCCAGTAATACTTTCTATTCAGAATTTGATAGGTTTTTTCAACTCCAAAATGTGGTGTATGAGCTAACTCAATAACTGCGAATTTTAGACTGTGAGGTATTAGAGTTCTGTCCTTTTGCATAGGATTTCTGATATTTCTAGCAGTCTTTATCATAATTAATCCTGTATTTACATCTCTATAGTATTTATTTACATATTTTGGCTGTTTAAATTTTGCATTCAGTCCGTTAATAATTTTCTTTATCTCTCTATCTTTTGCTTGCTCTTCTAAAATTTTGGCTATTGTTATCGCGCTGTCATTAGCAATAATGTTATTTATTAATTTAGTCTTAGTTTGTTCAGAAAAAATTTGTCGCTACATAAAATCACTGGGATATCTTGTCTTTTAATGTATTTTATATCGAAAGAATATTGTTGTAAATTTAATAACCATCTTGCGATTAAATCAGAATTTTGATTTTCTAAGTGTATGTAGTGCGTTAAAGCTTTAGAATCAGTAAATACCGTAAAATGCGTACCACATAAAAAATCTTTGAAATGTATTATAGCGTCGTGAATTGCTAACAGTTCTAGCTTCATGCTCGGATATTTCTTTTCACTGTCTGAAAGTTTCCTGCTATAATACTCGATAGGATGAAAATTTCCGTTCACTGATTGAAGTAAAATTCCTGACGCGGCTACTTTTGAACAATCAGTCGACAAAATGAACGGCTTTGACATATCAGCTGCCCTAACTACCGGTTTCGATAAAATCGCGTTTTGCAATGTTACAAACGCTTCTTCGCATTTCTCCGTCCATATAAATTTTTTATCTTTCTTTGTTAACTCAATTAAAGGATTGCATAGTTCAGAAAAATTTGGTATGATCTGCCTAAAATAATTACATAAACCTAAAAATGATTTTACTTTTTTTACTGTTGTTGGCACAGGGAAATTCGTTATTTTCTGTACATTATCATCTGAAGGTGTTATGCCTTCCTTACTTATCTTAAATCCTAGAAATTTAATGTTCTCTTTACACATTTGTAATTTTGAAGGGTCAATGGTTAAACCAAATTTAGCTAATCTCGAAAATACCGTTTGTAATTTCTCCAACATTTTCTCGAATGAATTTGCGGCAATTACAATGTCATCTAAATAAAATTCAATTTTCTGATCTTTTAAATCTCCTAAGCATTTCATCATTAGTAATGAGAAATATGCTGATGAGTTTTTTGCCCCAAAAGGTAATCTATTAGGTTTTACGATCCATTATTTGTTATGATATTTAATCGGAAACTGTCCTCAGGTTTGATTTTTATTTGAAAAAACGCGGACTTTAAGTCTATCACCGTGTACAATTTGTGGCCTGCGATGTTGTGCAGAATGTCGCTGATTTTACCAATATTTACGGGCAGTAATTCAGTAATTTGATTAAGTAGCCTGTAATCTACGGCTAAACGATATTTTTGTTCTTTATTGGCATTATTACTATTAATACTGGCTTTCTTCTTTATCAATAAGCATGGGAACGCATAATTACTTGTAGATTTTTCTATAATTCCAGCTTCACACAATTGTTTGATTTCACCTTCTAGTACAGGTTTTAACATTTTTGGCAAGGGATAAGGTTTACACTGAATTGGGTATTGGTGTAGTAAATTAAATTCCGGTACTATTTCTTCCGTCATTCCCAGCGTTTTGTATGATTTCGAAAATACATCGTAATTTTGTAACAGTAATTTTAGCAATATATGTTTTTCATTTTCTTGTAAGTGATCTAGTTTAAAATCTTGCGGTGTTAATTCCGCTTTTCGTAAAGCTGAAATGTCCATTTTTTGTGGATCATTTAAGCTTTCGATATTGTTAATCTGTAAAATTTTATCAGTATCATGTTTCTCTTCACAAATTTCAAACTGCGGTGTTACAGTACCAAATATCATATTTTTATTTAGATGAATCTCTTCTTCTGTTTTGTTTGTTAAAAGAGTAGAAATAAATTTTCTATTATTTACATAATGTAAAGAATGCTCAGCGTGTAAATCTTTTAATGAATTTGTAATATTTAACAATACCTCCTTATCCTCAAAATAGTTTTCATTTAATTTTAATTTTATTGATTTTGTTTCTTGAGGGAGTAATTTAATTTTATGCGCTAAGCTTGCATTTAAGCATTGAATATGTTCAACTCTTGTATTATTATTTTCTGGTTGCTGTGCTTTTTTCTGATTTTTGTCTTGAAATGGTATAGATATGGATTCTTTGACAAACTTTAATATTAATTTATTTGTGTCAATTATGGCATGAAGATTTTTGAGAAAATCAAATCCTAAAATAATTTCATAAGGGGTGTTATTTAATTGTTTAGTTATGAAAAATAAATTTTTGCATCTTTTGTTTTCAATTTTAAAGCTAAAGCTGATACATTTTGAAAATTGAATGTTTTCTTTGGTCATAGTCTGTATTTTTACTTGTCTAGATAAATAGTTAAT
This sequence comes from Amaurobius ferox, assembly GCA_951213105.1. Taxonomy (NCBI): domain Eukaryota; kingdom Metazoa; phylum Arthropoda; class Arachnida; order Araneae; family Amaurobiidae; genus Amaurobius; species Amaurobius ferox. The sequence continues at coordinate 27,293,689 of OX578134.1, read as the reverse complement.
TTTAATTTTATTTTTGATTTTTTGAAATATTTGATCTGATAATAAACTGACACTTGCGCCACTATCTATGAGAGCCACTGTTTTTATGTTCTCTAAATTTATGTTAATCATTGGCAAAGCGTCACTCTGTCCATATGTTGAATTCAGTAAATGTTCATTTAAATTTTGTGCATCCTTATTAATTTTGCTTGCAATTTTATGGGATCTCGAATCCTTATTTGATGCCTTATAACTTTCTATATGTCTTTTATTTCGAGGTCCCTTTCTTAGTTTAAATATTCATTATTCTGATATTGCCTATTATTGCTCACATAATGTGGTCCATTATTCTGATATGATCTTCTGTTATTACTTTGAAATTGTCTGTTGGTATTTCCTGCACGCCGCCGTATTCCCCGGTTATTTATGAAATTACCTCTTCTGAAATTCGCCCTACTATAGTGTACATAATTATTTTGAATCGTAGGTCTTTGTTGAAAATTGGTAGTTTCTTGACTGCTGTTTTCATTTGTGAATGCCCTTTTTAAATTATTTTGTACTTTTTGCAGCGTAAAACATTCTGACATCCAGTGATTGTTGCGACCGCACGCTATACAGATTTTCTGTGGCGGCTTTTCTGCATTATTTTCAGTTTTTACATGATTTATTTCTACATTCTCAATTATTTTATTTTCTATTTCAATACTATTTATACAATCACTATCTTCCTCCAATGCGGATTCTATCACCTCAGCTATTTTCACTGCTTCGTCAAAGGTTTTCGGGTCATTTTTTTTTATTTCTGTTCTTAAATCTTCTCTGACTATCTGTAAAAATTTGGTGAGTTTAATTTTCTCTGTAATTTTTTTTACATTTGCGTCCATTGTTTCATCTACTTCTAGAAAAATTATCGCCTGGTTTTCGATTTCTTGTGCAAGCTCCTTAATTGTCATATTTGGTAAATGTTTCAGATTGTTAAAATTGTTGTGTTTTTGCACTAATGTTTGTTTCCTTTCAAATTTGTTTTTTAATAACTCCATGAATTTTTCATATGATTTTTCCTTTTGCAGAGCAATATTTTCTGCTAGAAATTGCTGAGCCTTTCCCTTTAATCTTGATTTGACAATTATGATTTTCTCTTGTTCGGACCATGATGTTAACTCCGCTATTTCCTTAAATTGTATGATAAAGAAATTGACATTATTTTCTTTTTGTCCATCAAATGATGGTAACATCTGCATAATTGGCAACGATGTATTTTGCTGCGCTTGATTTGCGGGCATCTGTATCTGGATCGCGTTATTTGCCGAACTATCTGTTACTCTGTTATTTATATGTACCTCCTGCTGTATATTATCGATAATTGGAGCATCTTACCTCGATCTTTTACTTATTTGCCTAGTTTTATTCGGCGCCATGATTTAATACACTGTTATACAATTCTGACTCTATATTAAATATTTATGCTAATACATACATATATACACAATAATATAATACATATTAAAATTATCATTTTCATGCATATTCTTATCGTTCTACTGAGTTATATCTCATTATTAAATTCATTGTTAAATTCAATATTATATTCCACTTATTATTAAATTCACTTTTATATTCAAACTCATTATTAAATTTAATATTATATTCAAACTCATTATTAAATTTAATTTTGCCTTTTACTTATATTTTTTACTTTCTCTTATGAAAATTAATTCTCTCCGAGCTTGACCACATACGGCACCAATTCGCGCGGCGACACATCATGTCATAAGGTAAAATTGTCCTTATCAAAAATTACCAGTATAGGACTTACCTATGATGCCGCCACTAAGGGTGGAGCATGTAAGCTCCCGGTTCTCAAGCTCGGACTACGAACACACAAAACATAAAGAAACACACATGCTTAATTGCTCAATTTATTTTAATATTTTACTTAATAGATATCTATTATATCTGGAGTAACTATGCTATATTTAAATCAATTATTAAAAGACACATAATACTAACAATAATACATTAATATATATATATATTTACACACATAATAACTTTGACTTAAATTTCTTAAAAACAGTTTCCTTTAAACAATCGATATAGAATAGTTCTTATAGTTCAATATTTACGAACTCGTTCATATGGTCTACTCATACGAACTGGTAGTCAATTATTTTAATAATCGTTAAAGGTGTGCCTTCCGTGCTAATAGTGACAATTGAAAGTTGGTTACCTTTTCTCTTTGTGTTACGTGCATATTCGTGCTATTTCAATGATGTAGGAAAACCGTTACACATCTAACTGCTCTCGCTAGCATTTTATTGCTCACATTCTCTAGACACTTTTCACAAAACCCAAGAAAACATGATGCTGACTCGTTCGAGAGTTTTAAATCGACTGAGAAACTTCAGGTGCGTCTAGGACGCTGTCGAAAAATTTCATCTCCTGGAAAGTTCTAGAACATTCTCTCAAACCTTTTTCTTTTCACATTGTAGTGTCGTTGTTGATTCGTTGAAGTGAAGAAGGGGATGCGCTGCTTATTTATGTTTGTATTGCCATTGGCTCCCTCTGCAGCATTTAAATAGCTCATTAGCTAGGTTGGCATCCGCAATTGGAATTTCGAAATGGCTAGGTTGGCATCCGTAATTGGAATGTAACATGTAATACAAATATTTTGTTACACTATTCGTATTGCATCTCTGTCATATACTTAAAAAAATGTAATGCTCAACAGAGCTCGGATTGTTCTGCTTCCACAAAGAATGTAATTTCTTCCACTTTTACATATATGAAGAAGTCATCCACCAAACAACTTTATTATATAATTCCAATAGGCACATAAAGTTTCTAACAGAAACTACTATAATAATAATATAAATAACACAATTTCGGCAAAACGTTATGTGTGAATCACATTCTAACAAAGATTTTGTTTGTTTTATTATATTATTTTATTTTCTGTGATTTTGTAAGCAAACGTATAAAATTCGATCGTGCTCGCGGAAGGACTTCAATCTCTTTTTTTCCCCGGTCGATTGGGTATACACTATACATGATCAAGGTGCGGTATAATCTGAGTCTTCTTTTCTACAGAAATGACCATTTTTACTTTCCCTGCAATACATGGTAATGTATAGAGAAAGTATTGGAATCATATCGAAAATCACAACTCGAGTTTTCGACTGATCTACACGTTTCGAGACCTCTAGAATACGAAAAAACAATTTTTAGCGTGGCGTCTGTGTGTGTGTCTGTGTGCGTGTCTATCTGTGTGTGTGTCTGTCTGTGCAATGTATGTATCCACCCTAACTAAAAAACTATTGGACCGAATTTCATAAAATTTGGTAGGTAAGTCACTTGGGTGAGACCCTGGTGCTGATTAGTATTTAGTAGGATTCGTAAAAACAGAATCAGCCTTCTTTTGCGAAATGGACCGCAAAATTTCATGTATCCACCCCAGCTAAAATACTAATTAACCAACTTTCATAAAATTTGGTAAATTAGTTACTTGTGGGATACTCTGGTGCTGATTAGATTTGGTATGATTCGAAAAAGAACAACCTGCCTTTTTCTACCAAATGACCCGCTAAAATTGCCAAAATATAAAAAAAAGAGTAGTAGTGGATGCTCAAATGTATCAATAAAATTCTTTTTTTATACTCAGTTTTTGACGACGAAAAGAATATAACACACTCCATTATACTTTAGGACTAACTGTTCTCAAGATATTTGAGATTTCTTGCATTTTTGTTACGCCGATTTCGGAAAAATGTCTATTTACCAAATAAAAGCAAAAATTGAATTAAAAATGCAAATTTAGTTTTATTTGGTGCAATTAAACTCAATCTAACGAATTATTGAAGAAATAAAGAAAATATGAATTCGAGTCTGCAAGGAAAGTCATGTTCTGCCAACATCAGATTTTTTACATTGTGTCTTCACTATTGCTCAGCGGTTCACTTTAATGTACGATACTGATTATGTGCCAATCTATTTCATTTATTTTTTATTTTGATTTCCATGGTTGCGAGGTGGTCTTTCTGGCGACGTTATTTTGTAAATGCACTTCGTAACATTTAAGTATCGGGCGCATATTTAGGAACCGGGCAACGGCGGGTAATTTGTTCTAGTACTCTATAACTATAATTCATAGGCAAAAACAAGAAAGTGTTATGTGATAAAATCACTATTTTGTTGTGCAATATACAGTCGTTAGCTTAAAAAATAATTTCATGAGATTTTCTAGAATGGATAAAAGTAAACAATTTCCTGAAAGTGACTGACATGTTAAAAGGTTCTTTAATAGAAAACTGAAGTAGGTTGGCATTTTATTTTGATAAATTAGTATTACAGATACATGCGTTGCTGTAGAGGATTTTTCAAAAAATGTCTTTTCCGTCCTCTCACGTCTCTTTGGAAGGCACTCTCAAGACCGATTAGAGTAGACAAATAAATAAAAAGAAAGGGAAAGTGTTTGACTAGAATGTTTGGAGATACGAGCAATTTTGTAACGGTATTTGATTCGCTTAAATAACTTTATGATATAAACATAAAATGTCGAGGATAAAATTGTGTGTATATGTAACAAATTATATGTATGCTGTATATCATGATCACCGCACGTAGACCGTTATGGTATTTATTACCACATAACAGAAATGTACGTAATCATACTGAAAAAAAATACTGTGTCTTTCATATTTATACAGTGTGATTCGGAAATCTTTGTACCATCTTTATTTAGAGATAGGGAACACTGAAACATATTTTTCTGCAATGAATTTGTGTCCATAACCGTCACCCTTTGATGCTAGAGGGCGCTGTGGGGCGGAGCGGAAATAGGTTAATTTCCATCAATCTCATAGTAATATGGATTTCGTACGTATAACAGTCGGATCGACCAATTTTGACAGCAATCCAGGACACCGAAGGCGGACAGCCAAACTTCCACACGCCTTTGGCGTACGCATTATGTATGTCCACTGTGAAGTTGATAACGTCCGTCGCCCTGTGAGAACCTCGCTATTTAAACAAACTTTATCCAGGAATAATATAACTGGAACCTAACATAGAGTACGTTGTCATAAGGTAAAATTGTCCTTATCAAAAATTACCAGTATAGGACTTACCTATGATGCCGCCACTAAGGGTGGAGCATGTAAGCTCCCGGTTCTCAAGCTCGGACTACGAACACACAAAACATAAAGAAACACACATGCTTAATTGCTCAATTTATTTTAATATTTTACTTAATAGATATCTATTATATCTGGAGTAACTATGCTATATTTAAATCAATTATTAAAAGACACATAATACTAACAATAATACATTAATATATATATATATTTACACACATAATAACTTTGACTTAAATTTCTTAAAAACAGTTTCCTTTAAACAATCGATATAGAATAGTTCTTATAGTTCAATATTTACGAACTCGTTCATATGGTCTACTCATACGAACTGGTAGTCAATTATTTTAATAATCGTTAAAGGTGTGCCTTCCGTGCTAATAGTGACAATTGAAAGTTGGTTACCTTTTCTCTTTGTGTTACGTGCATATTCGTGCTATTTCAATGATGTAGGAAAACCGTTACACATCTAACTGCTCTCGCTAGCATTTTATTGCTCACATTCTCTAGACACTTTTCACAAAACCCAAGAAAACATGATGCTGACTCGTTCGAGAGTTTTAAATCGACTGAGAAACTTCAGGTGCGTCTGGACGCTGTCGAAAAATTGCATCTCCTGGAAAGTTCTAGAACATTCTCTCAAACCTTTTTCTTTTCACATTGTAGTGTCGTTGTTGATTCGTTGAAGTGAAGAAGGGGATGCGCTGCTTATTTATGTTTGTATTGCCATTGGCTCCCTCTGCAGCATTTAAATAGCTCATTAGCTAGGTTGGCATCCGCAATTGGAATTTCGAAATGGCTAGGTTGGCATCCGTAATTGGAATGTAACATGTAATACAAATATTGTGTTACATACGTGTTTACTGTTCTATAGAGTAGGAACTAAATTAATAAAAATCAGAAATATGACATAATGGTTGGACATGTTGCCCAGCTTGGTATAGTTTGTACATATTCCTATGGGATAGGGTAGCATTCACAGGAACCGTCTCTTAAACACTTTGCATTTTGGACAGATTTTCGGACTTACAGATTTATCCTGTCGTTAACCAACGTAAACATGGAAATAATTATAGGCGGCGTCGAGGATTGAAAACAGGACTACCGCATGTGACCCCCCCCCCCCATCATTATCACTGCACTATCAAGGCTCAGATGTATGTCAGGCATCTTAGCATTCATAAAATGCTACATTTTACACGTACAAATTACGCATCATGTATGGCAATGACGAAATATAACCAATATTTGAGCAGGTCAACAGTGTCCTATAGCATCAGCGGTTCGATGGCTGCAGACATGCATTGTTGAATTAATGCCTTTAAATGCATGAATCAACGAAGGAACATTCTAAATTAAATGAAAATTTGAAAGCAAATTCTTCAATTATTCTGTTACAAATATTGATCAATATTATATTATATATGATTGATCAATATTATATCAATATTATATTATATATGTTATACATATCGAAATCTTCACGTGCTGTGGTATACCTGGAAGCTCCACTACCTGATCTTCATGTCGTTTCGTTGTCTCTCATGAACCGTAACGCACACCGTTGAACTGTGCTCACATCACGACCCAACAGTTCAGCCATCCTTCGAAGGTTCATTCCACCCTCACATAAAACAATGATTTGTTGTCGTTCCTTTGACAACAATTGAACGTATGCGGTACGTCAACGTACTCTTGGCATACTGTGATGATTTTTACAACCTTAAACTAATGACGCTACAATTTAACTGTGATATTGCTCCTCCTAGACCTGAAGTACAGTATCTAGAAGTAATAGTGTGCCAACCGCCTATACCTCCTAATGCTGAGAGATGTTCCTGAAAAGCCGGCTCCGCCAGACGGCGTTGGTCTCGAATAAGCGGTTAAAAGCGAAGGAGTTGACATTGAAACTAATGGAAATTTATTGCAAATGCAATGACAGATATCTTTCGAAATAACTGAAGAATTTGTGGGAAATTTGGTGTGATTATGTGGTATACACAAAAAGTCATTTGATTTTCAGAGAGATTGAGATAGGGATATATTCGTAATTTTAAAATTTTACTTAACTTGATCTGGTGTTCGTTCAAACCTTTGAGGTCCAAAATAATCAGGGTCATTTATCACAGCAACGTGAAATGCGTTAAGACGTTTCCCCTTGTGGTACATTTCAGTTCTTTTGATGCTGAAGCTTATCGAGTTAGCCCGTCCTCGGCCCGCCATAGGACTTTACCTGGTTTTAGAGGATGACTCGAAAATCAGCGAAAGTTTGAAATCTGAATTTAATATATCGTTTTCTTTTGGGGTGTATTTTAATTCTTTCAATTTTGAACCGTACCGGGTTAGCCCGTCTTAGGCCCGCCTTAGAAACTCACCCGTTCTTGCGGTATAACTCGAGAACAGGTGTATCTAAAAATTCGAAGTTTAGAATATCCTTGCCATTTGCTGTATATATATTTTAACTCTTTGGATAAAAAATCTTATCGGGCTAGCCCGCTCTGAGCCCAACAAAAGGAATATATCGTTTCTTGAGAATAACTAGAAATTCGGAGCATCTAGAATGTATACATTTAATATGTCATTGTCCTTTGGGGTATATTACATTTCATTGCATTTCGAACCTTATCGGGTTAGCCCCTCTTGGGCACGCCATAGAAATTTACCCGCTTTTCAAGAATACCTCGATCAATCGGAGTAGCTAAAATATGTAAATTTAGTATGCAATTTTCATTTGGATGGATTTTAATTTAGATTTTGAACCTCGTCGGGCTAGCCCGTCTTGGATCCGCTGAAGAATGCATTCGTTTTTGAAGAATAACTCGAGAACCGAAGTATCTAAAAATTCCAAATTTAACATGTTGTTGGCTTTCGGGGTATATCTCAGTTTCTTCGGATTTGAACTTTGTCGGGGTAGTCCGTCCTGGACCCTTCATAGGTATGGACCCATTTATTAGAATACCTGGAAAATCGGGGAAACTAGAAAATATAAATTTAGTACATCCTTATCTTTAGGGGAATATTTTAATTCCGTTGTTTTTGAACCGTATCGGGCGAACCCGTTTCGGGTTCACCTTAGAAATTCACTTTTTTGGTGGAATAACTGTAGAACCGGAGTATCAAAAAGTTTCATGTTTAGAATGTCGTAGTCATTTGCGGTATGTCTAAGCTTATTGGATTTAAAACCTGATCGGGCTAGCCCGTCCCGGTCCCAAAAATGACCCAAAATTGACTCGACAAAATTTGACTCGACATTCTAATGACTTTTTGTGTATACCTCTTGTAATAATTACACCAAATTTCACAAAGATTCTTCAATTATTTCCAAAGATATCCAACATGCCATTTGCATTAAATACCCATTAGTTTCAATGTTAACTCCTCAGCTTTTAACCGCTTATTCGAGACCAACGCCGTCTGGTGGAGGCGGTTTTTAGGGAACCTGTTTCTCGCCTCGGTCGGCATACTATTACTTCTAAACACTGTACCTGAAGCTTTTATGCTGCTCGGCAAGGAGTTGCGTCACTATGAGTAACGAAACTGTGATCTTTATCATATTTCGGCTTATTGTTTCCATTGCCTGATTTACATAAAGCTACACCTACAACATTATGGTGTTGCGATTTAAATTGTGAGCAGTGTACATATAATGTGTAAAAGTATTGTGACGTTGTCGACAATTCGAATTCGAGTTTTCGACGGGAGAGCATGTTTCAAGCATCCCTGAATACAAATCAGATGTTTCTGAGGTGATGTGTGTGTGTGTGTGTGTGTGTGAGTGTATATATAAGTGTATGTGTGCGTATGTGTGTGTCTATGTGTGTTTGTGTGTGTATGTGTGTGTGTCTGTGTGTGTCAGTGAGTCTGTCGAGACGATATCTCACGAATTAAATGAGCGATTCAAACAAAATTTAGTACAAAAATTTGAATCCGTAAATACTAGGAAGCCTATTGTTTTCATACGCAATTGAATGTTCGGAACCCCTTAAATTTCCATGTGAAATTTTGCAGAAATCCCCCAAAATCCAAAACCTTTAATAAAGTTACATAAATAGTCATTTCTTATGTCATTTTTACTTTCCTTATATACAATAATGTATAAGGAAAGTATTGTGACGGGGTCGAAAATTCGAATTCGAGTATTCGACGGGAAAGCACGTTTCAAGCATCCCTGATCACGAATCAAACACTTTTGAGGTGATGTGTGTGTGTGTGTGTGAAAGTAGTGTGTGTGTGTGTGTCAGTGAGTCTGTGGAGACGATATCTCACGAACGAATTAAACGAATCGAATGAAATTTGGTACAAAATTCACAATCCGTGAATACTGGAAGTCTATTGCTTTTAAACACAATCGAATGTCCAAGAACTCCCATAAATTTTCGAGGGAAATTTAAAAAAAATCATCAAAAATCAAAACCTTTAATAAAGTTACACAAACAAACATTTCTTATGTAATTTTTCATTAGAAAACGATTGACATAAACTTTAGAACGCTAGCACAAACCGTTCTCGAGATATTGCATATTTTTCAAATAAATTTATAAAAAAATCCCACAAATTAAAAAAAAATATATTAACTGTTGAGAAACATGTTCACTTTCCATATGTAATATCATGCGATAAATTTGGTGACCTCATTCTCGTGGATCTAGCTCGTTCTATTCATAAGAAAAGATACTTTGAGTAATACATTTGTAATTGAACGCCAATAGTCATTTATCTGCTATAAGAATAACTTATTTCTCTGCCCATAACGCTTGGCGAGATTTTGGCAACGAATTTGGCAGAATGTCGCCAACTTGGCGACTTTTTTAAATGTTGCCAAATTAACAAAAATCTCGATCAAATGGATAAGAATGACGCTAAATCGATGAAAATGACGACTAATTGACGAAAATTCTTTGAAAGAATATAAGTATCTACTATAAGAATAACCTATTTTTTTTTTGCTGTAAAAGTAGTAAATTCATTGCATTATATAAGGAAAGTTATGTGCTGCCGATATCAGAATTTTTTATGTTTAAAAAGAGTTCCCTTCAGCAAAAAGCCCCAATTCAAATTGCTATCGGAAATATCGCTAAGATGGTTTGTTTCGACATATTGTTTTTGACAGCATTTAGCTACAATGGAATCGCTGGATTTATCTCAGGATACAAAATTGGGCCCAAATTTCTGGATATCTAACGCTTAGATTTAAAGCACTAATAAGCGTAAAGAGACACAATATAAGCTATGAACATTATAGCTAACCTATAGGATTCCAAAATACTTATCAAGCACAAAAACATCAAATGCATGCTGAACTAATTCACAAAACAAACAATTATATTTTTAAAACACTGACGTTTTCGAAATTTACTTTGACTCTTATCACCATAGAAATAACTTCTAACTGAACGATGTTCTTCTTATATACCTTCATGGAAACCTCTAGAACAATGGTCATAATTTAAGAAAGTTATATTCAATCAAGAAAAGTTTAGCAATTGCCAAAAATTGCTAGGTTTTAACCAAGATTATTACTTTCCTTATATACATAATGTATAAGGTAAGTATTGTTGTTGTTGTTGAGACCCAGACCGTCCGACCTACCAGAAAGGTGTAAGGTAACTGTTTGGACGGCCGAGAAGTGCCACCCAATTTAGACCGGAACCCAGTGGGGGAGGCATCCACAGGGACCGTACCCTCCTTCCCCTACCACCAACCTCTCGGAAGGACTTACGGACCCACATGTTTAACGTGATCGTACTCCGCATGAACACGGCGGCAGTTCTGGCAGCGGCGAGAATCGCGCGCTAACCACTGGGCTGCCGCGCCCGAAAAGAGCCAACAACACGCGGTGTTCCCAGGTGGTCACCCACCCAAGTACTAACCGCGCCCGATGCTGCCTGACTTCGGTGATCTAACGAGAACCGGTGTTTTCAGCACGGTACGGTCGTTGGCCAAGGAAAGTATTGTGACGGGGTCGAAAATTCGAATTCGAGTTTTCGACGGGAGAGCACGTTTCAAGCATCTCTGATCACTGATCAAACATTTTTGAAGTGATGTCTGTCTGTGTGTATGTGTGTGTGAAAGTATGTGTGTGTGTGCGTGTCAGTGAATCTTTGGAGACGATAACTAACGAACGAATGGACCGATTCGAAAGAAATTTGGTATAAATATCACAATCTGTAAACACTGGAAGCCTATTGTTTTTATACGCAATCGAATGTTCAGAACCCCCCTATGACCCGGTCCCAAAAATTTAGTCGAGTCAAATTTTGAAAAAATCGTCAAAAAATCAAAACCGCTAATAAAGTTACTCAAATAGTTCTTATATAATTTTTCATTGGAAAACGATTGACATAAATTTTAGAACGCTAACATAAACCGTTCTCGAGATATTGCACATTTAAAAAAAAATCAAAAATCATAGAAAATAAATAAAATATTTTCTATTGAAAAACATGTTCACTTTTCATATGTAATACCATGCGATAAATTGGGTGACATCATTCTCGTGGATCTAGCTCGTTCCATTCATGAAAAAAGATACTTTGAGTAATACTTTTGTATTCGAACGCCAATAGTCATTTATTTGCTGTAAGAATAACTTATTTCTCCGTTCATAAGGCTTGGCGAGATTTTTGCGACAAATTTGGTGGAATATCGCCAACTTGGCGACATTTTTAATTATTCCCAAAATAAAAAAATCTCGCCAAATTGATAAAAATGACCCTAAATTAATGAAAATAACGACTAATTGACGAAAATTCAATAACTTAGAAAGAATATAAATATCTTTTATAAGAAAAACCTATTTTTTTGTTGTAAAAGTAGTAAATTCATTGCATTCTATAAAGAAAGTCATGTGTTGCCCACATCAGATTTTTTAATTTGTTGACAAGGTCATATAATCCCGACCTTCAACGCATAACAATGGTTGCTTATAAATGTCGTATTTTTTTCAAAACAGGCGGTATGTTATTACGTCATTTTAGGTATTAATAACAATATAAATATTTTAAAGGAAACAAAAGTTTTATTAAGTTTAACTATCATAAAAAAGACTTTTTTTACGGATTATACCATATATAATGTTATATTATAATAAAATCTCTGAGAACGAAATCAAAAATTAAAATCCTTACAATATGCACCATAAAACTCCAATATCTTTAGCGTTACTGAAATAATGTGTGTTTTATAGCCTATAAAAGAATTTCGTGAGCTTTGCTAACCGGTTAAAATAGTAAACAGTTTCCTGAAAGTGAATGACATATTAAAAGCTTTTTTAATCGAAAACCCAAGTAAGCTGACACGTTATTTTGATAAAACCGTTTACTATTACAGATTGGTATAGGAGCGTAGGAGAGTGTGTCAAAAATATCGTTACTCTTATGTCATGTCTGTCTACAATGCACTCTCAAGACAGATTATGTTAGGCAAAAAAAAAAAGGGAATAAATTGAAAGTGTTTACAAAAATTTATGAAGATATGAAGAATTTTATGACATTATGTCTGAAGCTAAAATACATTTGCAGCATTAAAACAAAATATTCGAATATATCATAAATCGCCAATGTGGTAAAATATCTGAAACTGTGTGAGATCTAATGTGTCATAGTAAAAATCCGTTCGATACTGTTACTGATTTGTTTTATGCTGTATTTCTTTTAGGCATTTATACATCAGTTTGTGTGATATATTATTAATTTTCGATAGATATAGCGATTACCACCCTGTATTTGATAATGAGGATATATGAACTTTCTTTGAAAGTTATTATTATAAACATTGTCTATAAAGGTCTCACTGTGTCTGCCGAGTATCGAACAGCGAATCTCCGAATTAATCAGCCGATACTCTAACCATTGAGATACTAGGACGCGTTTCCACATATTTCACATCGAAGTCGACCTTATAATCTCCCAATCTTGATAATCTATTACCTTTGAAGTCAGATCAGCTTGTAACTGTCGATCTGAACTGACACATAGCTTTCTCTATATTTCTTCATACATGCTACCATCCTATATGGGCTTGACCTTAAAACTGGGGTCATAATTCATAAGATTCACTGAAAATTCCTAACTGGATCTATTTTATACACTCGGTTGGCCCGGGTTCGATTCAAGCCACTGCCAAAACTGTCGCCGTGTTCACGCGGAGTACGATCACGTTAAACATGTGGGTCCGTAAGTCCTTCCGAGAGGTTGGTGGTTTGGGGAAGGAGGGTAGGTCCCTGTGGATGCCTCCCCCACTGGGTTCCGGTCCAAATTGGGTGGCACTTCCCTATTGCTCAGCGGTTCACTTTAGTGTACGATACTGATTATGTGCCAATCTATTTCATTTATTTTTACTTTCCCTGCAATACATGGTAATGTATAGGGAAAGTATTGGAATCATGCCGAAAATCGCAACTCGAGTTTTCGACGGATCTACACGATTCGAGACCTTCAGAATATGAAAAAAACCACTTTTAGCGTGACGTCTGTATGTGTGTCTGTGTATCTGTCTGTCTGTCTGCCTGTGCAGATTTTGTATCCACTCTAACTAAAAAACTAATGGACCGAATTTCACAAAATTTTGTAGGTAAGTCACTTGTGAGCGGGGCTGGTGCTGATTAGTTTTGGGTACGATTCGGAATAAAAGAACTCGCCTTTTTTTGCGAAATGGCCCGCAAAAGCTTGTATCCATTCTAGCTGAAAAACTAATGGACCTAATTTCACAAAATTCGGTAGATGAGTCACGTATAGGTCACCCTGGTGCTGATTAGATTTTGGTACGATTCAGAAAAAAATAACCTGCCTTTTTTTGCAGAATGGCCAGCAAAAATTGTCAAAACCTAGACTAAAAAGCTACGTACGCTCAAATATATCCATTAAATGCTTGTTTAATGCGTAATTTTTAACGAAGAAAAGAATAAGACCAACCCCATTACACTAGGACTAGACGTTCTCGAGATATATTAGTTTTTTTCGTATTTTTCCACTCCACCTTTGAAAATAAGTCCAGTTATCAAATGAGAACGAAACTTGAATTAAAAGTGAATTAAATTTAATTGAAATAAATAGAACGTGGATATAAGTTTGCAGGGAAAGTCATGTGCTGCCCACATCAGATTTTTTATTTTGATTTCCATGGTTGCGAGGTGGTCTTTCTGGCGACGTTATTTTGTAAATGCATTTCGTAACATTTAAGTATCGGGCGCATATTTAGGAACCGGGCAACGGCGGGCAATTTGTTCTAGTACTCTATAACTATAATTCATAGGCAAAAGCAAGAAAGTATTATGTGATAAAATCACTATTTTGTTGTGCAACACACAGTCCTTAGCTTAAAAAATAATTTCATGAGATTTTCTAGAATGGATAAAAGTAAACAATTTCCTGAAAGTGACTGGCATGTTAAAAGCTTCTTTAATAGAAAACTGAAGTAGGTTGACATTTTATTTTGATAAAATAGATTAGTATTACAGATACATGCGTTGCTGTAGAGGATTTTTCAAAAAATGTCTTTTCCGTCCTCTCACGTCTCTTTGAAAGGCACTCTCAAGACCGATTAGAGTAGACAAATAAATAAAAAGAAAGGGAAAGTGTTTGACTAGAATGTTTGGAGATAAGGGCAATTTTGTAACGGTATTTGATTCGCTTAAATAACTTTATGATATAAACATAAAATGTCGAGGATAAAATTGTGTGTATATGTAACAAATTATACGTATGCTGTATATCATAATCGCCGCACGTAGACCGTTATGGTATTTATTGCCACATAACAGAAATGTACGTAATCATACTGAAAAAAATACTGTATCTTTCATATTTATACAGTGTGATTCGGAAATCTTTGTACCATCTTTATTTAGAGATAGGGAACACTGAAACATATTTTTCTGCAATGAATGTGTGTCCACAACCGTCACCCTTTGATGCTAGAGGGCGCTGTGGGGCGGAGCCGTAATAGGCTAATTTCCATCAATCTCATAGTAATATGGATTTCGTACGTATAACAGTCGGATCGACCATTTTTGACAGCAATCCAGGACACCGAAGGCGGACAGCCAAACTTCCACACGGCTTTGGCCTACGCATTATGGATGTCCACTGTGTAGTTGATAACGTCCGTCGCCCTGTGAGAACCTCGCTTTTTAAACAAACTTTATCCAGGTAAAATATAATTGGAACCTAACATAGAGTACGTATTTACTGTTCTATAGAGTAGGAACTAAATTAATAAAAATTAGAAATATGACATAATGGTTGGACATGTTGCCCAGTTTGGTATAGTTTGTACATATTCCTATGGGATAGGTTAGCATTCACAGCAACCGTCACTTAAACACTTTGCATTTTGGACTTACAGATTTATCTTGCCGATAACCAGCGTAAACATGGAAATAATTATAGGCGGCGTCGAGGATTGAAAACAGGACTACCGCATGTGACCCCCCCCCCTCATCATTATCACTGCACTATCAAGGCTCAGATGTATGTCAGGCATCTATGACATGTATGACAATGACGAAATATAACCAATATTTGAGCAGGTCAACAGTGTCCTATAGCATCAGAGGTTCGATGGCTGCAGACATGCATTGTTGAATTAATGCCTTTAATTGCATGAATTAACGAAGGAACATTCTAAATTAAATGAAAATTTGAAAGCAAATTCTTCAATTATTCTGTTACAAATATTGATCAATATTATGTTATATATGATTGATCAATATTATATCAATATTACATTTTATATGTTATACATATCGAAATCTTCACGTGCTGTGGTATACCTGGAAGCTCCACTACCTGATCTTCATGTCGTTTCGTTGTCTTTCATGAGCCGTCACGCACACCGTTGAACTGTGCTCAAATCACGACCCAACAGTTCAGCCATCCTTCGAAGGTTCACTCCACCCTCACATAAAACAATGATTTGTTGCCGTTCCTTTGACAACAATTGAACGTATGCGGTACGTCGACGTACTCTTGGCATACTGTGATGATTTTTACAACCTTAAACTAATGACGCTACAATTTAACTGTGATATCGCTCCTCCTAGACCTGAAGTACAGTATCTAAAAGTAATAGTGTGCCGACCGCCTATACCTCCTAATGCTGAGAGATGTTCCTGAAAAGCCGCCTCCGCCAGACGGCGTTGGTCTCGAATAAGCGGTTAAAAGCGAAGGAGTTAACATTGAAACTAACGGAAATTTATTGCAAATGCAATGACAGATATCTTTCGAAATAACTGAAGAATTTGTGTGAAATTTGGTGTGATTATTGTAAGTGGTATACACAAAAATTCATTTGATTTTCTTTTCAGAGAGATTGAGATAGGGATATATTCGTAATTTTAAAATTTTATTTAACTTGATCTGGTGTTCGTTCAAACCTTTGAGGTCCAAAATAATCAGGGTCATTTATCACAGCAACTTGAAATGCGTTATGACGTTTCCTCTTGTGGTACATTTCAGTTCTTTTGATGTTGAAGCTTATCGGATTAGCCCGTCCTGGGCCCGCCATAGGACTTTACCTGGTTTTAGAGGATGACTCGAAAATCAGAGAAAGTTGGAAATCTAAATTTAATATATCGTTTTCTTTTGGGGTGTATTTTAATTCTTTCAATTGTGAACCGTACCGGGTTAGCCCGTCTTAGGCCCGCCTTAGAAACTCACCCGTTCTTGCAGTATAACTCGAGAACAGGTGTATCTGAAAATTCGAAGTTTAGAATATCCTTGCCATTTGCTGTATATTTTATTTCTTTGGATAAAAAATCTTATCGGGCTAGCCCGCTCTAAGCCCAACAAAAGGAATATATCGTTTCTTGAGAATAACTAGAAATTCGGAGCATCTAGAATGTATACATTTAATATGTCATTGTCCTTTGGGGTATATTGCATTTCATTGCATTTCGAACCTTATCGGGTTAGCCCCTCTTGGGCACGCCATAGAAATTTACCCGCTTTTCAAGAATACCTCGATCAATCGGAGTAGCTAAAATATGTAAATTTAGTATGCAATTTTCATTTGGATGGATTTTAATTTCGATGTTGAACCTCGTCGGGCTAGCCCGTCTTGGATCCGCTGAAGAATGCATTCGTTTTTGAAGAATAACTCGAGAACCGAAGTATCTAAAAATTCCAAATTTAACATGTCGATGGCTTTTGGGGTATATCTCAGTTTCTTCGGATTTGAACTTTGTCGGGGTAGTCCGTCCTGGACCCGACATAGGTATGGACCCATTTATTAGAATACCTGGAAAATCGGGGAAACAAGAAAATATAAATTTAGTACATCCTTATCTTTTGGGGAATATTTTAATTCCGTCGTTTTTGAACCGTATCGGGCTAACCCGTTTCGGGTTCACCTTAGGATGTCACTTTTTTGGTGGAATAACTCTAGAACCTGAGTATCAAAAAGTTTCAAGTTTAGAATGTCGTAGTCATTTGCGGTATGTCTAAGCTTATTGGATTAAAAACCTGATCGGGCTAGCCCGTCCCGGTCCCAACAAAAATAATGTAGTCGTATTTTAAGAATAACTCCAAAACTGTAGCAGCTAGAATATCTAAATTTAGTATATCATTGTCTTTTAGGGTGCATTTTATTTCTTTGGATTTTAAACCTCTATCAGACTCGCCAGGCTTGGGCCCGACATATTGATAATGACTTGTTTTGCGAGAATAACTCGTAAATCGGAGCAGCTAAAAATATCTAAATTTAGTATATGAATTTCTTTTGCTGTTTATCATAATTTATGATTTGAACCTCATCGGGCCTGCCCGTCTTGAGTCCGCTTTAGGAATGCGATCGCGTGTGATGAATAACTCGAGAACCGGGGTAGCTAAAAATTCCAAGTTTAGCATGCTATTGTCTTTTGTGATATATTTCATTTTTGTAATATATCACAAAAGACAAAAGGGTTAAAATATACAGCAAATGACAAGGATATGCTAAACTTCGAATTTTTAGATAAACCTGTTCTCAAGTTATAACAAAAACAAGTAAAGTCCTATGGCGTGCCAAGGACGGGCTAGCTCGGTAAGCTTCAAAATCGAAAGAACTGAAATGTACCACAAGAGAAAATGTCATACCGAATTTCACGTTACTGTGATTAATGAACTTGATTATTTTAGACCTCAAATGTTTGAACGACCACAGATAATGTTTAATAACATTTTAAAAATACGAATATATCCTTAGCTCAATCTCTCTGAAAATCAAATGACATTTTGTGTATACCACTTGTAATAATTACACCAAATTTCACAAAGATTCTTCAATTATTTCCAAAGATATCGATCATGCCGTTTGCATTAAATTCCCATTAGTTTCAATGTTAACTCCTCAGCTTTTAACCGCTTATTCGAGACCAACGCCGTCTGGTGGAGGCGGTTTTTAGGGAACCTGTTTTTCGCCTCGGTCGGCATACTATTACTTCTAAACACTGTACCTGAAGCTTTTATGCTGCTCGGCAAGGAGTTACGTCACTATGAGTAACGAAACTGTGATCTTTATCATATTTCGGCTTATTGTTTCCATTGCCTGATTTACATAAAGCTACACCTACAACATTATGGTGTTGCGATTTAAATTGTGAGCAGTGTACATATAATATGTAAAAGTATTGTGACGTTGTCGACAATTCGAATTCGAATTTTCGACGGGAGAGCACGTTTCAAGCATCCCTGAATACAAATCAGATGTTTCTGAGGTGATGTGTGTGTGTGTGTGTGTGTGTGTGTGTATATATAAGTGTGTTTGTGTATGTGTGCGTATGTGTGTGTCTATGTGTGTGTGTGTGTGTGTGTGTGTGTGTGTGTGTGTGTGTGTGTGTGTGTGTGTGTGTGTCAGTGAGTCTGTGGAGACGATATCTCACGAATTAAATGAGCGATTCAAACAAAATTTAGTACAAAAATTAGAATCCGTAAATACTAGGAATCCTATTGTTTTTATACGCTATTGAATGTTCGGAACCCCTTAAATTTCCATGTGAAATTTTGCAGAAATCCCCCAAAATCCAAAACCTTTAATAAAGTTACATAAATAGTCATTTCTTATGTCATTTTTACTTTCTTTATATACAATAATGTATAAGGAAAGTATTGTGACGGGGTCGAAAATTCGAATTCGAGTTTTCAACGGGAGAGTACGTATCAAGCATCCCTGATCACGAATCGAACATTTTTGAGGTGCTGTCTGTGTGTGTCTGTGTGTGTGTGTGTGGGTGTGTGTGTGTGTCAGTGAGTCTGTAGAGGCGGTAACTGACGAACGAATAGGCCAATTCGAATGAAATTTGGTACAAAAATTACAAAAATTAAAATCAGTAAACACTGGAAGCCTATTGTTTTTATACGCAGTCGGATGTTCAGAACCCCTCTAAATTTTCGAGAGAAATTTTGAAAAAATCGTCAAAAAATCAAAACCTCTGATAAAGTTACGCAAATAGACATTTCTTATGTAATTTTTTATTAGAAAACGATTGACACACATTTTTGAACGCTAACATTGAACCGTTCTCGAGATATATATCTAAATTAACGAAAAACTCGCTAAATGGATAAAAATGACTCTAAATCAATGAAAATGACGACTCATTGACGAAAATTCAATATCTTGTAAAGAATACAAATATCTACTATAAAAATAACTTTTTTTTTTACTGTAAAAGTAGTAAATTCATTGCATTAAATAAGGAAAGCCATGTGCTGCTCACATCAGATTTATCATTTAAAAAAAATTGACACAAACTTTAGGACGCTAGCATGAACCGTTCTCGAGATATTGCACATTATTCGAAAAAATCATCAAAAATTCATATAAAATTACAAAAATATTAACAATTTCGAAATATGTTCACCTTTCATAAGTAATATCATGCGATAAATTTGGTGACATCATTCTTGTGGATTTAGCTCATTCCACTCATGAAAAAATATACTTTGTGTAATACTTCTTTATTTGGACGCCAATAGTAATTTATCTGCTATAAGAATAACTTATTTCTCTATACATAACGCTTGGTGAGATTTTGGCTTAATGTCTCTAACTTGGCGACTTTTTAAAATGTTGTCAAATTAAAGAAAGTAATCACCAAATTGATAAAAATATGATGTTAAATCAATGAAAATGATGACTAATTGATAAAAGTTTAATATCTTGTAAGGAACACAAGAGTAGACTATAAGAATAACCCATTTGTCCGTCCGTCCTTCCGTAACGCTTGGGGAGAAATTTTGCTGGATGTGGTCAACTTGTCCACTGTTTTAAATGTTGCCAAAGTGATATAAATGTCGCCAAATTGATAAAAATAACGCCAAATGGGAAGTAATGTTTTGCAAGTTTTGATTGACGTCATATGACGGGTATATCCTCTATGTACGAAATACTATTTTCTCTGTTTATCTGTAACACTTGGCTATGCATTTGGCGAACTTGCTGAATACTTAAGCAAAGTATCGGTCCAGATTGACAAAAATACCGTCAAAATTGCAAAAACGACACCTAATTGAGGGATTAATAATTAAAATAATTTAATATTTATACTATATCTCTTATTTAGGGTTGTATTAATATTGATAATTGTTTATTTAGAGTTGCGCGAATATACGTTAATTGTTTAAATTGAAATAGGTTTTGCCATCCGAAAAATCCCCAAATGTACAATTCAACGATAAAAACACAGTACCGTGGATCTTTTACAATATTATTTTTACTGTAAAAGTAGTAATTTCATTGCATTATGTAAGAAAACTCATATGCTGGCCACATCATATTTTTTACGACGTCACTGGGTGTAAGTGTCTCACTCGTTGTGAAATCGACACTGATATCAACGAATTCATCAAAATTCGGAAATGTTTCATTACACTCATTCTTAAAATCCTTCAAAAAATCTTCCAAACCTTGGAGGTCGTCGTCGGTATTTCTGGCTGCGTCACAATATTTGGCACGTCATCTGGCCTGAATGAAAAAATTAAAATAAAACGATGGTATAAATATTTTTGTTCTTATAATTTTAGTTCGACTTTACATACCCTTTACTTATACTACGCATTTTAAGAATACACGAATAGTAAAATATATTTCACAACTGAAAAGTCTTACCTTTCATAATTTCACTTCCATTTTATAATGAACTCAGAATCGCTTTCATGGGGCTAATTTCGCAAAAGCAATTAGCTTTGTGTTGCTTTGAAATATACTGCTTTTAATACAACGAGTACTATTTTTTGTTTATTTGAACATAGAAGGCGATAATCGTTAACTCCAAATTAAAGTTCGAGAGCGAGGTTAATGGGCGTTCGGAGTGAACTTGTCGATAAATCATATTTTGTCATTACTGCGTCCTCAGTGTATCGTTAGATTGCTATTTTGTTGAAATTATTGGATTTTGTCACTGTAGGAGCTATTAGATGTTTTATGGTATAGATTGGTAGAAAAATGGAATACAACCACACATTTAGAATTAAAATTTAAAATTCATTAAATTGAAAATAATATTTTGATTATAAGTTGGATGAAATATTGGAATCGTTAAATGGTTTTTTCTAAAAAATTTCTTCATTCGAGCAGCTGGTTGGAATAGAGGTGTATTTCCGTGGCAAAAGCAAAAAATAACAGCTTTGTTGAAAGCTTTTACTTAACTCGTCAAGACTGATTTGAGGTCGTCTGTCTGTCTGTCTGCTTCAAAATTTTGATGACCCTTTTAAAATAGTTTCCTACGTTCTAGAGAGTCGACATTTAGTACGCAACTTAGTCTAGTAAACACTGATATATCTGTTAGAAAGTAGAAAATTTGGCTTATCAGTTGCTAGCAAATTTGATATTTATATTGTGACAATTGAAATGATAACTCATACCAACTGTGTAAAGTTTATCTTTTGAATTAAATCTACGTATTCTTGTAAATAATTGTAAAATTTTATCTTGAAAACGGACCTAAAGACGCCTGGTTGACGCACTAGGAAGCGTTGGAAATCCGAATTTAATAAGAATCAAATTTACTTCATATGTACGGGATCCAAGTGGATCGAGATTAACAATTAAAACTGCTAAAGAACAGTTGTGGTACAATTCCTATTGCTTAGTTAATCAGTTGGTAGCAAATGTAATGTTTCTGTTTTGACAGTTGAAAATATAAGTCGTTCCGCGACTCTTGATAATACCGAACTGTACAATGTGTTTATCTTAAATTAAAGCGACATATTCTTGTAAATATTTGTAAAATTTTATACTGAATCCGGGTCTAAAGATGCCTTGTGGATGCCACAAGAAACGTAGTTACTCGTATTTTTATTAATTCTAATTATGATGTGTTCCATATTATTATTTACACACTTTGTTCTTTATTAGCAACATTGATTTTTATATGTATCAGTGCAATAACTGGCTATTACTTTTTGTGTGGCAACACATATGTTTATAGTAGTGATTGTTGTGAGACCAGAAATAGATCTCACACTACGTATGGTGAGACAGTTTTATGTACATTATTTATTGTGTCTGAAACGTCAAACAGCACTTACAGTTTGAATGACGCCAAAGTTTACAGCACGTGAACCAAAGGTCAGATAAAACCATAAATTTAGGGGCGTCAAGACAGAGGGGGCCGAACGAACTCTTACGAAAATGTGAAGTAACGATATTGGATGGAAAGGCAAACCGATGGAGAAGGTACTTGTTGCGTTACCCTGAATGCTGCAAATCAGAGAAAAGGGGGAGTGACAGTCCCGAGGCAAAAGAGCCACAACCTGTGACTTAAGAGCGACACTTGTTATATAGTAGTTGGAGATCCTTGCAACCATATGAACGACACTTCATATAGCGATATAGAAGCACGATGACTTGGTTAATATGAACGATAATACTTGTTCGACATTATGACTAGAACGATGATGATACTCAGTTAAGAGATATATGGATGACTTGGTAAGAAACGTTCGTACAGCACGACATTTAAGAGAGGTGCGAGTACTCACTACAGCAGTACAATATGATCGTCGATATTACGTGTCAGTGAATAATACTTCGAGTTAATTCGAGTAATATGATCGGCGAAATACGTGGCGGTGACCAAGCCAAGACAGCCTTGAAAGTAAGTTGTTGACAGCCTTGTTCCTCAAATATGATATCTGGTCCTAACTACATTTTAGGCAATTTAAGTGGTCTCACATGGTCTCTACGCCAGGATAATGAATAATAAGAATAATTGTTGTAATTAAATAATCGAGTATGTCATGATGTTAATAAATGTTTTATTGACAATGTTAAAATGGTGATAATATATAGTTAAAATGGTGCAGTCAATTTAGTATTATATTAATTAATAATTCTTTTACAGAACTCACGCGAAAGATAAATAATTGGAGGGTTAATAGCGGCACATAATGCAATGTACTTCAATAATAATGAGTTCCACTATGTACGATTTTACGGCCACGTTAAGATGTATATTATATGTTAATGATTTATTAGGCTATAAGTTCAACTTCCTTTCCCACAATTGTAAACTGCTAAAGTTGTTCCTTCCTGTGCATGGTAATGTTTAGGCTTATTTTATTTATACTTTTTATGGTAATAATAATTTTCTTTCATTTTCATTACTTTTCTTATATACATAGTATAATGTATAAGAAAAGTACTGAGATGGAATCAAAAATTCGAATTTGAGTTTTCAACAGGAGAGAGCGTTTCAAGCATTCCTGAATAGGAATGAAAAGTTTTTTAGGGGATTTCTGTGTGTTTGTGTGTGTCAGAATGTGTGTGTATGCGTATCCGTGAGACTGTAAGTGCGATATCACACGAAGGAATAGAGCGATTTGAATGAAATTTTGTGCAAAAATCAGAAGCATTAAGTACTGGAAGCTTATTGTTTTTAAACGCAATCTAATGTTCGGAAGACCCCCAAATCAAAGAAGCTGAGGATGAAAGAAATATATAAGTGTGTGTGTACCTGGGCAGTCCGTAGTGAAGCATCGTACGACCATGACATTTGGTACAAAGGTACTTCAGGACCCGAATAGGTACCCTCGGCGTTACTTTTAAAAGTGTCTTATCAGTGTTTAGGATATTTCATGTTTTATCTTGATTTAAGCCTGTATTTACACAAATAGATCCCTTAGCGACCTAAAATGTTATCACAGTTTCCATCATGACACCATCGGAAGGAAAAAACAATTTTCTGTCAAACAAACTTGCAGTTATGCCCATAAAATTATTTGAAGTTTTGTCAGTTCTATTTTTTTCTGCGTTGTGGAGAACCTGTTTTGAGTTTTTGAGTATGGTGTTATGCTTATCTGAATTGTTTAAGTACCCGACACCTATTGTGTGATGGCCAATATATAAATTGGTTTAACTGTGCTGAGATGGTTGAACTTAAAATTTTATTATTTTTTATAACTACTCTTCTTAATGCAGGGTACAATTTCTAGTATATATCTATATATCTATATACATATACCAGAAATTGTACCCCGGCATTAAGCAGGGTAGTTATAAAAAATAATAAAATTTTAATTTCAACAATCTCAGCACAATTAAACCAATTTATATATATATATGTATATATATATATATATATATATATATATATAATATATATATATATAATATATATATATATACATATATATATATATACATATATATATATATATATATATATATATACATATATATATATATATATATATATATATATATATATATATATATATATATATATATATATATATATATATATATATAATCCCATTAAATTTAGACCAGGAACTAGTGAGCATAATACTTACACTACTGCTGCGAGTAAATTACTTCTAAATTCTTTCAATCAAATAAATGATAGTTTACGTCAGTCTAGCAATAATTACCTCATTCTAAATTATAGTAAGGAATTAAAGAATAGATTAACATCTCTTAAAAAACTAATAGGATCTCAAACTTTTGATTTTAAAGACTTTTTCAATAATATCAAGATCAATAATATCTCAGATCTGTATGACGTAATATAATTTTAACTCCATACGATGCGTATATTACTAATCTTTCAACTCATACCAGTTTTGAAGTTTTTCCTAAACTTCTTCACTTTGTTATTTCCAATAATTATATTTTTCAAGGAAATAAATTATACCTACAAGTCTCAGGAGTTCCACTGGGTGACTGCAGTAGCAGTATGTTAGCTAATTTATGTCTTTATCATTTTGAACAGTCTTTTACATCAATAGATTATACATTATGCAGATATGTTGATGATCTGATTTGCTTAGTATATACTGAAAATTGTGTCATGAATATAGATTTCTATCCTGATAATTTGGAATTAATTCCTAATGAAGCTACTATTAGTAAAAGTATTAATTTTTAACACTTTACAATAAAGTTGAAAAGTGCTTATGACTTTGTACATTCTGTCTGTCTGTCCGTTAGCACGATAACTGCCGTAAAAATGACTTAATCAAAATGAAATTTTAGTATGTTGTTCAGACGGTCTATAGGACCTATGGGAATATAAATAAATAATATCACCCAATTAGTTTTGGATTGAACCCGGGTTGAAAAAATGGAATACATTGAGCCCTATGGGACCTAATTTTTCAAGCATTTTTTAAGCGGATTTAAAATTCACAAATTGCTTCGAAAATTTTAGGCAATATTCAAATTGTTCCATAAAATATATAAAAAAAAATTCAGCGAAATTTATTCAGTTGTTTTTTAAATAAAAATTAAAATAATAATAACACCTCTTATATGAAGCGATCACGTGTCCATGATATGAAACGATCACATGACCCACTTCAAAATGATATATGGCATCCATCTTGTGTCAAAATCGTGATTTTTAAAGTTCTTTTTAATTCATATTGAATGTTGTCCTAAAACTACTAGATTGTGCGTCCTAAAACTACTTTATTTTTGCCTAAATTCTGTGCATCTACATACTGAAACACCGCAATGACAATATATTTCAGTTTAAATGCTCTTCCAAATTTGATTATTTCTACTATTAAGCCTATTTTTCACCTATGTAAAATGTAAACAGCAAAATATGTAGAATGCGTTGTATTAGAATCGCTGTAATTCTTTAACACAAAATCATTTAGTCCATGGAGTCTGCTTAGCTGATGTGAATGAAATATTCATTAATTTTAGAAAGAGACGGACGATATTTTTCGATGAAGTTTTACGCATAGAGTTTACTTACTTGTAGCTCAATGGTCTTAATTTTTAAATAAAATAAATTATTATAGTATTGTGATGAATGACATGAATGGGGGAATTATTTATGAATGAAATGTTGCTTTTATAGAGAGAGCCAGGCGTGTTATTTTTTTATGACGTCATTTGAATGAATTTCAGTTGTTTTCGATGAAGTTTTCAAATATAATAAATTATCGTAGAATTATGATAATTCTAAAATTATTACCGAGGAATGTATCACATTTTAGAGATGTTTAAACCAGGCAATTTATACTTTAATGCCGTCATTTGAATGAAGTTAATTTTTTTCGATGAAGGTTTAAGGTTTCAAATATAATAAATTAATGTAGTATTGTGATAAGTTTTAAAATATTACCGAGGAATGTATTGCATTTTAGACATGTTTAAATAAAATTGCATTGAAGTTGGAAAGTGTTCCATAATCAATGCTTTAAGCATGATTGATCTTTCTTGTTTGGATTTAAATCTTTTTATTGAACCTTCTAATAGAATTGTTACTAATTTATATTAAAAAGACTCTTTTAATTTTAACATTAATAAAATCTTACCATTTAATTCCTGCAACTCGTTTCTATTAGTTAGAAATATTATTCTTAATCAGCTTTTTTGAATATATAGATTATCTGATAAAAAATTTCATGCTTTACATATTGATATTGATAATCTAAAAATTACCAGCAATTTATATAAATATCCCTCTTATTTTGTAAATGGTATAGTTAAAAAATTCAGATTAGCTGGATTTTCATGAATTATTTTTATGGTGTTTTATATATTAGCCTGATATCTCTCTTCTCTTGTTTTAATTATATTTTATTTTTACATCCACTTACACATTAGCCTTTCTATTACTGCCCCTCTTGATTGCATATTATCTCTTGTACATGTCTTTTTGCATTACTGTTATTTATTTCTTACGAATGGTAACAGTAGATCATATCTTATTCCTCTGTGAATGGCAAGACTCGGCATTTCTTTCTGTGCTGCCGTGCTCGACAGGTTCATGTATTTTTTCAGTTAGATTCCAGGTATCCTTCTTTCTTTTTATTTTTCTTCTTTATGTCTGTATCTCACGTAGAAATAGTTTATAGATATAATCTATCTATTTCTTCATAAACATACATTTTTGTGTTTGCTTCTGCAAGACACTTGGACTTGAAAACGAATTTTGAAGAAGTGAACAAATCCTGATTTAGACCTAGAGCCTTGTCCACGTGTATAGCGTTTGTGCTTGGATTTCCTCTGTTTTTCTTTTATCGATATCATACCTTTGTATTTTGATACTTTTCTTAGACTTGATGGATCGAAATTTGTATTTTTTTCCATTTGCTTGAAGATTTGCTGTTTTATACTTTTATTTTGTAAGCCTGTTAGAAAGTTAGGCTTTTCGAGTTACAGCTTCTCAATTTTCTTTCATTGGACCTTCAAAAATTTTTATTATATATATATATATATATATATATATATATATATATATATATATATATATATATATATATATATATATATATATATATATATATATATATCTATATATATATATATATATATATATATATATTTATATATATATATATATATATATATAATATATATAATAAAATACATACATATATATATATAACAGAAACTCTTTGAAACGTGTTTTTTTATGGCGAATCTTACATAATAAAGTCTGTCTGTGTGTGCAGTCTGTATCGGTAAATTTAGACGTCTTATCACCATGAAATTTGGTACACATGTACCTCAGTGCCCGAATCGGTGCACTTCGATGTTATTTTTTTTAATTCCGAATTAGTGTTTTTAGTTATTTTATATTTTGCCCGATTTAAGCCAATATTTACACAGATCGATGCTTTAGTGAACTAAAATATTATCACTGAGTTTTCATCTTGGCACCATTGGAAAGATCGAGCAATTTTATTTCAGAAACTATGAACGGAGTCCATGCACATTAGGCACATTTTAATGACTCTTTAAATATATATACTTTTTGTGCGTTTTAAACGCCTCCTAATTTTATAGTAGGATATACAAAATTTTACATGCCATCCAACGTTCATATTTTAACAGCAGCTCCTAAATATTTCACAGACTGCAAAAAAAATTTATAAGCCTATTTGATGTTAATTTTTGTAAGACCACAATGTCTTCAAATATTGTTGTTTTCGTAGCGGGTCTACACTGATTTGCGGATCCTTTAACTTTTGACTATTAACGTCATTTTTTTGACGTTATTCTGATGTTTGCGGTGATATAGTGGTATTTATCTGTAGCCTAAAAAAGAGGTCCCTTCTCAGATCACGTGCATGCTCTTCGAATTAATTAAAGGCCGGAGATCCGAACAGCTTTAAGACGCGACTGCGCATGCTCTTAAACTAAAGAGGTAGACATGGGGGATTTAATCTTTTAACTTACCAGCAAAAGACTTATTTATTATCAGTGTTGATCAAGATTCATTTTTCTAATAGTAAGCGACAGGGCTACTATTAGAGATATGAATCCCTGCTTAGAATTATTAAATTGACCTCTGCCTAAACTCCCGGACAACAACGGGTACATTTTCTATACATAAAAAAGCAAGAAATATAAGCGCCGTACCATGATATTTTGGTACTTCATAATCCGGGACAATGCGGTTCGGTGAGATTTTGTTAGTGTTGTTGTGATGGTTTCTGCAGGTATATTATTAAAACGTTCTTTAAATTTTGTTTACTTAAATTTATAGCTAATTCTCGGAAACAAAAGAATGTTACATCGATATGCCAGCTTATAACAAACACTGAATAAATAAATAAAGTGCTGCATGTGTGCGCTACCCCATGACCCCGTCAACGACGGTTGAATTCTGTATTTATTGATATAAGATTTTAACCCAAAGATGAAGTTTTTGCGTATGGTCTTGAAAACGCATTATCTTGATTATACAGTGCGCGAAAAAAGTATAAGGACAAGCGAAAACTCGCCGAATCTAGAAATCCTTTAGACGAAAATGTATGCAAATTTCTTAAGTAAAAATATTGATAAAATTAAGTTCTTTTTCATGTAAATTAGTTAAATTTTCAAAAATAAATATATATAAATTTACTTTATAAATTTTAAGCCCATATGATCTTGGAAAAAAATATAAGGACAACTGTTTTTCATCTAAAATTATAGTAAAATTTGTATATTTGAAAGCAGAAAATGACCATTTCAAATATAAAGACTGGGTTTCTAAACAAAATTCACACTTGCTTCATTTCTTCATGATTTTTGTACGATGCCAAAAGGAACTCATCTGTCTGACCTTGAGAAGTGGGAAATTCTTGCTTTTAAAGAATGTGGATTGAGTGGGCATGAAATTTCGAAAAAAATTAAAAGATCTAAAACTGTAGTTTATAATTTTCTAAAAGAACCTGAAATGTATGGAATGAAAAAACGAACTGGAAGACCAGAAATTCTAACGCATTGACAGAAAAGAATGGTTGTAAGAAGAACTTGCGAGAAAAAAGAAACTGCAAATGAAATTAGAAGAAATTTGAACTTACCATGTTCCGAACGAACAGTTCAAAATGTTTTGAATAAACATCCGAATATTTGGTATGGAAAGTTAATGTCACGTCCGCCTCTTAAAGAGGAACATAAGGAACGAAGACAAGAATTTTCAAATGAATACATTTCTCTCGGTCCAAAATGGATTAATGTAATCTTTTCGGACGAAAAGAAGTTCAGTCTTGATGTGTCAGATGGTTTCGCTATTTTTGGTATAATCTGCGTAAAACCAAATAAGTTTTTTCCAAACGTCAATACTGTGGGGGCACAGTAATGATTTGGGGCGTTTTTGCAGCATACAGAACCACGCGTATAGTCTTTATCAAGTACTAAATGAACTCTGGCAAATATGTTGATATGTTGGGCAAACATTTGTTACCTGAGGCCCCACTAATAACTTCAGGAGACTATATTTTCCAACAGGATAACACTTCCATACACATTTCTAAGAGTGCAAAACTCTGGTTTGAAGCTAATTCAGTAAATTTACTTGATTAGCAGGTGAGGCGTCCCGATCTCAATCCAATAGAAAATTTATGGGGCCTTGTAGCCCGAGAAGTTTATAAAAATGGCACACGATACCTGTATAAACAGGATCTTGTGTTAGCCATCAAACAATCTTGGAAGAACATTTCCATAGACACTTGAACTTTCAGTATCGATGTTTATTCAAGTAATTGAAAAAAAAACGTTGTTCTCTTGATTATTAAGAGAAATATTAAGTAATTTAGAACATATCCTTATACTTTTTCTATATTTTATATAGTGATAATCTTCATAAGGTAAACTTTTGTAAGGTTCATATTTATTGTTTTATGTGTTGTAAATGTTATTGTATAATGTCATATTAGAGATCAGAAATATCAAAAATTAATTTAGATTAAGTGAAAATAAAGTATATTTTCATTCAATTATATGCTGTCCTTATATTTTTTCACGCACTGTAGATACTATTGCCCCTCTGGAAGACAACCTGCGCCCCTTTGGTACGTAGTATTTGATATCGCTAGGCTAGCGTAACGTCTGTACTGACCATTTATTATTATATTATAACCGGACTCTGTATAAATACATATTTAATTGTTATTACCACATTTCTTAGCATATGCATTGAAAAGAAATATTTTCTGTCATCTCACAAAATACGGATTGTTATTAATATGTAGTACATAATTGGGGGTGTTTATTGCCCCCGGTTTTACAGGATTATTTTTCCTGATTTTTTTCAGTCTCACCTTTTTTGCAGTTCCGTGCTACACTGTTATACATTCATTTATAAGATGAAATTGTACCTATTGTGTGACAAACTGTTGGTAACTGCACTTTAATGCCAAATTTTTAAAAAGTAACAAATAAATCTTACTATCGTATATAAAACATTTGACACATCATAGAAAAAATCATCTGTGTAAATAAAAAAACCATTACGTGATGTTAGATTTATGTATTTTATAATATCAAAGCTGTATACATTTAAATACTTATTGAACAGAAATATGCATTTATTATTTCTGATCAAAAGATAACTTCGGGTTTCACTTCACTATGTAATTCGAAATGTGTTTAGCATGGGAAGTTGAACAAGCTGGATTGGCGTAAGAGCGGTTGCCATACACACTCCTCCAGCTTTTAATGATAAAGCAGCCTGGGGAGGTGCCTATCTGCATCTCAACGAAGGTTTGGTGGGAATCCGCCATGCTCTTGACGACTGTCGTTGAAGAGGAATTTAGTACAGTCTTAATCGTTTACGTGGTACAGTGACCGCCGGTTATAAGATTCAGTGGTTATAAGAAACAGCCGTTTATAAGACTCAAAACGACAGAAACAAATACAAACTTCGTTTTAACATTAAAATTGTGTCGCTTATAAGAAACACGATTCCGCTTATAAGAAACAGTTTTCTACAGAAAATTTGTTGATTTCCTTGCGACGCTGGTGTAAAAAAAAAAAATCGATTTGTTTAAGGTTAACTGAAGGACGAGTTGTTATCTCTTGTCTCTGGACGTACGGGGAGGGGGTGGGAGTTTGCTATGTAACAAAGGATGACAGAGGATTTCTCCGCAGAAAGACTTGGGGAGTACAACCACAAACCAGTAAGAAACGAGCTTTAATCTTTTGGCAGTTAAGGAAACGTACTGATAAGGAAAGGCATCTTTGCTTATGCACTCAAATAAGATTCGTACAGCTTTAGTTAGTCATTTTATGTTTTGCTAGTGAAGCATGTCGCAAACCCTTACTTTGCTTGAAAAGCAAAGTTTACTTAAAAAGTATGATTCTCCACCTCCGTGTAGTCAATAAGCAAGAAAACAACCTTGCTTGATGCTATCCATATGATCGCAGGCGCATGGAAAAAAGTTTCTGACATATGCATTTTTAATTGCTTCCGTAAAGCAGGATTTTTGAAAAATAATGTTGCCATACCAGCAGAAGATGAAGAAGAATTTAAAGCACCTTTCGAAGAATGGATTCACATCGACGAAAATTTACAAAGATCTGAAGAAAACAATGATGATGACATAGTGCGGAAATTCAGAATGTTTGCAATGAAGAAGAAAATGAAGACGACGTTCCACAAGAAGAAAATTTTCCTACAGCCAAACAGTCGCGAGAAGCCCTAACTATAATTAGAAAAACTCTTGAACACAGAGGGGCATCAGAAAAAGTTTATGGACTGTTTTATGATTTAGAAATGGATGTACGTAAACTAATCACAGACTCGTTAGCACAAACAATACTGGATAAGTTTTTTGCTATTCTTCAGTAATAGATTACGGTATGTATGAAAATGTACTATGCTCTTATACATAAATGAACGACCTATGAGTTTTACTTTTTATTCTTATTTAACTGCATACTATATGCATATAGATAATAATTTAAGTTGTAAGGCTTAATTTGTAAAATGAGAAATATTTTTGAATGCAAAACTTAATTTACAAATGTATTATGTACGTACTAATATTTTACTTATATACATTTATCTTTTAAATTCTGTAAAACTGTGTTCAATAGTTAGTATTTACAATGGAAGAACGATATTTAAAAAATTTCCGGATTTAAGAAACAACTGCTTATAAGAAACAAAACGAGCGAAACGAACGTGTTTCTTATAAGCGGCGGTCACTGTACTGGCATATGGTGAGTGGTAGTGCCATCATTGCGAAGGCTGCTTACTTTTTTCATCTGGATATCATCTTATAGACACAGCTGCCAGCGGTCAGGGAAGACATAGCCTATCACCTATCTGTTACAGAGATTGAACGATTGGAAAAAAATATAATTTCGACTATTTAAATCGATATGTATTTTATATGGATAGTTAAACGAATTGGAATGTGAGATGTTGCCTGTTACTTCAATTGACTGGAATAGTTGAATTAAATTTCAATTGGATTTAATCAAGTGATAGAGTGCCTACAGGCTGAAAGATAGTGATATCAATCGATAAATAGACTCATGTCAGTAACGTCTTACATAAAATTGCAGTGATTCGTTTAAATCCATCAAAATTGTCAGTTGATGATTTGAGCCTTTAAAAATGTATAGCAATAAATATATTATAATAAAAATATATAATAATAAATATATAATAATAAAAATATATAATAATAAAAAGTACTAATATATAATAATAAAAATATATAAAAATAAAAAGTACTGTATGTTTATAGCACTTACAAATCCCCTGTACTTTTTGCTGAATAAAAAAATCTTAAAAATCCTTATTTGGGGGTTTTTCTGAGACATTTCCCCCCACCGATTACTAATAACTTTAAATTTAATATTAACATAATTTTATGTTTTTGTTAAATTATATTAATACTCTTTTCTTAATCTTACTTTAATTATTTCGATATTATTAATTTAGCCATAAATTGAATATTAAAATACTTTCATGTTTTTGTTTAATCAAATTGATACTAACTTCTTAATCTTACTTTAATTATTTCTGTAAAGTAAGGCTTAGAAAATCAACTGCAATGGCTTACTGGACATTTCAAAGATGAAATCATTGAATAGAAGTTTTGACATTATTTTCTGTTTGTGACACTTGTCAATTTTTGTCAACATACCGCTTAAAAAATAATAGCTTATTCTCACTCTTCCAGTTCTTCCTGCCAACGAGTGAAGATATGTCAACATCTTACATCCTCTATTTCTCTCGAAAGAGTTTTCGTAATCAATGTAGGTCTGCAGCAGATGTTGCTTTAGGCTGTACTAAACTTTTTGATGACAAGTTTTTTAGTAATTTTAAGATGTTTATGTCTTATTGCAAAAACAAGTCATGTGTTCTTGACATACATGATTTAAACAACATATTAAAACAAATTTCGATATCGAGAAAAAAATTAAATGTTTATTACAACTCAATTGGGCTTAAAATGTATAGTTATATAATCGTTATTAACAATAATAAACATACACGATTTTAGGAATATTGCTTGAATATCTTGAATTGTATTTGGTTCTCTGTGAAATGGTAAAATTTCAATTTTTCGAAAAAAGATTGGTGTTAAGTTGTGAACAATTGTGTCTGTCGTACGGCATGCACGACATTTCGTAATTCAAATTACAGATGCCAACCTAGCTAATGAGCTGTTTAAATGCTGCGGAGGGAGCCAATGGCAATACAAACATAAATAAGCAGCGCATCCCCTTCTTCACTTCAACGAATCAACAACGACACTACAATGTGAAAAGAAAAAGGTTTGAGAGAATGTTCTAGAACTTTCCAGATGATGCAATTTCGACAGCGTCCTAGACGCACCTGAAGTTTTTGGTAGTCGTCTTAAAACTTTCGAACGAGGTAGCATCATGTTTTTGGTTTTTGTGAAAAAGTGTCTGTAGATTGTGAGCAATAGAATGGTAGCCTGCGCAAGTACGCGAAGTGCAACGATTTTCCCACATCATTGAGATGGCACGAATGTGCACGTAACAAAGAGTAGAGGTAACCGATTTTCAATTGTCACTATTAGCACGGAAGGCACACCTTTAACGATTATTAAGATAATTAACTACCAGTTCGTATGAGTAGATCATATGAACGAGTTCGTAAATATTGAACTATAAGAATTATTCTTCATAGATTGTTTAAAGGAAACTGTTATTTAAGAAATTTAAGTCAATGTTTTTTATGTGTGTAAATAGATATTAATGTAATATTGTTAGTATTATGTGTCTTTAAATAATTGATTTAATCATAATATAATTATTCCAGATTATAGTGGATATATATTAAGCAGAATATTAAAAATAATTGAGCAATTAAGCATGAGTATTTCTTTATGTTTTGTGTGTTTATATCCGAGCTTGAGGACCGGGAGCTTACATGCTCCACCCTTAGCGACGGCATCATAGGTAAGTCCTATACTGGTAATTTTTGATAAGGACAATTTTACCTTATGACATGATGTCGCCGCGCGAATTGGTGCCGTATGTGGTCAAGCTCGGAGAGAATTAATTTTCATAAGAGAAAGTAAAAGATATAAGTAAAAGGCAAAATTAAATTTAATAATAAGTTTGAATATAATATTGAATTTAATAATGAGTTTGAATATAATATCAAATTTAATAATGAGTTTGAATATAAAACTGAATTTAATAATAAGCGGAATGTAATATTGAATTTAACAATGAATTTAATAATGAGATATAACTCAGTAGAATGATAAGAAAATGCATGAAAATGATAATTTAAATATGTATTATATGATTGTATATATATGTATGTATTAGCATAAATATTTAATATAGAGTCAGAATTGTATGACAGTGTATAAAATCATGGCGCCGAATAAAACTAGGCAATTAAGTAAAAGAGCGAGGCAAGATCCGCCGATTAATGTAAATAGCAGTATAACAGATAGTTCGGCAAATAACGCGATCCAGATACAGATGCCCGCAAATCAAGCGCAGCAAAATACATCGTTGCCAATTATGCAGATGTTACCATCATTTGATGGACAAAAAGAAAATAATGTCAATTTCTTTATCATACAATTTAAGGAAATAGCGGAGTTAACATCATGGTCCGAACAAGAGAAAATCATAATTGTAAAATCAAGATTAAAGGGAAAGGCTCAGCAATTTCTAGCAGAAAATATTGCTCTGCAAAAGGAAAAATCATATGAAAAATTCATGGAGTTAATAAAAAACAAATTTGAAAGGAAACAAACATTAGTGCAAAAACACAACAATTTTAACAATCTGAAACATTTACCAAATATGCCAATTAAGGAACTTGCACAAGAAATCGAAAACCAGGCGATAATTTTTCTAGAAGTAGATGAAACAATGGACGCAAATGTAAAAAAAATTACAGAGAAAATTAAACTCACCAAATTTTTACAGATAGTCAGAGAAGATTTAAGAACAGAAATAAAAAAAAATGACCCGAAAACCTTTGACGAAGCAGTGAAAATAGCTGAGGTGATAGAATCCGCATTGGAGGAAGATAGTGATTGTATAAATAGTATTGAAATAGAAAATAAAATAATTGAGAATGTAGAAATAAATCATGTAAAAACTGAAAACAATGCAGAAAAGCCGCCACAGAAATTCTGTATAGCGTGCGGTCGCAACAATCACTGGATGTCAGAATGTTTCACGCTGCAAAAAGTACAAAATAATTTAAAAAGGGCATTCACAAATGAAAACAGCAGTCAAGAAACTACCAATTTTCAACAAAGACCCACGATTCAAAATAATTATGCACACTATAGTAGGGCGAATTTCAGAAGAGGTAATTTCATAAATAACCGGGGAATACGGCGGCGTGCAGGAAATAACAGACAATTTCAAAGTAATAACAGAAGATCATATCAGAATAATGGACCACATTATGAAAGCAATCATAGGCAATATCAGAATAATGAATATTTAAACTAAGAAAGGGACCTCGAAATAAAAGACAAACAGAAAGTTATAAGGCATCAAATAAGGATTCGAGATCCCATAAAATTGCAAGCAAAATTAATAAGGATGCACAAAATTTAAATGAACATCTACTGAATTCAACATATGGACAGAGTGACGCATTGCCAATGATTAACATTAATTTAGATAATATAAAAACAGTGGCTCTCATAGATAGTGGCGCAAGTGTCACTTTATTATCAGATAACATTTTTCAAAAAATCAAAAATAAAATTAAAATTAACTATTTATCTAGACAAGTAAAAATACAGACTATGACCAAAGAAAACATTCAATTTTCAAAATGCATCAGCTTTAGCTTTAAAATTGAAAACAAAAGATGCAAAAATTCTTTTTTCATAACTAAACAATTAAACAACACACCCTATGAAATAATCTTAGGATTTGATTTTCTCAAAAATCATCATGCCATAATTGACACAAATAAATTAATATTAAAGTTTGTCAAAGAATCCATATCTATACCATTCCAAGACAAAAATCAGAAAAAAGCACAGGAACCAGAAAATAATTATACAAGAGTTGAACATATTCAATGCTTAAATGCAAGCTTAGCGCATAAAATTAAATTACTACCTAAAGAAACAAAATCAATAAAATTAAAATTAAATGAAAACCATTTTGAGGATAAGGAGGTATTGTTAAATATTACAAAGTCATTAAAAGATTTACACGCTGAGCATTCTTTACATTATGTAAATAATAGAAAATTTATTTCTACTCTTTTAACAAACAAAACAGAAGAAGAGATTCATCCAAATAAAAATATGATATTTGGTACTGTAACACCGCAGTTTGAAATTTATGAAGAGAAACATGATACTGATAAAATTTTACAAATTAACAATATCGAAAGCTTAAATGATCCACAAAAAATGGACATTTCAGCGTTACGAAAAGCGGAATTAACACCGCAAGATTTTAAACTAGATCACTTACAAGAAAATGAAAAACATATATTGCTAAAATTACTGTTACAAAATTATGATGTATTTTCGAAATCATACAAAACGCTGGGAATGACGGAAGAAATAGTACCGGAATTTAATTTACTACACCAATACCCAATTCAATGTAAACCTTATCCCTTGCCAAAAATGTTAAAACCTGTACTCGAAAGTGAGATAAAACAATTGTGTGAAGCTGGAATTATAGAAAAATCTACAAGTAATTATGCGTTCCCATGCTTATTGATAAAGAAGAAAGCCAGTATTAATAGTAATAATGCCAATAAAGAACAAAAATATCGTTTAGCCGTAGATTACAGGCTACTTAATCAAATTACTGAATTACTGCCCGTAAATATTGGCAAAATTAGCGACATTCTGCACAACATCGCAGGCCACAAATTATATACTGTAATTGATTTAAAAGCCGCGTTTTTTCAGATAAAAATCAAACCTGAATATGGGTCGATACTCACATTCGTAACGAAGGAAGCCGCCTATAGCCCTAATAGAATGCCTTTTGGCGCAAAAAACTCATCAGCCTATTTCTCATTACTAATGATGAAATGCTTAGGAGATTTAAAAGATCAGAAAATTGAATTTTATTTAGATGACATTGTAATTGCCGCAAATTCATTCGAGAAAATGTTGGAGAAATTAAAAACGGTATTTTCGAGATTAGCTAAATTTGGTTTAACCATTGACCCTTCAAAATTACAAATGTGTAAAGAGAACATTAAATTTCTAGGATTTAAAATAAGTAAGGAAGGCATAACACCTTCAGATGATAATGTACAAAAAATAACGAATTTCCCTGTGCCAACGACAGTAAAAAAAGTAAAATCATTTTTAGGTTTATGTAATTATTTTAGGCAGATCATACCAAATTTTTCTGAACTATGCAATCCATTAATTGAATTAACAAAGAAAGATAAAAAATTTATATGGACGGAGAAATGCGATGAAGCGTTTGTAACATTGCAAAACGCGATTTTATCGAAACCGGTAGTCAAGGCAGCTGATATGTCAAAGCCGTTCTTTTTGTCAACTGATTGTTCAAAAGTAGCCGCGTCAGGAATTTTACTTCAATCAGTGAACGGAAATTTTCATCCTATCGAGTATTATAGCAGGAAACTTTCAGACAGTGAAAAGAAATATCCGAGCATGAAGCTAGAATTGTTAGCAATTCACGACGCTATAATACATTTCAAAGATTTTTTATATGGTACGCATTTTACGGTGTTTACTGATTCTAAAGCGTTAACGCACTTTATTAATTTGGAAAATCAAAATTCTGATTTAATCGCAAGATGGTTATTAAATTTACAACAATATTCATTTGACATTAAATACATTAAAGGACAAGATAATCCCAGTGATTTTATGTCACGCCAAATTTTTTCTGAACAAACTAAGACTAAATTAATAAATAACATTATTGCTAATGACAGCGCTATAACAATAGCCAAAATTTTAGAAGAGCAAGCAAAAGATAGAGAGATAAAGAAAATTATTAACGGACTAAATGCAAAATGTAATCAGCCAAAATATGTAAATAAATACTATAAAGATGTAAATACGGGTTTAATTATGATAAAGACTGCTAGATATATCAGAAATCCTATGCAAAACGACAGAATTCTAATACCTCACAGTCTAAAATTCGCAGTTATTGAGTTAGCTCATACACCACATTTTGGAGTAGAAAAAACATATCAAATTCTGAATAGAAAGTATTACTGGAAAGGGGCATACAGTGATGTAAAAAATTTTTGCGCATCATGTGATGCATGTTTATGTTACAAGAATAAGGCTATAAGACCTATGGCATTACAACGTGTCCCACGTCCATGTAAACAAAATCACACGGTGGCATTAGACATTGTAGGGAAGCTACCGAGAAGTAACGGACAGCACGAGTACATCATAACGATGATAGACCATTACTCGAGATTCCTGGAGGCAGTACCCGTGAGAAATATTACAACTGCGAGTGTATTACAGGTCCTAACGAATTGGATTTCACAAAATGGCGTTCCTATGTGGCTGCTGACCGATAATGCTCGGCAACTGAAAAGCGAGGAATTTAAAAAATTCGCAGAGCAACATGGTATAAAATTGAAATATACTTCAATTTACAAACCCAGCTCAAATGCAATTTTAGAAAGAAGTCACTTGGGAATAAAAAATTCTTTGGCAGCAATGGCTGACCAAACATTTAATTGGCACAAAGTCTTGCCATATGTCAAATTATTTCATAATGCGACACCCAGCGCAAATATAGACCACAGTCCCGCTATTTTGTTTCTTACCAGAGATTTGAAACTACCCGGAGAAAATAATCTGGAAATAGCGGACCCGGATGACAGTCCGAATCTAACTAAAACTGAATATGATAATGACGTCAGTGAAGCACTTACTTTAGCGGAA
The DNA here is from genome assembly GCA_951213105.1 of Amaurobius ferox. Classification (NCBI taxonomy): domain Eukaryota; kingdom Metazoa; phylum Arthropoda; class Arachnida; order Araneae; family Amaurobiidae; genus Amaurobius; species Amaurobius ferox. The sequence continues at coordinate 27,253,527 of OX578134.1, read as the reverse complement.
AAAATTAATAGTATACAAAACGAAAACAAATTCAAGCCCAAAGTCGCCAAGAAAGAATTTTTAAAAGAGTTAGACAGCAGAAATTATTAAAAGGACAAATTGTATATTTAAAAAACCTCAGACCCACCACAGCATTACAAAAAAAATTTCAAGGACCATTTCGCATCGTAAAGGTGATCCGTAACAATAATTACGCTATCACACCTATGAACGATCCAAATAAAAAATGGATAGTTGTTCACGCGAATAAATTATATAAAGCAGAACCGCGTAAAAACTATTTACAAAATAAACAAACACGGCGAACTGTTGACAGAAGTCAATCGCATGTAAACAAAGAATATAACGCCAATAATCATAATTATCAGAGTCCGAGACGTTATAGTCTGAGGACACGCAAAAAATAGTATTGGAAAGCATTCTACAAGATGTGTAGCAGTCTATAATGATTTTTAAATTAAATTAGATGGTATTATAAAATATATTAGTTTCCTACAATATTTTGAAATTAAATTGGAAAGCATTTTGAAATAATTTTGGTAGTCTACAGTAAATGTAAAAATTAAGTTGGAAGGTAGTCTACAAATAGATATTTTTGGTTAATGTAAAGAAAATGAATATAATTATAATAATAGAAAATTTATGTAGATAGAGCAACTTTCAAAATTAAGTGATAAATAAGTAAATAGACAACAAGTGTGTTACAAATAGCATAGTGCCACAATATGTGCAAAACATAGGGCAGCAAAAGTATATGGTTATTTTAGTATGTATTGTGTATTGTATATTATGTATGGTATATTGTGAAAACTGTAGTGTTGAGGAAAAGTGTGTAGTAGTGAAGACTTAGTGTGAGGATAGGCATGATAGTTATCCAAAATGCACGGTAGTCAACAAAATCGCAAAATTAAATAAAACTTCAAAAAAAATTGTCTGGAGGAAGGCAAGTCCAGCGGATAGGAATTTTTAAATCATGGATTTTTCTGCAACAACAGCAACAAAAAAAGAACAGTAGGAAAGTTTATCAGCGGGTTGACTGGTTAGCAGTAATGTTGTCAATAAGTATCAACGTGTACAACGTAAAAGTATTAGCGCCAGCCCATTTTATTAAAATTATCAGCGTTTCATCAAGTAGCAGTACAGCAAAATTAAAAAGTTATAGATTCTCGTCCCTTTTATGCAAGTAGATATTAAATAAATGAACGGACAATGATAAAAGATAAATAATTTATATGAAAATATAAGTAAAATAAATAAATTTAATCTTAGAAAATATAAGTAAAGTAAATAATTCAGTGGACGTAAAAAAAAAAATAAAAAAAAATAAATAAAAATAAAAGATATCTGAAGTATAAATAATATGTAATACAATAATGATTTCAGGAAATTAAAATGTTTGAGAACAAAAAAAAAAAACGGAGACTCGGAAAATTTTGAAGTGAAAGAAAATAGTAAATAAATGTTTTTTCCCTTCCAAACAAAATAAAAATTAGTCTACGTTATAAAAATGGACATTGTCAAATACTATGTAAGTGGGGATAAGAGCAGGGAGATTCATTTTGTAAAATAAATATGAGGATTTTGTAAATATGAGGATAAAACAAAAATATAGGTAATAAATAAACATTTATGTATAGATACATAACTTATATATAGAGCAATAAACATCAGAAAAAATATGTAGAAGTGATAAATAATACATACAATACCCCTCAATGTTCTAAAAATAAATAAACTAACATGTGTTGTAAGAAAGAGAGAGAGAGAAATAAATAAATTTTACGTACTTTCAATTTGTATTACTTGTACGGTGACTGATGAATTAAGGGTAGGAGTGTCGTAATAGGGAGTTGGCAATTCAAGAATCTTGATGGTCATGTGTCTTTATTGATAACAGATGATGAATGGCTGTAGAGGTCAACGAGGAAGTGGCAAATTTTGTTTCCAATGGTAACATGCTGATGAAGTATATGCACTGTTTCATTTTTCTTGTACGGGTCTTGAAAAAATTGTATAACATAATTAATAAAATGCAAAATAAAGTCATGGAACATGGTAAATGCAAGTATATAATATTCAAAATCATAAAAGTATTAATTAAATACCTCATAAAAAGCTGACAGAATAAAAGCAAAATCATAAATAAATAAATAAATAAAAGTGTGACGTCAAAATAAACACTCACAGATGATGTAAATAATAATTAGTAAATTAATAAATATATATTGCATAAATAGTGTATACAGACCTTTTACAAAAACACGCAATCTGGAAAACAAAATAAAAATTAATTACATAAGTGGATTAATAAACTTGAAGAAATAAGAGTAGTGTCCCATCCTTCACAGTCAGCGTAACAGCTCCATATATGGCCATTGTACGGCGAAAGCTATTCACCTTCAAAATAAATAGACAGGCAAAAAAAAAAAAATAAATAAAATAAACATCGGAGAAAATCTCCCATGCATAGTACGAGAATAATACAAAAAAAAAAGTTCTATTGTAAGCATACAATAAATGTATCAAAATTTAAAATTATAATTGCAGGCAATTATAGTTATTTAAAAATACCGGCCGGTATATAAAAAATAAAATACATTAGGAAAACACATTGATTTGTATGTAAATGATAAATGATTGAGTATGTTAATAAATTATTGCATTAATTAGACATCACAGTAAATAAAAAAAAAAGAAATAACAGATAAAATCAAATATGAAAGAATTATATTTAAATAAATAAATATGTAAAGTTATGCTGAAACGGGAACATAAAGTCAGTTATATCAATAACATAACAAAAGCATGGTATATTCATAATACTACACATAAAATAATATATCACGCGTTGTTGCAACAAAGGATAAATAAATCCAATAAATTAAAAGTACATGAAATCAAAATAATAATTCAACAGTCAGATCTGTGTTAAGGTTATAAGATAATAATAATAAAAAATATATATATATATCAAATTAAATAGAATTAATAACAACATATGTAAAATAAATATATAATATGATACACATAAAATATAATTGTAATTAAATTCCTTAAAAGGATACACGTAAAACCTCTCACTTCAATGTGAGCGTAAGCCGTCAAGATCGGACAGTCTGAAAAGCCCGCGCTTGTGAAGAATATACCGCCAAAATCGCAAACGATAACGATTATTTGGGCAGAACAGGAGATTGAAAGTTGCAATCTTATGTAACGTTCCGTGCTTCGGGGGGTCGGGGCGCAGAAAATCGCCATGCATGACCGATTGTTCGCAGTTGCCGTGGAAACGCGTAGGAGAAGAGAGGAAAGCTACGGGTCAAGCGAAATCTTTTCTTTTTTTCTTTTTCTCCCCTTCCGCCAGCGCAGTTGTTTCACACTAAGGGGCAGCCGAAGAGGAAATTTAAAGGCATACTTGTTATTGTGGAGATGCAGTATTTTGGAGTAGCGAAATGAGTATATAGATTTGATATTTCAAATGCCGAGACGTAATATGATATAATTATGATGTGCAAAATACCCATGATTGATACACGCTTAAACAGTTATATAACATGTATGTGTATTACAAATAAGAAATATATACAGCTAAAAAATTGTGTAAAAAAAAAAATTATTTACGTATGTGAAGATAAGATATCAAGGTAATGATTTGCGTATATTTTAATGTAATGTTGTGAACGTGTATATAAATTGAAATGAAAAATAACATGTTCTGCAGTCGAACTCTATAATAGACTATAAGTAGAAACATTATAACAATACAGCTATTGAAGTACCAGGTCTGTGAAAATGATATCACAGAACAATGATTATTATCACAGAACAATGTATTTTATACAGAACATTATTCAGTATTATAATGACTATGTGGTTCAAATCAATAGTGTGCCTTCCCACAGATAATAGTGTGCCTTCCAGGTGACAATTATGTGTCTTCCGTGCTGGTAAGATACTTCCAATGTGACAATATTGTGTTTCTGTACGGTGATAAACATTTTAGTGACAGATATCTTTGCAGTGTATCAGACAAGGGTACCTCAATATGTTTCTAGTGCTTCAGTACAACAGTGCATCAAGTTCTTATAGATGTATCAGTGGGACACGATACTAGTGACTTCCTGTGACAATTTTTCTCAGTGCATATGCTTTGTACCGTATTCTAGATTTAATATCATGCAGAGGGGGATAAATGTCGTACGGCATGCACGACATTTCGTAATTCAAATTACGGATGCCAACCTAGCTAATGAGCTATTTAAATGCTGCGGAGGCAGCCAATGGCAATACAAACATAAATAAGCAGCGCATCCCCTTCTTCACTTCAACGAATCAACAACGACACTACAATGTGAAAAGAAAAAGGTTTGAGAGAATGTTCTAGAACTTTCCAGATGATGCAATTTCGACAGCGTCCTAGACGCACCTGAAGTTTTTGGTAGTCGTCTTAAAACTTTCGAACGAGGTAGCATCATGTTTTTGGTTTTTGTGAAAAAGTGTCTGTAGATTGTGAGCAATAGAATGGTAGCCTGCGCAAGTACGCGAAGTGCAACGATTTTCCCACATCATTGAGATGGCACGAATATGCACGTAACAAAGAGTAGAGGTAACCGATTTTCAATTGTCACTATTAGCACGGAAGGCACACCTTTAACGATTATTAAGATAATTAACTACCAGTTCGTATGAGTAGATCATATGAACGAGTTCGTAAATATTGAACTATAAGAATTATTCTTCATAGATTGTTTAAAGGAAACTGTTATTTAAGAAATTTAAGTCAATGTTTTTTATGTGTGTAAATAGATATTAATGTAATATTGTTAGTATTATGTGTCTTTAAATAATTGATTTAATCATAATATAATTATTCCAGATTATAGTGGATATATATTAAGCAAAATATTAAAAATAATTGAGCAATTAAGCATGAGTATTTCTTTATGTTTTGTGTGTTTATATCCGAGCTTGAGGACCGGGAGCTTACATGCTCCACCCTTAGCGACGGCATCATAGGTAAGTCCTATACTGGTAATTTTTGATAAGGACAATTTTACCTTATGACAGTGTCCACACAGATTTGGTATGCACTTACGAAAGTAACTCATTTGATAATATACAGGGTGTCCCAAAAACATTGATTTCGGCTTTTATACCTTAAATATTGTTCTTAGACATATATAATAAATTATAAAGTAGCGTAAAAAAAGTACAGAATTTTATAAAATCGATTAAAATTTTCCAGGAAATTAAATTTTAAGAAATACAATATTTAAATTTTTATACGGCCCCCGTTCAAAAACATTTCCAATGAGTAAAATGTGCCCCATACACAAATAATGTGATGTACAAAATTTCAGCAATATATCATAAAAAGTCCCAGAGATATGTTTAAACAAAGTTGGTGAGGGATTACTCGCAAATTAAAATGTAAATGTTTACATCAAGAGTGCAAATGATGAAACGCAGAAATGCATCATAGGCAAATAAGATATGACTCTTACCTTTAATGGATCTTTGGCATGGATGGTAAACATTTTGAACAAGCTTTGCAATCTTTGCGTAAAGTTATTATTTCTACACAGTGTATATACTTATGTCCAAATAAATAGCAAAATTATTATTTATTTATGTAATCATTGTTTTCTTTCGTAATTTGTGCATGACCCCTGAAACGCGAACTGCAGACCTGATTTTTCCCATCTCAGAACCCATGTCGATGCATTGAAAAGTGGTTCAAATCAGAAATTTTGTCTTTTCATATCTCTGGGACTTTTTATGATAAAATGCTTAAATTGTGTACATCACCTTATTAGTGCATGGCACACATTTTACTCGTTGGAAATGTTTTTGTACGGGGGCCGTATAAAATTTAAATTTTGCATTTCTTAAAATTCAATTCTCTTGAAAATTTTAATCGATTTCATAAAATTCTGTATCTTTTTTTACGCAACTTTATAATTTATTATATATGACTATGATCAATATCTAAGGAATAAAAGCCGAGGTCAATGTTTTTAGGACACCCAGTATAGTAACTCTAATTTCTTCATCATTTTCGTTCTAAAGCCATTTAAGTATTACATATTCATACTGCAAACGTTGTTTAACATACCATAAACAAGGGGTGCATGTAACGTTTACTAAACAGGACTTTACTCGCAATTTAAAGTGAAGCACATACATCTACAACTTTAGTTCTGAGGGTATTTTTTTGTTTTAATTTTGAATTGGAGTAAAATATATACATTAAGCGGTGATGTTGGTAGCGATTTGAGTAATAACATCCACTAGTATAAGATATGAAACTGTATAGATAAAGACATGCGACAACATGCCACTCAACGACTGTAGACGACTTAACCAGACCACCGCTTGCAAGAACGACAACGTCGAACGTCACAGCGAATCGCAACCTAAACCCGCTAATATAACGCCTATGAAACCCGAATATGAAAAATTAAAAGTACACAAAAGATTAAAATATTAACTCAAAATGTTTAATATAATGCAAACAAAAATAAACTGATAATTCATCTTTATATCGACGTTGACTCATAATTTGTCTTTGATTCACCTTATATTATTAAATTTGATGATTTTGACTTAGTATTACAATTTTTATAAATAAAATAGCAATTTATAAAAATTTTACGAATATCAAGATTATCAGTCAGCCCCACCCCCTTTACCGAGTGACATTCGGTCTCAACAATCATTTTATTAATATCCTGATGTGGGATGTAATGACCTCACACACGATAAACTAAGTGTTGAAATGTATTATTGAGTGGGCGTTAAAAACCATTGATACACTGTATAATTTTTCTAGGCATTGATTTTAACTAGTCCGTGAATATTAAAACAGCGGGTTTATAAGTAATACTGTAAGATAGTTTTTTCGGGGCAATAAAACGATCTGGAGAAAAGCTTTGGGTTTTTGCCGACACTGATACCAATAGTGCATTAAAACTAAAGTCTTTCATGTTTGGCAGACGAAATTCATACTGGATTTTATGGCATATAGTCAGTCCACATTACTTTAGAATCGGCGGCTTAAGGTCATGCAAAGCCTTGCTTGTCCTAAAAAGAGAAGGGATTTGCGTAACCTTGAGCCATCTGTTCTGAAATAATGGTTTAATCTAAAGTAATAGATGAGGTTAGTAAAGAATTTTTGAGAAGTTGGATCTGTTAATGGATGGCCTGCATGTTCTCTTTTTGCCTGATCCATTAATATACCCAGTTTCTCGAAAACACATTACTAACATCGCAACTGTTGAATTCTTAAGAGTTTTACAATATGGGTATCTCTTCTGAAATTCTTCAGTGACGCATTCATAAAAATGGCTGGCGAAATATTGTTTTAAAATAAAATAAATTTTACTTTCATAAATGTGCTTTCTTCGATTGATAAAAAAGTGGACTCTGTAATTTCAGTCTGAGGCAGCAGAAGGTATTTCTGATCTACTGTGTAGGGTATTTTAATACCACCTAGCTGAAAAAAATTCTACTGTTTCAATTTTTGGAACATTATATGATATTAAAATTGCGCATGACTTTTGACCCTGTAGAATGAAAAGTATGCTAAGACTCTATAAAGCTAAATAAATAAATTAAATTTTTTGTAGCAATATCCCTACTGATATACAGGTATGTATTCTATTGTAATCTTAGATGTAAATAATTGATTAACTTACATCAATTTGCTGCATAAATTATAGCATATTCTTCTATCAGAGATTATGTCATAATTAAGAATATTAATTTCACTTATCGTAATTACAAAGATTATACATATAGCAATATATTAAATTAATTATCCCTATGCGCAGGAGAAAATGCAGTTTGGAAACGCGATAATCTGCCTTCAAAAAGAAAATGGAGCTAGCATTTTATCTTGCTTAAGAGGATCCCTCCTCTGCGTAAATATTTGCTTTGACAAATTCTTGTAACACAGAAGTCTGAAATATATAACAAGTTTATCAAAGTAAGCACTGTATTATTATCTCAATAGATTCTTCTTCTTACATACCAGACATCGAACTGATTAAAACAGTTTGTTTGCAATAGTGTATTAACAAAGTTGTTTTGATGGTTCAGCAAAACTTACTCATAGAATATTGGATCTAAAGATAGAATACAGAAAATTGAATTTATAAATAGAGCATAAAAACTTTTCTTGAAATTTGTTTCCATGCCTTCGTTTACATAACCATTTGTGCTGTTTGATCTCTAATATAGTGTTTATCACCTTTTTTCTACTCGTAGTCCACTTCTAAATTTTATTTTCTACTAGCAGCATACCCGTTCTTCGTATGGAGTATATAATATAAAGAAACTTGAAATTCATAATCATGCCCAAATTCTTATAGTATACTAAATGACATGTTTAATCAAAATATTCTGTTAAAATATTTAATATAATGCTCCTAAAAAGAAGTTCAAGAATCTCTTTTCTCGCTATATAAAATTATCTTCATGGACATATCTGAAGAATAAAACATCTTGGATCCCTTATGTAAGCAAATATAAAAAAAATATGGAATTGAATCAATATATGCAAAATAAAAGCGTTAAAATTGAATGGGACCCGTACTAATTATATACGCGAATATTAGAAAATATAACCTGTATTAGTAGATTACATGTATAAATTGAAAATACCAATAAACCCGTAATCTTTAAATCTGAAGACAGTCATTTATTCCAATATATGTCAAAATTAAAGTGCTAAAATTATATGGGAAGATATACACGTACTACTTATAATGTCCGATTATTAGTAGAAGATTACCCGTTTTGCAATATGAGTCACAAATGTTTTTTGGTAAAATACAACAGACGACGTAATAAATTGAATATATAATTAATCCCCTTAATCTTCATACCAGAAGACTGTACTTGATGCCAATATATGTCAAAATATATGCCAATATACTTGTACTACTTATATTCTCGTAGGTTAGAAGATATACCCGTGCATTCCTAGACGATTACTCGTACAACGTACAATATGCGTGTGTCAGCAATTTTTGCCGCAATAAAACAATGGCGTAATAACTTAAAAATATCAATAATCCCTGAATCAATAATTCCGGAAAATATCAATAATAATAATGTTTAAACCTGAAGAGTATAATTGATATTATCCAGTCCAAAATGAAATGGCAATGAAATTTATTTTATATACATATCTTCATTATTCAAATCGGAAAGGATTTAATAAAAATCGTCTGCCGCATAAACACATTGGCTTTAAATCCGTTGCTAAGCGACATGATATCATTTGCTTCAAATAAATCGGTAGAAAAAATATCGTCTAAATAGTTATATTTCTATGGAACATTTGGCGAGAGTTTCGTCAAATTAGCGACATTTTAAAAAATCGCCAAATTTATCGCCAAGTGGGACTGTAGAACTGACAGTTCCACTTTGCGACAAATTGACGAAATATCATCACAATACTATCCCCTAACAAAAAACAATTAATATCATTTATGTACGCAATTTTATCAATTTCAAGATATTTTTATAGATTTGAAAATATTTTTATCAATTTGGTGACATTTTAAAAATTCGCTAAATGTATTACTAAGTAGGATGGTTGGTCTGACAGATAAATGCTAACCAAACATCATTTCAGTACTCTCTTCTAACAAAACAAAAAAAAATTTCATTGATATGTAGAAGACCCAAGCCACACGACCAACCCGAAGGTTTATGGCAGCTGTTTGTGTGTCGTTTATATCAATTTGGCGACATTTCCGTCAATTTGGCAAAGTTTAAGAAAAGTTGTCAAATTAGCGATATCCCTCAAAATTCGTAGCTTTGAATTTGCAGATCTGAATGAAACATTCTTATCCCGTTTCAATATACTAAATGAAAACACTACAATTGTATTAAAAGATATACCCGCTCTACTCTTTTTCTGTTTCAACAATTGGCTATATGAATTTATTGGCTAAACACAATATATGAGTTTAGTAGCTAAATACGATATAAGCTTGAAAACTGTTTGCCAAAATAAATGAAATTGATGTACGCAGTCAGCAAGTAATATAATTAAAAGAAAAATCAAACCGTCTATTCATAAGATATACTTTTATATCCATTTATCCATTTATTTATTATTTAAATCGAAAAAAAATAATAAAAACATTAACAAACATATTTAATTTAATTGCGATGCCGAGCAACATGATATATCCACCTAAAATGTTAAAATTTATTAACCACTAACAGCACACCCGTTATTCGTACGGAGTGTATAATTTAAAGAAACTTAAAGTTCGCAATCATGTGCAAATTCTGTTAAAATATTAAATTTATTGCTCCTAAAGAGAAGTTTAAGAATATATGTTCTCACTATGCAAAATTATCTTCACGATCAGATCTGAAGAATAAAACATCCTGCCCCCTTTTGTAAGCAAATTTACAGAAGAAAAAATAGGAATTGAATGAATATATGCAACCCCGTACTAATTATATTGTCGCAGATCAGAAAATATGCCAATGTGTTAGTAGAAGATTACCCGTATTACAATATGCGTCTCAAAAATATTTGCCAAAATAAAAGAGATGACGTAATAAATTGAAAACATCAATAATATCCGTACTCTTTATACCAGAAGGTCGTAATTGATTCCAATATATGCCAATATATATCAAAACATATGTCAATATACCTGTACTACTTATATTCTCGTAGATTAAAAGATATACACGTGTATTTGTAGAAGATTCGTACAACATACAATATATGAGTTTAAACAATTTTTGTCATAATAAAATAATTTCATAATAACTTGAAAATATCAATAATCCTTGAATCAATAATCCCCGAAAATATAAATAATAATAATTTTTAAACCTGAAGACCGTAATTGATATTATCCAGTCAAAAATGCTATAAGAAAAATCAAATCGTTCTTTTCTAAAATATATTTTTATATCCATTTATTTATTATTCAAATCGAAAAAATAATTATTAAAATTAACAGACAGATTTAATTTAATTGCGTTTCTGAGTAACATGATATAAGATAGAATCTTATAACATGTTAAATATGTCATGTCTTATAACATAAACTGCGAAATTAAATAACGATTTTGATTTCTCTGTACTTCTCATTGTTCCGTAAAAGCTTGTTTTAAATAAACCATGAACCATGGAGATAGATTTACTTTTTAAATCATGTTTCAAACAATTCATGTTTTCAGAAAGTGACTAATTAACGCAAAAAATCTCCCATCAAACTCAGAGATTAAATTTTAATTCACTTTCAAACGATTTACAAGCTTTTCGTTTGGATAAACCACGGAGTTAGGGTGTAGAACTCCTAGGAAAAAGTTCCGTTTTTCATTAATATCTCGACAACCCCAGGTCTTAGAAACTCGAAACTAGGACAAAATTTATGGGGTGATATTTCAAGGCTATTCACCAAATTTCATTAAATTCGGTTCAGCCGTTTTTCCGTGATGATGGGACAAGCGAAAATTTCGTTTTTTACTAATATCTCGAGAGTCGTAGAAACTCAAAACACGGATATAATTTTAAGTGGGGCTATTTCTGGGCTACCCACAAAATTTCATCAAATTCGGTTCAGCCGTTCTCCCGTGATGGTGTGACAAACAGACAGACAGACAGACAGACAGACAGACAGACAGATTTTCATTTTTATTTATATAGATGTGACCCCGTCTCCTCTATACCTTAAACGTAAACTCTGTTTAAGTTTATAAAACAGTGTGGAATTAAGTAAGAGTGAAAAAACCTTATTAACTGATTGGCCAATCTGTCGAAGAAGTCTGTTACAACGGCAAAAATTAAACTCTGTCACAAGCAGATGAGTAAGTTTCTCTTAACAGGTTGAACTCGAGCTAAAAAATATAATGAAAATTAAAGATACTAATCCATAATTTAAAATAATGGTTATAATATAATTCTTACAATTGGCATTATTTTTGCATACTTAAGTAGTTATATGAATATTAATAATACTTATATATATATCAATATGACGTACATAATATGTAACTAATTATTTTCAGTTGCTTCTCTAAGATTGTGAGAATAACGCTACGTTGTATAATTTCTACAAGAAATTAATTATTTTAACGCTACGTTCCTTTAAATATTTCAAAAAGACAATCCAGAAAGGAATTTTCGTGGCCAGCTCAGAAGTTTCAGTGGCTCCCATAATTTTGTATTTTATTTGTTGCAACCAAGAAATACATGGTAGCCAACTGTGAGGGAATCTGAAAAGGTACCGAATTCCGTTGACATATTTACTTCCTCTTTTGTTTTATTTTGCTTCCAGTAGTGTTTTATCAACCTAGGTCCAATGCCTAAATGAGCTAAAATGGTAGGTGACCAAAAGAAAGACCATCTGGAATAATCTCCTCCAGTCCTTTTAGAAGTACGGTTATAAAGACCGCATTTATGTGTTTACAATTTGAAGTTGAAAGCAGGAACAAATTCTGAGAATCGCCCCTTGTGTTTTTTCTAGTATTTCAGGGAAACAAAGTCAGCCTCAGGAATTGCAGGCTCCACCCAGCTGCAATATCTCGTATAGTATCTCCTCAAAAAAGAAAAAAAGGCTTGTAAAAAATAAAAAGTTCTTCAGCTTTTGTCCAGTTTTTCAAACTTTAGGAGTGAAAAGTATAGAAAGAAAAATATGTTGGCTAAATATCGTAATAAATTTAACAAATTTACCTCTTTGATCTAAATCAGTTTCTTGATGCAATGTACTATAATAAACTGAAAGGAATTTGTATGATAAAACTTGAATTGTATCCGCGGGCCTCGCAGCCCTCCCAAACTAAAAACCTTGTTCTGCCTGCTCCAGTATTACACTTTGACATTAAAAAATATCGTCCCGTCGGTCCCTTTTCAAAATGACACCTTACCATGTATTCTCAAATTTTCAAAACATCGAGAACTTGGAAGTTCCTCTTGTCAAGAAACTTCCAAGTGGTGATACATTTTAGATAAGAATTTTCACTAAATAAGATAAGAAATTTTTTATTAAGAAATAAATCGGAACCTGATTGCATAGTAAGTAATATAATTAATAAATTAATTATGCTCAACTTATTAAGAACTCCTTATAAAAGGCAGTACTGGTAACTTATTTAACACTGTAATTGTTTAATATTTTTGTGCACAACTGACATAAAACTTTTTTTTCAGCTGGAAAAAATGCTGTTGTAAGGGGGAAAATATTTCAAAAGTTATTTCAGATATTGGTGAGGCAAAAGAAATGGACACCATAAAAAGTTGAAGGGTTCTAACATATGCCTGATGGTAAATGAAATGACGACCCTGCATTTTCCAGGACATTATTCAATGAAAAATCAACATTTCATTTATAACAATTCAAGTGCGGTTAAAGACTGCCATTGGACAAATCTCTTCGTTAGTAATCAGTTTCAGATAAAACGTATAAAGGTGTCAACTGATTTATCTCTTTCGGTCTCAGGGACCAAACAAGCCAAAGGTTAAACCAAAACATAACAAGAAATATCGATCATGCATAAAGCATTGATTATGAAACACTTTCCAACTGAAACGCAATTTTACTTAAACATCTCTAAATTGTAATACTTTCTACCCGAGTTCAGATCCCGGTTTTACATAAACTGTTCCCGTGTTCACGCAGAGTACGGGCACACCAAATATGTGGGTCCGTTAGACCTTTCGAGAGGTGGGTGGTAGAGGAAAGAGGGTACAGTCCCTGTGGATGCCGCCCCCACTGGGTTCTGATCTAAATTGGATGGCACTTTCTGTCCAAACAGATACCTTACACCTTTGAGTACGTCCGATGGTCTGAGTTGAAGACGGAGAAGATTAAAATCATTAATATATTACTCAAGATAATGAATTTGTTGTTTAATTTATTTTTAAATTAATATTTCTTTTTAGAGAATATTTGTATATATTTGATTTCTGTAAATTAAGATAAGGCATTAAAACACTATTATAATCGCAAAACACATATGAAATTATACGAGATCAAGGTAAGGCCATCATGACTGAATAAAACTTATATATCATGAGAACATAAATTATGGTACGTTAATCAATAATTCTCTTAGGTCTCCCTAGCAAGTAAATTTGTATCTGTAAATTGCGACTTTCTTCAGGAGTTGTATATTTCCAAAATTCTACGTCAAAAAATTCGCTATTGTAGGTTTGAACTCATCAGCAGATTATCAAAGTAAAAATTTAATGGAGTATATGTAGAGTTTTCTAGGACTATGCTTTCTGTATAAAACTCGCTTAGTGAAAATCATTTCTTTCAATCAGACCGAGAAAAAAACTCTTATATTTCTGTCACTATTCTTAGAAAGAGTATCCTCAGTGAAACGAGAAGTGCCGAACCCAAAGAGCTCTTATCAAATTAGTTGCTTCTTGAAGGTTGAACCCATTTCGTACAATACGGAGATCCCTTCCCTATCAAATATAAATATTTAATTCAAATATATAAATATTTATAGAAAGATGAAAACAAAGAAATTTAAATGATAAAATAATTCACCTTTCAAAGGGCATTCACCTTTCAAAGGGCAGCAGTGCAGCAGCCCAATGACTCATAAGGAGGCGGAGGGAGTATGACTCATGAGGAGGAAGTATTGGGAAATAAGGGGATCTTTGTCTGATGACGTAATAAGGTAACCTTGAACTTCGGCCGATGACGTAATGAGCTAACATTGAACAATGGACCAATGACGTCTTAAGGCAACTTGACCTTTGAACTGATGACAGGAGCAATGCGAACTCTGACCGTATCAGTCGGGGGTCTGTGACGTACAGACAATATTTATCAGTCGCATTTGCTTAATTATTATGAATTATTAATTAAAAATAAATTAGTAATTAAAAATACGTAATTAAGAAATGCGATCTGCTTTGGACTATGACGTTATCGTGTGAACTTTGGACCGATGACGTCATTTTAAATTAGATCTTAGATAAGAACTGATAAGATCTCATTTTAGTACTCTAATTAGTGTGTATAGCTTTCATTTTTAGTTTGGATGGCTGTTGAGGAAGACCTCATTCTGTAAGTTATTTTCATGTTTTTGCTATTTATTTTTGTATATTATGCGCGAAATGACAAACCAGTCATCTAAAGTTATAAAAGTATACAAAATTTTCCTAAGTATGCAATGTCGCTGTGATTAAAAATTATGAACTTCAACTACATTTGGTAGATATTTTTACTTTATGATTTCAAAGATGAATAAAATAACGTAGTTTCTCACTTGTGGATATAAATTGCTTTTGCATAATCTGACGTTCTGCAATTTACTGAAAATTACAAGCTCTAAGCACTTCGTATCTTATCTTACGTAATATGTTTGCATACGACACTCGATTTAGATCATGTGATTATACTTATGACGTTAACCGATAAGGCATTACTACGTTGGCTGTTGCATGCATAGGTTCGGTTCATTCATAGCTATGACAAATTTATAGTGTTTGAAGAACTTATCAATTTATAAATAAATATTATACTGCAAATGCGATACTTGGATGTAACTATCTACAAATAATGAATAAAATTCAAAGTATGCCATCATGCGAACAGCTTATTTCCAGTGGAAATACTGTGGAGTTGTCAGTTCCTACCCTAGATGAGACAAAATCCGTAGATATTGTCTCAGATGTGATAAATTCACCCTCCCCAAAGTTTGCGGTGATTGGTTAGACACCTATCTCATGTCTTCCATAGCTAAAGCAGAAACACCTGCAATTGCTATTTCACAAGTCCTCACCGAGGTCGGAAACTCAACTGAAGATCTGCTTTCTTATACGGTAGCACACAACGGAGATTTATCCCCCACTACAGAAACTGTATAGATCGAATCTACTTCTTCAGATTCTGTGCAAGATACACCACTTATGTTCTGGTGTGTATGCATATTTGAAACTCAGCTAAAAACATCGCTAAAGTGCGAAAGCCTCGCTAAAGTGCGAAAGCTGAAATTGCGTATATGGAAATATCTCCCTCATGAAATAAATTAACTACTGTCTACTCATGAATGTGTTACAATGCCATCAGTTACTCGGAGTGTATTTTCTCAAAAATTCTAGTTTTTCAATGATACATATTTTATCCGTCGCAATGAGTTGTTCTGTTTTAATGACAATGGTAAACTTAACTTACAAATGATAATTCAATTATATGATTCGAAATCTTGCCTAACGCAATGTCATATTGTCTTAAATAAAAATCAGATAAAATGGTTAAAAATTTTTGTTCACAGCATTAGTAATAAACTTTGAGAAAGCATATTCGTAGACTGCCTTCCTTCTGAAATAATAAAAATAAATGACACTATAACCTTTCTACCATCAGCTGTCTGTGACAGAAAATTTGCAATTGATCATCTAACCTCTTGTATTCATGACAGTTGACAGTGCAATGTATCACGCAAGAAACGTTTTCATATGTGTCGGTTGTGTTGCCCACATTGAAGATCAAATTTACCATGAATGTCTACACAGTCCCCCTTAGAAATATACAACAGCGTACATGGGCAAGTGCTTCTAAATCTTGACATTAATAGCATAGCAAGGAAAGATTTGCTGCGAGGGGAAGGAGACTTTTACTGGTATGATCGAAGTTTTTTAAGTCTTTCAAATCAAAGGACAATGAATGTGGGATTAGAAAATAAATTATTTTAAGTTATTTGTTTAAATGTACAATAAATAATGGTTAATGTGTATTTAATGAAGATTAGATGCATTAACTTTTTCTATTTTTCAAACTGAACTCCATATTTATATTTATCGACACATTTTTAACTTGTGTTTCACTTAAAATGCTATGCCTTTGTGGGTTACGTATCTACACATTTAAATGTATTGGTTTTACTAATCTATCTTTTTAAAAATTTAAAAATAAATTCATTCGAATCGTATCAAATGTCTACAGTATGACTTTCGAAACCAAATACATTTACATCTTACACAGGGTTCCATCCATAAATGTATGTTCAATAATACAATTCTGAATTTAAATACCATTATTCATGAAATGTATATGCTAAGTTATGTTCCATTCTCTAAAAAGTGTGAAGATTCGTAAAGAATGGTGGATTTAAAAATCTAAGGATCATCGAAAACTCGACCCTAGTTATCTAAAAATCTACAAAGTTGGGATCCATTCTGTAAGAAGCGTAAATTTTGTCGTAGATCTCAGTTTCGCAATGTCATTTTCCACACTTTGTTAAAATGGGCACAATCAAATGTGTTCATCCTTCCCTCTCGGCTATAATAAGCATTTGCCATACTTTCATTTAAGTACAATGTCAAAATTCTATATTTCTTTCACCATACATGTTCATAAAAATATTCTTTAAAAAAATCCAGTCCTTTGGTGATCTGCCTGCATTCATTAAAAATTGAATGGTTTTACGATGCACCGACAACCTCGAAATCTTGACATTCCTATTTGTATGTCAACGATGTCCTTGCAATTAGATATTAAATTATTTACAATTTTTTAATAAAAAATCGTGTATCGTTAGATTTGTCATTCATATTTTAATGTTATTGGAATGCCTTGTACATTTGTAGCGTCATCTGTCACTCTTTCATTTAAATTAAATGTTAAAAATCAGATATCGATTAAAAAAATGATTGCTAAGTGTCATTCTATCTGATAAAATTCGAGACATTTTGTAAATACACCAATTTAAAGGTCTTAAGACCCTCTAGTGTCTTGAACATTCTTTAAGCATCAATTCATACTGTAGATAAAAGACACCATTTATTAAACAAAAAAATCCAAGTCGTTATCGTAATATTAAACAAAAAAATAAAGGGGTTTTAGCCTCTCTGTAACATTGAAAATGCAGCTCTAGTACTCCGAACATCTGCTAAGTATTATACAATTAATTAAATTCATTCAAAATCTTAATTTTAGAGTCTTACTCGCCTTGGGAAAAAATACTCTTGATCACTAAAAGTGCTCTTAATTCCTAAGCGTACGAAAAAAAAAAGGTTTATTGAAACTTGTAAACCATAAGAATTATTTGCACGTTTCGCAGTATATTCATGATTTAAAATAAGATCATCATAAAATCACATGATGTATTTTTATGGTTTTATGCAGTTTAAATATAGTTATTACTTCTTTCATTTGCAAAACACTAATTTTATTTTTCCTGCAATACATGGTGATGTATAGGGAAAATATCAGAATCATCCTGAAAATCGCAAATCGAGTTTTCGATGGATCTACACGTTTTTAGACCTCTAGAATACGAAAAAAGTTGATGTGGGCAGCACATGACTTACTCTGTAGACTCAAATTCATTGTTCTTTATTTCTTTAATAATTCATTAAATTGAGTTTAACTGCACAAAATAACACTCAAGTTGCATTTTTAATTCAATTTCTGTTTTTATTTGGTAATTGGACATTTTTCCAAAGGCGGCATAACAAAAATGCGAGAAATATCAAATATCTCGAGAACGGTTAGTCCTGGATTAATAGAGTTGTTCTTATCTTTTCCTTGTCAAAAATTATTATAAAACAAGCATTTAATTGATACATTTGAACATACGTAGCCTTTTTTTCGATTTTGGCGATTTCTGCTGATCATTTCGTAAAAAAGGGCAGGTTGTTCTTTACCGAATAGTACCGAAATCTAATCAGCACCAGAGTATCCCAAAAGTAACTTATCTAACAAATTTTGTGAAATTTGGTCAATTAGTATTGCAACTAGAGTGGATACATAAGATTTTTGCGGGCTATTTCGCAAAAAAGGGTTTTTTGTTTTCGAATCATACCAAAAACTAATCAGCTCCAGGATCACACACAAGTGACGTACCTACCAAATTTTATGAAATGTGGTCCATTAGTTTTTGAATTAGATTTAATACATACATTGCACAGACAGCCATTTAGACTCACAGACTCATAGACACACACACAGACCTCACGCTAAAAATGGTATTTTCGTATTCTAGAAGTCTCAAAACGTGTACATCCGTCGAAAACTCAAGATGCGATTTTTGGTTCGTTTCCAATACTTTCCCTATACATTACCATGTATTGCAGGGAAAGTAAAAACTATTTTTCGCGTGACGTCCGTGTGTGTGGAAACCCCAGGCCGTCCGACTCATCCAGAGGATTTGAGTAACAATTTGGACGACCGGGAAGACGTCCGTGTGTGTGTGGTTGTTTGTCCATCTGTCTGTGCGTCTATGTGCCTGTCTGTGCAATGCATGTATCCACTTTAACTCATAAACTAATAAATCGAATTTCATAAAATTTGGTTGGTAAGTCACTTGGGTTTGACCCTGGTGCTGATTAGTTTATGGTACGATAAGTTAAAAAGGAACCCGTTTTTTTTTTTTGCAAAATGATCCGCAAAAATCTCATGTATCCACTCTTAGTTGAAATACTAATTGGCCAAATTTCAAAAAATTTAGTAGATAAGAGTAGTTATAAAAGGCCGGTTCACCGGCGGATCGGGGATTTCCCTCTTTTGGGAGGATCCTCTCAGAAGGTCTTTAGAACCCCCCAGGAGGGAGGATACTCTCTTCAGACCCCCTTCTTTTGGGAGGAAGTTTGGTGAGGCGGTGCAGCACCGGATGCCTCTTCCGAAAGAGGCCTGATGATTCATACTCTCGGAGTGAATTGTCTTGAGAGGGGATGACCCTTGACCTGAGGAAGTGGTTTCAATGGATGTCGCAATCAGCAATTGCACAATCTGGAAATGACGTGTCGCTGACTGACCGGAGTACATGTGTCGCAATCGTCGATTGCACAATCACAGGAGCTCTTAGCACACGTCCTTGCTCTCTGCTGGCTGGGAACAAAGTGATCGTTCTTATCAGCGTAGCGTAGTGGAAGCGCCCTCTGGCGAAAGTTGATGAAGTGCTGCCATCTATCGGCATTTTTTTCCCCAAAAGAATTTAATTTCTCACTTGTCAGGAGCGGGACTCGAACTCGTAACCATTCGATTACAATGCCTGCGTCTTATCCACTTGGCCACAGCGCCTTGCTCCGTAGATTATTTTCGTCAAAGAGTACCTTATCAGAGGAAGCAGAAGATAGAATATTTTTGAGGTTCTTTACCCGTAACAGATAAAGGGATTTCGATGTGTTTCAAAACAGAATGTAATGTTACGAACTGAATATAAAATTGGTGATTTTATATTGCGATTTTTAGCATATGTTTTTTAAAACAAATTGAATACGAATTTCCAATGAACACAAAAATTGTATTAAGTGGATTCTAACACTACGATTTTTTAGCACATTTTTTTTTAAACGAATTGAATACTCAACTACAGTTACGCATTTTCAAAATTGTGTTAAGTGAACAAGATTCAACCCTTTTAAGTGTGTACTTAAAAACATGAATGCAATACTTAGCTAAAATTATGTTACGTGAACAGTATTCGACCATTCCAAATGATATATACCAATGTGATTTTCTAAAAATAAATCTAACAGCATATATCAATATGATTTTTATAATAATAACGAAATGATTTCGAATGTTTAAAAACGAAAATATAATAGATAGTACACTATTTTACAAATTTCCAGTGAACACAAAATAGTGTTAAGTGAATAGGATTCAACCCTTTTATGTGTTGTGTATTTAAAATTTAAACGCATTATACTTAGCTAAAATGAAGTCAACAAGATTCAACCCTTTTAAGTGTGTACTTAAAAACATGAATGCAATACTTAGCTAAAATTATGTTACGTGAACAGGATTCGACCATTCCAAGTGATATATAGCAATGTGATTTTTTAAAAATAAATCTAACTATCGAAATGATTTCAAATGTTTAAAAACAAAAATATTATAGATTACAGATTTCCAGTGAACACAACAATTGTGTTAAGTGAATAGGATTCGACCCTTTTATGTGTTGTGCACTTAAAAACAAATTTAAACGCATTGTACATAGCTAAAATTGTGTTAAGTGAACAAGATTCGCTCCTTTTAAGTGTTGTGAATTTAAAAACACATACAGAATATGTTAAAATAGATTTCACGGTTCTAAATATGAACGGAGTATTTTATGAACTAGCATTTTCACGGATTGCAATACAATTATTTTGGTGAGCTCACTTAACGTTTGAATATATTTTTAGGTGATGCATATATATGTTACACTAAAAATAATTGACAAACACATTGGAACTCACATGCGACATCTTCGCAGCTTGGCTTACACACTGCAAATGAGTTATAACCACGCTATTAAAAAAAAATGGCTTACATATGTGATGTCAGCATTTTGAGCTGTTGCCACCCATTTTTTTTTCTTAATGATATATATTTTTTAATAACCGCCTGGTGCTAACCACTGATTTGCTACACATAATCTGAATAGTGTATGTCATGCATGATTTGATCATTTTTAAAGTGGTGGGTGTAATTTAAATATCGAGGTTTAGAATTGAACAAGCTAACGAATGTGCGTGCACCTCAAAATTTTAGCATTAAGCTTAAATAAAATAAAAGCCAGCGAATATTATTTGGCCATTTTCACATCATAATTTTACTACCATTATAAAACTTAGAAAGTGAGTGTACAGTTTCGATTATTTTTACAGAACGCCAACACATTTTAAAATCTATTGAATAGGAATGGACCATTTTTCACATACATGTACCTAGATTTCAACACCCAGCATTAAAACCAGCTAAACATGAAAGGAGTAAGTATTGTATCACATTGAAAATAGTTAACAAATTGAAATTTATACTCATAGCGCATTATACTTAGCTAAAATTGTGAAGCTTCTAAGTTTGAATATTTAGAAACATTTTATATTATTTTTATATTCA
This sequence comes from Amaurobius ferox, assembly GCA_951213105.1. NCBI lineage: Eukaryota > Metazoa > Arthropoda > Arachnida > Araneae > Amaurobiidae > Amaurobius > Amaurobius ferox. Next base: position 27,231,694 of record OX578134.1, on the reverse strand, counting down.
CACTGAAAATAGTTAACAAAATTAGAACTCACGGAACGACGTCTTCACAGCTTGCTTTCCAAACTCCAAATGAGTTATACACTCTCATTACATTATTAAAAATTAGATCTTATCTGTAATGACGTCATTATGTTGACGTGTTGCCACCACACAGTTATTCTTTCTTAATTATGCATTTTTTTTTTTAATTGCTGCTAACTGTTTTATGCTATCCATTTTTTTTTATTATTTTTTTTTAATTTCATATAAGCAGATATTCCATATACCTTCTAAATTTTAAGTTATAGTTTTGAAAAAAACATTAGAGATGTATGTCACGTCTGAATTCATCCAAGTGGAAATCCAACGATTGCAAATGCATGATTGGAACCTTACATTTCCATAAACAATACTAATATGTGTGGATCTTATTTTGAAAAATATGCTCTGAGAAAGAATATGTATATGAATACATATTTTCCATAAATACAGCCCCCCTCCCCACCACCACATCCATACATATACACACACAATATTCAAGCCATGGACTTTCACCCTGAATACATTCCAATCGGCTCTATAGCTCATCGTGCTTATCAGTATAACAGATAGTGACCCAATGTTCATGTTCGCAAAGTGAGAAAATTACAATGTTATTGTTTAAAGCAGATCACATATTTAAATGAAAAATTTATCAAATTATACAATATTTAAGATCATTAAATGACTATACATACATATTTTTTAAAAACTGCCCTAAAGAAGTATAGAATGTAACTTCTGTTTTTAAGGATATGCGATTGTTAACATTGAATTTAAATGAAAGAGTGTCCCTCTGATACAACTACCCTACACTGCAGCAACATTAAAACTATGAAGGATATGCAATTAACATCTTAAAAGAAACATGTAATGAGTTTTGATATCTTTATATTAGACATTATTGACATCCACATAAAAATGCAACGATTTCGCGGCTGTGGGTGCATAATAAAACCAACCAGTTCTTACTGAATGACCACATTTGAATATACATATTTAACAACACACAGAAAATGACAGAACTAAACTGAGATCTACAACAAAATTTTACAGAATAAATCTCAACTTCATAGATTTTTAAGAAACTAGAGTCGAATTTTCACCGATTCTTAGAGATTGAAACACAACATTGTTTATGAATCTTCATACTTTAGAAAATGGAACATAACTTAGCATTTATTTTGAATGAATAAGAATATTTCAGAATTTCAACATTGATTATAAACTTTATGATTTAAACTCTGTAAAGTGTAAATATCTTTCATTACGAAACTCACACTGTAAACATCTAATATGATTCGAATAAATTTATTTTTAATTTTTTGTATTTTATTTTAAAAAACGATATTAGTAAACCTGTTATGCTTGAATGAATAGTTACATAACCTACGAGCACAGAGCATTTTAAGATAGAACATGTTAAAAATGAGTTGATGAACGTAAAGTTTGAAAGATAAAAATCCGTTTAATGAATCTATTCTTCATAAAATACACATTAAACATTATTTTGTTGCACATTTAAACAAACAAGTTAAAATAATTTTCTTATTGCGCATTCATATTCCTCTGATTTAAATGACTTGAAAAAATTTCGATCATACCAGTAAAAGACTTCTTCACCACGCAACAAAACATTATTTGCTATGTTATTAATGTCAAGATTTAGAAGTATTTGTTCAGCCACTCTGTCATACATTTGTAAAGGAGTGCAGTAAAGACATTCATGGTAACTTTGATCTTCAATTTGACCACCACAGCCAACACATTTGAAAAGTTTCCTTACATGGCACATAATGTTGTCATGAGTACAACAGATTAATTGTTCGAATGCAGAATTTTTTTCACAAATAAGTGATGGTAGAAAGCTTATAGTGTCCTATATTTTTAATATTTAAACAGGAAGCCACTCTATAAATATACTTTCTCGAAGTTTTGTACTAATGTTGTTGACACAATTCATTAAACATGCTATTTGATTTTTATTTAAGGTAATATGACACTGCGTTAGATAAAATTTTGAATCATATAATTGAATTATTTTTTGCAAATGCAGTTTTCCGTTGTCATTGAAACAGAGCAACTCATTGCGACTGACGAAAGAGGTATCTGCATATAGAATATTGAATGACCACAATTTTTGAGAAAATTCACACCATGTATCAGGGTCCAACGGCCGTACCGTGCTGAAAACACCGGTTCTCGTTAGATCACCGAAGTCAAGCAGCATCGGTCGCGGTTAGTACTTGGTGGGTGACCACCTCGGAACACCGCGTGCTGTTGGCCATCTCGGGTGCGGTATCCCCGTGGTTTGCGCGCTAGATTTTCACGCTGCCACAAATGCCGCCGTGTTCATGCGGAGTACGATCACGTTAAACATGTGGGTCCGTAAGTCCTTCCGAGAGGTTGGTGGTAGGGGAAGGAGGGTACGGTCCCTGTGGATGCCTCCCCCACTGGGTTCCGGTCTAAATTGGGTGGCACTTCCCGGCCGTCCATACAGTTACCTTACACCTTTCTGGTAGGTCGGACGGTCTGGGTCTCAACAACAACAACACCATGTATCAGGTGACAGTGTAACACCTTCACGCGTAGGTTGTAATTCATTTCGCTTGTTAGAGAGATATTTCCATATATACACTTTTAACTTCCCATGGCGAAGTTTCAAATATACATACACATCAGAACCTAAATGCCAACGACGGAGCGTATCTTGCATAAAATCTGAAGAAACAGATTCAATCGAAACTGATTCTGTAGTGGAGGATAACACTCCGTTATGTGTTAGAGCACAAGAAAGCAGATCTTGAGTTGAGTTTTCAATCTCGGTGTTAACTTGTGAATTGACAATGGTAGATGTTTCAGGTGGAATTAGGGAAGACATAAGATAAGTCTCTAACCAATTCACAGCAATCTTTTGTGAGGGTGAACTAATCACATCTGAGACAATGTCCACAGATTTTGCTTTTTCTAGGGCAGGAACAGACAACTCCATAGTATTTCCACTAGAAATTATTTCTTCGAGTGATGGCATACTTTGAATTTTAGACATTATTTTTAGATAGTAACAACCAACTACCACATTCAAAGTATAAGATTTAGTTTTAAAACACTAAGACCTTAAAACACTATAAATTTGTCACAGGTATGAACGAAGCGAACCTACCCACGCAATGCCCAAGGTTGAAATGTCTTCTCGGGCCACGTCATAAGTATAACCACGTGACCTTAATCGAGGGTCGTGTGCAAACAAATCACATAATATATGAAGTGATTAGAACTTGTAATTTTTAATGAATTGTACAACATTAGATTGTGCTAAATGTAATTCTTATCTACATGGGAAAATTTCTACAGTATTTTATTCATCTTCGAAATCATAGAGTGAAAATATGTACCAAACTTAGTTAAAGTTCCAAATTTTAAATCACATTAACATTAAATACTTAGAAAAATTTTGTATATTTTTATAACTTTAGGAGATATGTATCGCGCAGTATATACAAGAATAGCTGGCAAAAACACGAAAATAACTTACACTATGAGGTCTTCATTAGCCCACACCCAAACTAGAAATGATCGATATACACACTAATTACAACACTAAGATGATAGCTTATCAGTTCTTATCTTATCTAAGATTTCACCTAAAATGACGTCATCGCTCCAGTCCCTGCAAACGCCAGTGACGCCAGTCCTTGCAAAGGGGGATCGAAGTGTTTGGGATAGGGTATGCCCCATACCCGTCTTAAGAGGTTATTTGTTGGGGATGTTGTCCCACCCGTAAGCAAAAGGTTAAAAAATATATATTATTTACAAAATATTTGTAATTTTAATAGCACTTTTTAATAATTCTGTTTCAAATTTCCTATTTTTTTCTATTCACATCAATTAAATAATTCATTCATTCATCATAACGCGAGAAAATCCGCTAAATTGAATAAATATTTTATCAATAAAGACATCATTCATTGATAAAGTTAAACTATCTCGCCATTGCTTAGTTGGCTTTCCCGTTCAGTTCATAATCTACGGGTAGCTGGTTCGATCCTTGATGCATACCAGTCAATATATCGTTTTCAATTCTAGATGGTAGACATTTAAAAAAATCCGATAGATGGCGCCACTGAAATCTTCATTACCTTTCGCTCTCTAAACATCCGCTAATTGTCTGCACCTCAGAAAATTCACTTAAAGTATGTCGCGACTGATAATTATTGTCAGTCTGTCACAGATCCCAGACTGATACGATCAGAGTTCACATCATTCCAAAGATTATGTCATCGGTTCAAAGGTTATACGATAACGTCCTCACATAAAGTCAAAGGTCATACGTTCGAGTTTACCTCACTACGCAATCGGTTCAAAATTCATAGGATTAATTTACCTCATTACGACATCGGTAAAAGTTCACCACATTCCCTATTTCCCAACACTCCCTCCTCATCCTCATGAGTCATCGGGCTGATACACTACTGACCTTTGCCCTGAACGCCATTTTTACCTACTTACCTTAAAATTAATCAGAGTTTGATAATCATACAAACTCAAAAATAATATAATTGCGTTGGCGAAGAAAATAGATGCAAAGAAATAAAATAAAAAATATAGCGGTTTTAGGACACACTAAATCTAAATTTAAAAGAACTTTAAAATCACGATTTTTACTCTGGTAAAAATGGTTGCCATATTTTATATGGATGCCATATCTTATATGGGCCACATGATCACTTCATATTATATGAATGTAATTATTATATTCATTTTTTTTTAAATCTACCGAACATATTTTAATGAAATATTTTTTATATATTTTATGGGATAATTTGGATATTTCGTAAAATTTCCGAAGCAATGTGTGAATTTTAACTTCGCTTTAAAAATGTTTGTAAAATTAGGTGCCATAGGATTGAATGTATTTCATTTTTTAACCCGAGTTCAATCCAAAAGTAATTGGGTTATATTATTAATTTATATTCCCATATCTACCACGGACCGCCTCAACAACATTCTAAACACTTTGAACTGTGTTTTAAAGTATCAAAATGGCAATGCTATATAATCGTCTGTTTCTTTATGTAAAATCAATGAATATTTCATTCATATCACTTATATTCCCGACTTCAGAGCTAAATAATTTTGTGTTAAAAAAATTCAGCAGTTGTTATGCAACATTGATCATTTAAAATAAAAAATCTTGTAATTAAGTAGGCACAGAATTTAGATACACATATTTTATGCAAAACTAAAGCGATTTTAGAACGGATGCAACACTAAATATGAATATAAGCGTTCCTGAAAAATCGCATTTTCACTAAGCAAAAAAAAAAAATGGATGCTATATTTTATTTTGTAATGAGTCACGTGATCTCTTCATATAATATGGGTTGTTGAAACCCAGACCGTCCGACCTACCAGAAAGGTGTAAGGTAACTGTTTGGACGGTCGGGAAGTCATATAATATGGGTGTAATTATTATTTCAATTTTTATTTTAAAAAATACTTTACATATTTTGATGAAATTTCTTACACATTTTACGTGAAAATTTGAATATTTTTAAAAATTTCAAAGCAATTTGCTAATTTTAACTCTACTTAAAAAATGCTTGAAAAATTAGGTCCCATAAAGGTCACTGTGTTTCATTATTTTTAACCCGGGTTACATCCAAAGCTCTTTGGGTGATATTATTCTTTTACATTCGCGTATGTGTCACAGACGGTCTAAACAACATACTAAAATTTCATTTTGATGAAGTCAATTTTGAGCAGTTATCGCGCGAATGGACAGACATACAAGTAGAATGAATAAAGTCGTAAACTCTTTGCAACAACGTTGGAAAGTGCTAAAAATTTAGCAATTAAAACTTTCGGTCTCGCGGGGAAATAAGATTCAATATATTTTCCAATTCACATGTTAACAGAAATATTGAGGTCCATTTTTATTCTGAAATCTGAAATCATTTTTTATATTTAAAAAATATATCAATAGTTGTGTGTACTACACATCCTATTTCAGATACCAACATTCATGGACATGCTTGTCAGCATTCCTTGCTGACAAGCGCATAAGAAGCGGGGAACGGATCCATAGATGCTAATGCCTGCTATATGAGTGTCTTCCAAATGTTTAATGGCGCTTCTCATAATTCGGTATTTGTGTTTTATAAGCTTTGCCCTTGCAGATTCGTGTGGTATCTGCTAAATTATATATAATTTTGTACAACCAACGTGGAACAATTAAAAATTTTAGTTTCCGCAGAAGTTCGTAAAAAATTGCAGCTTATAGCAAGTATCTTGTTGCAATTGCAGATATCCACTACTCCATGCTGATGAGCTAGCTCATATGACGAGCACAACCCGAACAATAGATGCCGATATCTGCAATAGAAATATCTTCCATATTTTGGGGAATTCCCTTTATAAGCGGGTTTTCTGCTTTAGAAATGTTCATTTGAAACATTTAATGACTATTGGCCACTAAAAGCGTGTATACAGATGGAGAAAATGACCAGTTCTAGTAATAAGCATGTATTAATACGAAATCGCCAGGCATTTCCAATAACAGTCACAGTCTGAAATATCTATTAAAATATGATCTATAGTTCATAACTATATCTTTAATGGATACATGCAAATATATATTCCAGACACAGGTTGTTGAGCAAACTCTAATATCGACCTAATATAGAATTATTGCATATGCAGCACGATATTAGTAAAGGCATAATATAGAATTATTGCATATGTAGTTATAGGTATAATATTTACTATTAATATTAGAGGAAACTATGTTCTGAAATGTGCTGCATAAATTCATGTTAAGGAAAATAAATTCGGCTAGTACGCTATACTGGTATATATACACAGGGTGATTAAAAAACGATGGGTCAAACTTTACGAGGTGGTAGTGTCACCAAACCAAGCTCTTTTCGTCATAATTTACCTGGTTGGAAATAACGTAAAGGCCCCAGTAGACTCTTAATGATAAAACCGATGAGGTGAGGCGAAAACACAAGAATGACTCAGATGATATAAAATGACATTTAATAAATAATAATTGCAATAATGGAGACCGCCGATTAAGAGCGACCGCAAAATAAGATCGAGCGCTAAATAAGAGCGATCGCCCATCTGAAAGCACGTCTCACAGCTGTAATGGGGGGATTGACGAACTCTCTCGAACAGACCAGGCATGTCTCGCGCTTCGGCAGCAGCGACGGAAATTCTGGAGACAAGTTCTTCTTCAGATTCAAGGGGAGAATTATAGACGATACTCTTAAGATATCCCCACAAAAAGAAGTGAAACACGAAAGATCGGACGATCGTGGGGGCTAAGCTATGGGACCATCTCTCCCAATCCATCTGTATAACTGCTACAAACTGATAAGGTCATACATTCGGTGTTACAAAAATTTGCAAAAGGATACTTTTCCTTCCCCAGATCAAATTCGCATAGGTGGTTTTCTTCATCAACTTGAATATAACAACCAGAATGACGCATTCAATTTTCCTGAGCGGCCGCTTCCCAACGAGTAAGGTCCCTGTAACGCCTTTACTTTTCATTTCCGACTCAGTAAACTATAATAAAAAGTGCTTAGTTAGATGTGTACTACCACCTCGTAAAATTTGGATCATTTTTTGTAAACACCCAGTATATAAAACTTTATCGTGGATTTTTGCGAATATGTATAAATTTTAAATGATTATTACATACACAATATGAATAAATTTCGTTTTAAAAAATAAATTGGACTAAAGAAGAAGCAATGAAATGCTATACAGGGCTCTGAGTAAAATTCTTAAGCGGCACAGTAACTTTGTAAGGAAAGATCCACGAGTATACACAGTCTAGCTACAGCAAAGTGACCGACCATTCCTGCTTTAAACAAAAATTACAACCCTCGCACTTGAAAATTTAAAAAGCTAGAATGTAAGCTTGGAAACAAAGCGAGATAAAAAAAATGTAATTTGCAAAGTTGTAGAGGATTGTGCTGAGAGTTGGTCTTGGGCTGAGAGTGATCGTGAATTTAAAACATTGCCGTTGTGATAACCCGCTAATTATTCGTGTGTTGTTCAGTGTTATCTGAAAATCAAATCGATTAATAGACATACATGTGCATTTAGCACAATAAAGAGACATTATTGCTCAAATTAAAATTTTATTAAAATATTATTTGTGCTGAACTAACTAGTAACTTTGTACTAGTATGCTGAACTAACTAGTAACTTTGTAAGGAAAGATGCATGAGTATACACAGTCTAGCTACAGCAAAGTGACCGACCATTCCTGCTTTAAAAAAAAGTTACAACCCTCGTACTTGAGAATTTAAAAGCTAGAATGTCAAGCTTGGAAACAAAGCCAGATAAAAAAATGTAATTTGCAAAGTTGTAGAGGATTATGCTGAAAGTTGGTCTTGGGCTGAGAGTGATCGTGAATTTAAAATAGTACATTGCCGTTGTGATAACCCGCTAATTATTCGTGTGTTGTCCGGTGTTATCTGAAAATCAAACTGATTAATAGACATGCATGTGCATTTAGCACAATGAAGAGACATTATTGGTCAAATTAAAATTTTATTAAAATATTATTTTTGCTGAACTTGCTCAAGATTGAGTTCATCATTATATTTTATATTTACAAATTAGCTGTTATCAATATTATTATATATTATTCTACTTAAAAGAGGAGAGTTCTAATGCAGTGGATACTAGTTACTGATTTACTTTCTTCTTAAATTATGTTCCTCAAGTATGATTTTTGTATAAAATGTTACCTTGTTCACTTTCGGTGCACCTCTTTTGGCATTTACTCACTCTTTGGTACCAATTGCAATAAACACCTCTGCAAACGTTGTATCACCAGGAACTATTATATGGAAATACTTACGATGCCTTTGGAAATACGCGATAATATTTTTACTTCAAATAAATTGCTCAATTCTTGCTGATGGAAGGTATTTGAACAGGATACGCATTAGATTCGTGTGCATCTTAATGCTGGTTTGCATGCCTGAATATCCCAAGAATTCACCTATAGCCTTACGTCATGAGTCAAATACATATATTTTGTAACAGTTTTTGTATTGATTCCCACTCATAAGACAATGCTCTGCAATTCAGTGATTGAATTCTTTAGTCTTACTTACTTTGTTGACGAGTTCGGTATCCTAACTTTTTAAATTATCCTTTAAAGGTGCTACAGTCACTTTTATTCAATTGGGCATGGCCACTTTACTATAGATAGACCTAAAGTATATATTCATGGGCTTTTCCTTTCATTTATTCTGGTAAAAAATTTGATGTGGGCAGAACATGACTTTCCCTACACAATGTAAGTACTTTACTTATTTCAATGAGAAATAATGACGGACAAAATCTACAGAACAATGTTTTAACGTTAAAAAGTACACTGATATTTGTCGTTTTCCTGAATACCAACATGAAAAATTATTTTGAAGAACCAAATTAACTTATATTTCGAGAAAATTTGACTTAACATTCGGAAATATTGCTAACTTATGCTAAGCAATATAATGTAATATAATAAATTATGTTAATTATAAGTTCATGAATTTGGCGTCATTTTGGTAACTTTACTGTCATTTTTGTCAATTTGGTGACATTTTCGTCAGTTTGACGTCATATTAAAAAAATTGTCAAGTTAGCAATATTTCGCCTAAAAAGTCGTCAAAGTTGCCAAAATTTTTGTCAGTGTTACATATTGGATGTTCTTTTTATGTATTCTTCTAAATTCCTTTATTTAAAAAATGTGCAATATCTCGCGAACGGTTCAAGTTAGCTTTCTAAAATTTGTGTTAATCGTTTAAAAAAAGAAAATGCGTATACAAAATAATTGCTTGTTTAGTATTTCGTGTGTGAGGACATTGGCATATGGTTATAAAATGGGTTTTAAAGCCGACCAAACTGTTTCCTGCCATATTTTCTGTCAGCAAGTTTTAGTCAATTTGGTCAATTAGTTTTCTAGCTAGGGTGAATACATATATTGCACAACTAGACACTCATATTGACAAGTAGACATAAGCACAAACACACAGACAAAAAGACAGACACACATAAATAGATACAGACACACACAGATAGATACAGACACACACAGATAGATACAGACACACACAGACGGCACTTTAAAAATAGATTTTTCTGGTACTAGAGTGCTCGAAACGTGCAGATCCTTAAAAACAGAAGTTGCGATTTTCGACACGATTTAAGTACTTTCCCTATACATTACCATGTATTGCAGGGATAGTAAAAATATATCAGAAATATCGTCTGCTCTTTTTAATAAGTCCGAATATAATTACAGATTTTTTTTTTATCAATCGAAGGACGACATATCGTCTTGTAAGAGTGAAATAAATTTTACTTTAGACAATCGCTTCTCTAGTCGTTCTTATGAGATTGTTATTGGTGAGTTTATCTCAATCTCTATTTCAGACTACTTATTTGAGTTAAAATTGAATCGCTCTCGCTTTGTTCGAAACAGATCCAGTTTCTTTAAAACACTTTACTTACCTTTTAATTATTAAATAGTTAGGGGACATAGAGCATGGATTTTTTTTCGAAAACTCTTCAATGACCTTCTCATAAGAATGGCAAGAGAGATATTATTCTAAAATAAAAATGATTAAACTCTCGGAAAACGCCATATTCTTTGACTGGTGAAAATTCTGTATACAATGATCGTCTGTCTCTTTAGAAACACCAGATATAGATTTGATATAATTTTTAGGGTATATTAGTTCCACCAAATTGAAACAATTCTACTATTTCAATTTCTCGGTTCATTATATGATTACAAAATTTAATGTGCACAACCACCAATCACCCTGTATGTCATGGAAAATTATTTTTTTAACAAACCGACAATTACCAAATTCAACCGCGTATCCCTCTGATTACATATGCGCACCCCCAGGGATACGCGTGCCGCATTTTCAGAAATACCGGACTCTTATATTTGCATTGTGCGATACTATCAACCTATTAAAACATGTTTCACAGATACTTTTATATGGATGATATAAAAAGTATCTTTTAGTCAATTTCAGTCATTCTTAAACGATATAAATTACGGCCGAAGCCATGCCTGCCATTTGAAAAAAATTAAGTACAATGCATGAGCTCTTTTAAAATATATCCCATTAAAAACATATCACGTTCTGGGAGATATCCAACGCATTCTAAAACTTTTTAAACTGACATGATAAATTTGAAATCGATAGAAAAAGGATTTAAGCAAACATTTATAAAACCTGATTTATCAGCGGTTGCTCTAAATCAATATTTAGATACTCATAAATCGGGGAGAAAAGGAATATAAGGGGGGGGGGCAGCTTTACACATAAATGCAAAATAAGAAGGATTTCTTTTAGAAGAAGAAGGTGATAGAGAATTTATTTTAGATGTTAGTGGTAGTTATGTATTTTTATTCTCCGGTATTGATATATGGTTTATTATATCGAAACGAATGGTTTTCTGTCTTCGAAAAATTTGTTCGTATTATCAGGGTAAGTATATTTTCACTAAAATGTGCATTGTTGATAAAATAAGGTCTCACAATTGTTATCCTAATGTGATGACTGACGTTATCTTTGTAATGTGGGTGACGGAAACATTTAAGCCATTTTTGACTTTAAACAACAAGTACCAGAATATGGCAATAAATGTTGCAAGCGTCAAACAATGGAGGTCGTCATACGGTCGGAAGTGGTTGACATTTAGTTCAAATAAATTTATGTGGGGGCAATAAAAAATTTCCACACACATCGTAAGGACACGTGGTCCTTAGAACCTCCGGTAGTTCTACGTAGTGTATATCCGGCCAGTCACATCACAAGCTCACCAGCCAATTATACCAAAGTGGAGAAATGAACATGGATCCAGCTGAGTAAGTAAAGTTTCCGTTTGAGAAATCAAAATAGATTTGGGAATGATTTGATGAAAAGTTGAAGAACCGAAGTGGGTGTTGGTGAGCAAAAAATTGAAGATGGAAGTAAACGAGAAGTTGATACAGACGAAGACAAACCCAAACAATGACCCTGGCACAGAATAGATTATGCAATATATATGGCATCCAAAACAGGTACTTTTTTATTCTCATGAGGAATTAGCGTTTTTGAAAAATCAGTTTACTATAAATTGCACAGCGTCATCACACTTGTCTTCAAGTTAAATTGAAAATGAGTACAAATTGCAAAAATATTATTTAAAGATGTTAATGAAAAGTTTATTTTTGATGAAATAATTAACTAAGTAAGAAACATCAAAGGTGTCGTTAATATGTAGTCTATAATTACTGCTTATCATTTAGGACTCATGTTTTGTTATATGTAGACACCGGACTCGAGAAAATGTGGATTATATGTTGGACGCATGATAATGTGCACACTATTAAGATTACGCGGCCAAATTAAGTTAATTTAACAAATAAAATAAATATTAAAACTATATCTCTCATCAATAAATTCATTAAAATTATTTTGTCTAAATAAATATTTAATAAAAGCTATTCTACTCACACCTAATATATTAGGGACGTTGAAAATGTTTTTAAAGATTCTTTACTTTAAAGGAAATGTTAAAAAAGTCAACTAATCTTTTTTGAAAAATAAAAGTTCTCTACGACAAGAAACCAATTAAAAATATATTTCTTAGAAGGCCGCTGAAATTTTTGATCCTGCAAGGAAAATTTATACATGATTTTTACAATGCATTTTATTCACGGGTTTCCATGAATATCTGTAAGTGCATAGAAGCACTGATTTATAAACATCTATTTAATATAATCGAATAAGTTGTAATTAATATTTAAATTTTTATTTAAGAAACTACTGAATATATTTTGCTCAAATTTTTTTTACATATTTTATGGGATAATTTGAATATTACCTAAAATTTTCGAAGCAATTTGTGAATTTTAAATCTGCTTAAAAAATGTTTGAAAAATTAGATCCCATAGGGTTCAATGTATTTCATATTTTCAACCCGGGTTCAATCCGAAACCAATTGGGTGATATTATTAATTTATATTCCCCTAGGTCCCACAGACCGTTTGAACACATACTAAAATTTCATTTTGATTAAGTCATTTTTACGGCAGTTATCGTGCTAACGGACAGACAGACAGAATGAACAAAGTCATAAACATTTTTCAGCTTTGTTGTAAAGTGTTAAAAACAGGGATCATAAAAACGCCAAATCCGTGTAGTATTTTAGAAAATGGGGAAACGCCGCAAAAATTTTTAGTTCTAAAAATGACCGATAGGAGAAGAAATGGAGCTGCAAGCAGTTCCTAGTAAAAAGAGATTTAAACGGACTTTAAACATCACGAATTTTACAGAGGGGAAATAAAAGGGATACCATATTTTATTTTTAAACGGGTCACGTGATCTCTGCATATAATATGAGTGTAAATATTATTTCAATTTTTAATATAAAAAACTACTTAGCACATTTTGTTGAATTTTTTTTACACACTTTTGTTGATAATTAGAATATTTCCAAAAATTTTCTAAGCAATTTGTGAATTTTTATTCTGTTTAAAAAAATGATTGAAAAATTATGTTCCATAGAGTTCAATGTATTTTACGTTTTTAACAACTCGAGTTAAATCCGAAACTAATTGTGAGATATTATTTATTTTCATTCCCATATGTCCGTCTCATAATTTTATTTTGATAAAGTTATTTTTAAGGTAGTTATCGTGCGGACGGGCAGACAGACAGAATGGATAAAGTTATAGACACGTTACAACTAAGTTGGAAAGTATAAAATCTGATATGGGTATCAAATGACTTTCCTTATATAATGCAATGAATGTACTCCTTTTACAGTAAAAAAATTATGTATAAGATCCACGGTATTGCGTTTAATCGTGGAATTGTACATTTGGCGACTTTCCGGATGACAACATTTCAAAGTAAACTATTTCAAAGTACTCAGTTGCGCAAATCTAAATAAACAATTATCCATATTCATACATCCTCAATAAGCGATATTGTCCATATATTAAAGCATTTTAATAATTAATTCCTCAATTAGGCTTCATTTTCATTAATTTAGCGTCAATTTTGTAATTTTGACGAAATTTTTGTCAATTTGGGGTGAGATATCGCCAAGTTGGCGATACTTTGCTAAATTATTCACCAAGTTCGCCAAATGCAACACCAAGTGTTACAGACAAACGGAGAGAAGAGTATTTATTATATACTAGAAAGTATGCCCGTCATATGACGGAAAGCAGAATTTGCGAAACATTACTTTCCATTTAGCGTCATTTTCATCAATATAGCGACATTTTTGTCACTTTGGCAACATTTATAATAGTCGCCAAGTTGGCGAGGTCTCGCTAAATTTCTACCAAAATTTTACGGGGAAATGTGTTATTCTTTAAATTTGCTCTTATGTATTTTCCAAAATATTAAACTGTCAATTAGCCGTTATATTCATTGATTTAGCCGTATTTTTATCAATTTGGCGACATTTTCGTTATTTTGGCAACATTTAAAAAATTCTCTAAGTTGGCTGTATTCCGTCAAATTCGAAGCCAATATCTCGTCAAGCGTTATAGACGGAAAAATAAGTTATTCTTATAGCAGTTAAATGACTATTGGCGTCCAAATAAAAAGTATTACACAAATTATATTTTCTATTGAATGGAACGAGCCAGATCCACGAGAATGATGTCACTAATTTATCGCATGATATTACATATGAAAAGTGAACATATATTACAATAGTTAATTTTTTTTATTTTACGTGATTTTTTGATAAATTTAATCTTAAAATATAAAATATTTCGAAAATAATTCATGCTAGAGTTCTAAAGTTTGTGTCAATCGTTTTCTAATGACAAAATGCATAAGACATGTCTATTTACGCTACTTTATTAAAAGTTTTGATTTTTTGATGATTTTTTCAAAATTTCACTCGAAAATTTTGGAGGATTCTGAACATTCGATCGCGTTTAAAAACAATAAGCTTCCAGTATTCACGGATTTCAATTTTTGTACCAAATTTTGTTCGAATCGCTCCATTCGTTAGTGAGATATTGTCTCCATAGACTCACTAACACACACAAAAAACATCACCTCAAAGGCATTTAATTCGTGTTCAGGGATGCTTGAAACGTGCTCTTCCGTCGAAAACTAGAATTCAAATTTCGACACCGTCACCTACCTTATACTATGTATATATATATAAGGGAAGTAAAAATGTAACAATATATCAGAATAGTAATAAAATATTTCTCGTAATATAATCGTATGCTTGAAGATAACATTAACAAGAAAGATCAATCATGCATAAAATATTTATTATGAATCACTTTCCAATTGCAATGCAATTTTATTTAAACATCTCTAAAATGCGATACATTCAGCGGTAATATTTTTAAAATTATCACAATACTACATTAATTTATTATATTTAAAACTTAAAACGTCATCAAAAAATTTACTTTATTCAAATGACGTCATTGAAATATAAATCGTCTGGCTCTCTATGTAAAATCTGTAAATATTTCATTCATACACTTTTATTTCATGCCTTGCATTCATCAAAATACTACAATAATTTATTTTATTTAAAAACTTAAAACCATGGAGGTACAAGTAATTTAACTCCATGCTTAAAACTTCATCGACAAAATCGTCTGCTTCTCTATATAAAATCAATGAATGTTTAATTCATATCAGCTATATTGCAGACTCCAGAGCTAAATAATTTTAAAGAAATTCACCAATTCTTATTCAACGCATCCTACATCTTTATTTGTTCATATTCTCGATAAGTGAAAATTAGGCTTCATTGTAGAAATAATCAAAGTTTGATGATTATTTAAACTCAAATATATTGTAATTGCGTTGTTTAAGAATGTCGATGCACAGAATTTAAGCAAAAATAAAGCGATTTTAGGACAGTTACAACATTAAATATAAATTAAAAAGAACTTTAAATATCACGATTTTGACACAAGATGGATACAACATCTTTTTTAGTGGGTCACGTGATCTCTTCATATAATATGGATATAATTATTATTTTAATTTTTATTTAAATAACTACTGAATATATTTTGCTGAAATATTTTTCATATTTTTATGGGAGAATTTGAATATGTCCTAAAACTGTAGAAGCAATGGGTGAATTTTAAATTCGCTTAAAAATGTTTTAAAATTATAGGTCCCATAGGGTTCAATGCATTTCATTTTTTTCAACCCGGGTTCAGTCCAAAACTATTTGGGCGTTATTATTCATTTATATCCCCGTAGATCCCACAGAACGTCTGAACAACATACTAAAATTTCATTTTGATAAAGTCATTTTTAGGGCAGTTATCGTGCAAACGGACAGACAGAATGAACAAAGTCATAAACACTTTTCAACTATGTTGTAAAGTATTAACAAGAAAGATCTATCATGCTTAAAGCATTGATTATGAAACACTTTCCAACTCCAATGCAATTTTATTTAAACAAGTCTAAAATGCAATACATTCCTGGGTAATATTTTAAAATTTATCACAATACTGCATTAATTTATTATATTTGAAGACTTAAACCTCCATTGAAAAAAATGAACTTTATTCAAATGACGGCATTGAAATATAAGTTGCCTGGTTTAAACAGTTCTAAAATGCGATACACTCCTCGGTAATAGTTTTAAAACTATCATAATGCTATGATAATTTATTATATTTAAAAACTTCATCGAAAACAACTGAAATTCATTCAAATGACGTCATAGAAAAAATAACACGCCTGGATCTCTCTATAGAAGCAGCATTTCATTCATAACTTTTTCCCATTCATTTCATTCATCAAAATACTATAATAATTTATTTTATTTAAAAATTAAGACCATGGAGCTACAAGTAATTAAACTCTATGCGTAAAACTTCATCGAAGAAAACCGTCCTTCTCTTTGTAAAATCTATGAATATTTCATTCATATCAGCTACGCAGACTCCATGAACTAAATGATTTTGTGTTAAAGATATACAGCAATTCTAATACAACTCATTCTACATATTTTGCTATTTACATTTTACATAGGTGCAAAATAGGCTTCGTTGTAGAAATAATCAAATTTGGATGAGCATTTATATTCAAATATATTGTAATTGCGTTGCTTCAGTATGTAGATGCACACGATTTAAGCGAAAATAAAGTGGTTTTAGGACGGATGCAACACTCAATATGAATTACAAAGAACTTAAAAAATCACGATTTTGAGACAAGATGGATGCCATATATCATTTTGAAGTGGGTCATGTGATCTTTTCATATCATGGTCACGTGATCGCTTCATATTATTATTGTAATTTTTATTTAAAAAACTACTGAATATATTTCGCTGAATTTTTTCTTATATATGTTATGGAACAATTTGAATATTACTTAAAATTTTCGAAGCAATTTGTGAATTTTAAATCCGCTTAAAAAATGTTTGAAAAATTTGGTCCCATAGGGCTCAATATATTTCATTTTTTCAACCCGGGTTCAATCCAAAACTAATTGGGTGATATTATTCATTTATATTCCCATAGGTCCTACAGACCGTCTGAACAACATACTAAAATTTCATTTTGATTAAGTCATTTTTACGGCAGTTATCGTGCTAACGGACAGACAGACAGACAGACAGAATGCACAAAGTCATAAACACTTTTCAACTTTGTTGTAAAGTGTTAATAAAATAGGCAGCTGTCAGTGGTAGAAATATATCTGCTGAGATTCGGGAATTGTAAAAATAATGTCCTACACATCCAAAAATTGTTTCTGTGAATCACATTGAGGCATCATTTTAGGATAGTTAAAATTAAGTTACGTATCAGAAATATACTAACTTAAACCGCCCTTCAGGTAGTGCATCTTGAAAAGGTATATTAACCAAATGTGATTCAATGAGATGTATAGATGTATGTTATACACCACTTTGCAAGAGATATCATATTGTGAATATTATTACTATTTAGAACAGATATTAGCAACACACAAAATAATATTGTCACATGATATTTAATATTCTTAATATTTTATATAGCGAAAGCACATTTATGATGCTGAAAAATATAATACTAGATTCAAATTAATTTTTTAGCATCAATTACATATCTGTAGCCTTATTGGCGGTGGTAAAAATCGTATATTTATAAAGGGAAAAAAGATTGCGTTGAATTCACCAATGAATGGATGTTTTAGCATAAAATGTAATGTTTATAATCTGATTATGAATATGTAGTGTTATTGTTAAATACTCAAAATAGAGTAAGTGCAATTTGTTTTAGTAAAACAATAGCATACCATAAAGTAAGTCACATTTAGTGTTTTCTTTTCTTTACAGTGGTTTAAAAAATTGCCAGCTCTGCCGACCAAAAAATAAAGTCAAAAGAATTTCATAAGAAAGTGTGAAAGTTTTTCAATAAAATAATTTTAAGGAAACTCCATATTTACTTCACATACTTAGAAACGTAGAAGAAAGAAGATGTATTAATTATAGCAAATTAATAAGGAATAATGTATTCCAAACTACAAATCCATAAAAATATATCGTCAGCAAACTTTTTTCTTTATCCACACCGAAACTGCAAGTATACAAATACCTTTCCAATTACAAAAAATTGTGGGCAGCATATTACTTTCCTTATGTAATGCAAAGAATTTACTACTTTAACAGCAAAAAAAAAGGTTATTCTTATAGTAGATACTTATAATCTTTCCAAGATATTGAATTTTCGGTAATTACTCGTCATTTTCATCGATTTAGCGTCATTTTTATCCATTTGGCAACATTTGAAAAAGTCCCCAAGTTGGCGACATTCCGCCAAATTCGTCGCTAAAATCTCGCCAAGCGTTATGGACGGAGAAATAAGTTATTCTTATAGCAGATAAATGACTATTGGCGTTCAAATACAAATGTATTACTCAAAATATATTTTTTTATGAATGGAACGAACTAGATCCACGAGAATGATGTCGCAAAATTTATCGCATGATATTACATATGAAAAATGAACATGTTTCTCCAAAATTAATATATATATTTTTAATTTATACGATTTTTTTATAAATTTATTTGAAAAATGTCCAATGTCTCGAGAACAGTTCGTGCTAGCGTTCAAAAGTTTATGTCAATCGTTTTCTAAGGAAAAATTACATAAGAAATGTCTATAGGTTTTGATTTTTGATAATTTTTCAAAATTCACTCGAAAATTTAGGGGGGTTCTGAACATTCGATTGCGCCTAAAAACAATTAACTTAAGGTATTTACGGACTGTGATTTTTGTATCAAATTTCATTGGAATCACTGCATTCGTTCTTGAGATATCGTCTCCGCAGACTCACTGACAAACACACACACACACACACACACACAGAGAGATAGACCTCACCTCAAAAATGTTTGATTCGTAATCAGGGATGCTTGAAACGTGTTCTCCCGCCGAAAACTCGAATTCGAATTTTCAACCCCGTCACAATACTTTCCTTATACATTATGTATATAAGGAAAGTAATATGAAGCCGTGGATAAGTTGTCTACATAACTTTCTCGAATTTCCTTTAAAGAGGACTTTCTGGTCCTGTTACTTGTTTCAGGAATAAAACTGACGTACGGACTACATTGAAGCAGATTTATCACCTATTTTATTCCTGTCCATATTCGGGATCAATAGGAAAACATCTAGACTAGAGATAAAACCTGACCTAATTATATATATATATACATATAAAATATACATTTTTCTCATTACAGCTTTGTGCCCAGAAGTTTAATATAATAAGAAAATTACGTTCTGCGGGGGCAACAAATGGGTGCAGCTGCAATGTCATATATATTTTAAAAATTAAACTTCCTGTCCGAATCAAAATTGAGACATAGAAGGAATTTCGTGAATTAGTTTTAATTAAAAAGTTAAAACAATCTTGGCTGTCTCGATCACACAAATATTAATTAAAATTTTAATTCGGCATGTTAAGTTATGTTTAATGCCACTGCCAAAATTTAAACAATATGATTTTATTATAAACGAGTTGTTTTTAGGGGCGTTGATAGGCACTCCATTGTAACACTTTTGTATTTCATTAGAATGCATGTGATGGTGCATACAACTTTTAATGAAGCACCTTTTTACTTTCTTTATATGTATAAGGAAAGTATTGTGACGGGGTCGAAAATTCGAATTCGAGTTTTCGACGGGAGAGCACGTTTCAAGCATCCCTGATCACGAATCAAACATTTTTGAGGTGATGTCTGTGTGTGTGTGTTTGTATGTGTCAGTGATCCTATGGTACGATATCTCACGAACAAATAGAGCGATTAGAATGAAATTTGGTACAAAAATCACAATCCGTGAATACTGGAAGCCTATTGTTTTAAACGTAATCGAATGTTCAGAACCTCCTAAATTTTCGAGTGAAATTTTGAAAAAAATCATCAAAAAATAAAAACCTTTGATAAAGTTACGCAAATAGACATTTCTTTTGTAATTTTTCCTTAGAAAACGATTGACATAAACTTTTGAACGCTAGCATGAACCGTTCTCGAGATATTGCAAATTTTTAAAATGAATTCATCAAAAAATTCCAGAAATTAAAAAAAGTATATTAACTGTCGAGAAACATGCTTACTTTTCATATGTAATATCATGCGATAAATTGGGTGACATCATTCTCGTGGATCTATCTCGTTCCATTTACTGAAAAGATACTTTGAGTAATACTTTTGTATTTGAGCGCCAATAGTTATTTATCACCTATAAGAATAACTTATTTCTCCGTCCATGACGCTTAGCGAAATTTTGGCACTTAATTTGCGGAATGTCGACAAATTGGCGACTTTTTTAAATGTTATGCCAAATTAACGAAAATATCGCCAAAAGGATAAAAATGACACTAAATCAATGAAAATGACTACTAATTGACGAAAATTCAATATCTTGGAAAGAATATAAATATCTACTATAAGAAAAACCTATTACTTTCCTTATATACATAATGTATAAGGAAAGAATTGTGACGGGGATGAAAATTCGAATTCGAGTTTTCGAAGCTAGAGCACGTTTCTAGCAAACCTGATCACGAATCAAACATTTTTGAGGTGATGTCTGTGTGTGTGTGTGCGTGAAAATATGTGTGTGTGTGAAAGTATGTGTGTGTGTGTGAAAGTATGTATGTGTGTGTGTGAAAGTATGTGTGTGTGTGTGTATGTGTGTGTGTGTATCAGTGAGTCTGTGGAGACGATAACTCATGAACGAATGGTGCGATTCGAATGAAATTTGGTACAAAAATCACAATCCATAAATACTGGAAGCCTATTGTTTTAAAACACTATCGAATGTTTAGAACCCGCGTAAATTTTCGAGTGAAATTTTGAAAAAATCATTAAAAAATCAAAACTTTTAATAAAATTACGCAAATAGATGATTCTTGTGTAATTTTCCCTTAGAAAACGATTAACATAAATTTTAGATCGCTGGCATGAACCGTTCTCGGTATATTGCACATTTTTCAAATAAATTTATCAAAGTATTTCATAAATTAAAAAAAAATATTAACTCTTGAGAAACATGTTTACTTTTCAAATGTAATATCATGCAATAAATTGAGTGACATCATTCTCGTGGTTCTAACTCGTCCCATTCACGAGAAAAAATACTTTGAGTAATACTTTTGTATTTGAACGCCAATTGTCATTTATCTGCTGTAAGAATAACTTATTTCTCCGTCCATAACGCTTGGCGAGATTTTGGCCACGAATTTAGCGGAATATCGCCAACTTGGCGACTTTTTTAAATGTTGCCAAATTAACGAAAATCTCGCGAAATGGATAAAAATGATGCTAAATCAATTGAAATGACGACTAATTGAAGAAAATGCAATATTTTGGAAAGATTATAAGTATCTACTATAAGAAAAACATTTTTTTAACAGTAAAACTAGTAAATTTATTGCATTATATAAGGAAAGTCATGTGTTGCCCACATCAGATTTTTTAAAAATAAAATCATTGCACATCAAATTCTCAAATCAGATAATGTTCAATGCATTTCGTTGCATAATTTTCATCTATCAAAATTATATATTAAAGCAATTTTATATAAAGCACCTTTATAAACCTTCGCTAAAGTAAATATTAAGAATACAGAATAGGGTAGTATATGTGATACCACCGAACTGGAATAAAATGCGTCATTATACGGGTAAATCTTACAAAAAAAGTTTTGCAATACCAGAATTAAACCGTTTAATAAATCCACTGATTTTCTTACTTCAGTTATGAGCAACAAGTGATGAAAAATATGTTATCTGGAACATGGAAATAAAATGCATAGGTACTTTCTTTCACGTTTAAAAAACAAATTGCACTTACGTGTCTTTTTGATTTTTTCTTCAATTGTAAAACTATTAGTGATGGGACCAAAACATCAAACGCTAGGAAATAATGGATGCACTCATTTATATGATTTATAAAGCCGAATTAACAACTTTTAATGTCTGTCTACATTTATATTGATCAAGCTGAGCTATTCAAATTAGATATATACTATGATTATGTAAGTAGGTTAATAGAAGAGATATATAAATTTTTAGCTAGATCGTGCCAGAGATAAATCCTCAAATGTAAAAGATATTTTCAGAAATTAGCCTTTCATCGGCCTGGCTGAAAAGTCACACAATCACAGGAGTTGGACCCAAACATTTAAAAGCATCTCAGACCAAAATTGTATTTTGTAATCTTAAATTTTATGGAATATATTTATAGCCGTTAATAAATCAAATAGAAATTTCAAAATCTGATGTGGGTAACACATGACTTTCCTTGTGTAATGCAATGAATTTACTAATTTTACAGTTAAAAAAAATGTTATTCTTATAGTAGATACTTATATTCTTTCCAAGATATAGAATTTTCTTCAATTAGTCGTCATTTTCATTGATTTAGCGTCATTTTTATACATTTGGCGACATTTTTGTTAATTCCGCCAAATTATTCGCCAAAATCTCGCCAAGCCTTTTGGACGGAGAAATATGTTATTCATACAGCAGATAAATGACTATTGGCGTTCAAATACAAAAGTATTACTCAAAGTATATTTTTTCATGAATGGAACGTGCTATATCCACGAGAACGATGTCATCAAATTTATCGCATGGTATTACATATGAAAAGTGAACATGTTTCTCAATAGGAAATATTTTTTTTATTTTATATGACTTTTTGTTAATTTTTTTGACAAATGTGCAATATCTCGAGAAAGGTTCATGTAAGCGTTCTAAAATTTATGTCAATCGTTTTCTAATGAAAAATTACATAAGAAATATCTATTTGTGTAACTTTATTAGCGGTTCTGATTTTTTGACGATTTTTACAAAATTTCACTCGAAGATTTAGGGGGGTTCTGAACATTCGATTGCATATAAAAACAACAGGCTTCCAATATTTATGGATTGTGATTTTTGTACCGAATTTCGTTCGAATCGGTCCATTCGTTCGTCAGTTATCGTCTCCACAGTCTTACTGACACACACATACACACACACACACACATACTTTCACACACACACATACTTTCACACACACACATACACACACACACACACACACAGATATCACTTCAAAAATGTTTGATTCGTGATCAGGCATGCTTGAAACGTGCTCTCCCGTCGAAAACTCGAATTCGAATTTTCGACCCCGTCACAATACTTTCCTTATACATTATGTATATAAGGAAATTAAAACAGCCCAACAGGATATTTATTGATGAAATATACACTTATGGGTCGTACAAACCAATTCCGGATAATTCATTATCAACAAATTATGATAGCAATAAAGGGCTAACATTGGCGGCAAAAACTTCGCCATACTGTGTTTTGGAAAAAATCTGCATTGAAACATACGAGGGTTATTATTTTAAGTAAGGTCCGTTTTGCAATAAAAACTACGTAAGTATATTTATTTAAAAAAAAGCATTTACTTTCTGAAATTACATTCAATTCTATATTTTTCTACACAATTTCTTGCCAATTTAAGCATTTATCGGAATTATATACCAGTTTTTGGATACCGTCATCATAGAACTCTGCAGCCTGTGATGATAGCCAGTTACTCACGATCGTTTTCACTTCTTCATTAGTGTCTAAACGTTTTCCGCTCAGGAGGGTTGCCGCCCAAGACCTTCATGGGCGGTAGCCCAGTGGTTAGCCGATAGGTTGGTGGTAGGGGAAGGAGAGTACGGTCCCTGTGGATGCCTCCTCTACTGGGTTCCAGTCTAAATTGGGCGACACTTACAAAAGGTACTTTAAACATAAGGTAGGTCAGAGAAAGGGGGTTGCTTTTCGACCGGGAGAGAAACTTGAAGCGTGACGTCACTGACTTACAAGTCAAGAAGAGGGGGGACATAGAGATACGTGTTTAAAGTTTAGAAAGTTCGCGTTTATCATTCGAAAAGGAGATAAGATCATTCGTAATAAAATTTTAGAAGAATGAAATTAAATGATTTTACTCATAAATGCATAGGGCTATCATTAAAATATTATAATACATATATTATTTATAATAAAAGCTGAAATATATCGTGAAAAGTGTAGTAAATATAAAAATTACATTTCAAGTGTTTTAATACAGATATGATGATATGAATAAATTTCTAATCATCGGATTTTTAAAAATATAGTATCTATTATCTTAAACTTTGATAATACTTTCTACATGTAATATAAATATGTATTTCAAAAATATCGAAATGCGTAAAAAATCCCACATACATATAACATATTGATGACTATGAAATATCATCAATCTAGTAGTTACATAACTCTATATTATATTAAGAAGCGTAGATCGGATCTTGGGAAAAGGGGGGAGTTGACGGTCGAATGGATGGTCAATGGCAGTAGATTTATTTTATTTACCCAACAAGAAGACGATACATTTTGTGAGCTAGTAGAGTATTATGACGCTTGGTTAAGCCACTGGATCTGTCAGTTTCACAAAGATATTTTAAGCATGCAAAATTGATGTTATTAAACTTTATAGCGTTTTAAATATATAAACTATGTGCAGTTTTAAAATTTTAAAGCAATGTTCACGTGGATCATAAATAATAAATCAATACATACCATTTTTATGCCATGATACTGATTTTACACCATTTAGAGGCTTTACTTTGCTTTTTTCTCTCTACTAATTGTGGCATGAAAGTCTTATTTAAGTGTTTAATACGAATGAATGTTCTGGTTCGTGAAAACAAAGTTATGGCTTTTAGTGGTATAGAAGGTGAAATGTTTGCTAACTTTGACTGAAAGTTCTTAATGACGCATTTCTCTTTTGATATATATGCGCCATGCATTTCTAAGAAAGTATGCTCCCATTTTTTATTTCTTCTGAAAAATGTGCCTCTGGCTTTTAGTATTATTTTAGATAAATTTTTTATGCATTATATTTCAACTTTGATGATTTTAGTTTTGTATTCTAAGCTTTTTACATATCAAAACGAAATGTCCCATAACTTCAGATGATGTGGATATAATGTCAATATTATGATTACTAAAGAATTGCGTTTTATGATTATGTATATTAATAACAAAGTAAAATGCTTAAGGTATTTAAAATTAACTTTACATACATTTTGCAATAAACTGAACTGTGTAAATTAGCTTACAAAATGCTAATATCTCCCCCCCCCTCCCCTCCAAAAAAGAAAAAAAATTCCATAATTGCTAGTATCAGAAATATAAATTATTTTTATATATTTTAGATGCTGCATATGAAGTCGTTTGTATTTTATTAATTTTGTTTTTTGGATTACTTAGAGGACCACCTATTTTACATATCAAAGAAACATGTCAATCAAAGTATTTTTTATACTGCTATATTAAAAACAATATTTTTAACTGCGGTATTAATGGTATGTGAGATTTTTGTGCCGTTGGCTTCTTGTTTTAATCGTTTAACCGGCTTCAAATTCAAAATTTAGCCCGAAAATCTTCTTCAAAATCTTCATCAGAAAAGTGACTCGAACAGACAGTTGCGTTAGCAATGTTTATTTATCCTCTCTTTTGCACTTCACGATCCATAATTTTTGGAGTGTAGGATCTTTTGAAAATCTATGAAAACTGATAGATCCCATTGACTTCTTATAATAATTTGAAAACAAAGCAACCGATCATCAACCAGGCATTTTTGTGCTTACCAAAATTATATTTTATATACGTGAAAATACTAATATATATACATCTATAATACACAAATTTACACTTAAACTTCACTTTTACGATAGAATTACAAATTATATTAAAACAACGACTGACACAGTCTATGTTTTCCCATAGAAATGAATGCTAGTCGGAGAAACTGGCACTTCTTCTTCTAAACCAGTGACGTCACGAACGGCTATAACGTCCGCCTTCTAGAATACTGTCAACGGCGGCATTCTGGTCTTTTGATCTCTGACCTTCCCTGGCACTTACCGACCGTCCAAACAGTTACCTTACAACAACAATATGAGAAAATGCTTACGAAAAACGTATTTTCCTTTCTGAAGGAAAGTTGAATTTTGTACGGCTTGATTGAAGAATTTTTCATATAGCAACATGTCTATCAGAATATATGGCATAAGTTATTTCCTAAATCATGGAATATGGACATGTACTATATATTTTTTTAATCTTCGTTTGGCCAAAAATTTCAATTTGATTAATTTTTTGCACCTAGTTTATCCAAGAAAAATGTTTAACTGGTTAAACTACTGTTTCGATATACTTGTAAAGAATATAATTTGCAGATATTCAACGGCATTACTGGAGATTGGAATTTTTTATTTTGGCCGTAAAAGAGGGACTGAAATCGTGATTTTAACCAGAGAACTCACCTACGTTGGATATATACCGTAAAATTCTTCTGTGTGAGCTTATTTTTTCTAGATCACGTATTTGTTTCTTAAGCCGTATTTGTATTTTTATCTTTCTTTTCTTCCGATTCACACCAAATTAACGTTGTTTACAAATACCTGTCGTTTGGCCAATAGGCCATTAGACCGAGAGCTAGCTCTCCAGTATTTCTCAATAACTGAATTAAAAGTCACTAGTGCAGGGTACTTGTCCAAATGTTTTCCAGACATAGGCTGTCATAGGTCACATAAAATACAATTAGTACACAAAATACAAATAAGTAATATTTGGATTTTTAACTATTCAAAATACATAAATGCAGGTAGTTCAGATCTTTATTTAAATAATTGTTTTTTTGAAATGGCAACAGCGTTTACAACAATGAAACGTAATTGTTCATGACAATAATGATTGAGAAATGTTCTATTTGTTCATTACAACAATGCTTGCGAAACTTTATGTGTGTTTGCAAAATTCAACAATTATGAATTTGCTACAATGCTATACATTTAAAGAATCGTAACTGTATATTTTCCCATGCTTTGCAGAAGTTTGATTTTTGGTAAGTTATTAATTACATTTCAAATTGTATCATATGTATAATAAATATTCATTAAGAATGAAAAGAAATTCTGCGACATTACCATCTATACTGTTTTGTCGCCAGTTTCCTGTCCAATTAGCTTATGCCTTAACGATAAACAAGGCTCAAGACCAAACTTTTGACAAACAAGTTGTGTAAATTATTTATTTAAAAGTAAAAGGTATGTCCATCACTGAATTCAAAATTAGCAAACCACTACCTCGCATTTGGCGTGATTTTCATTAATTCGGGGATGGATTTAAGATTTATGTAGAGATCCCCTCTTAATTTGCAGTCTATGCGTTTCGGCCTCTTATTTTCAAATTTTTTAAAAAGATTCTCAACTTTGACGTGCTTGTCATCTTTTCAGACTTTAGTTGTTTAACCGACGTTTCTATTCATTTCTGTCCTCTCCATTTTCCATTGGCCAACACGTTTGTGAAATAAAATGTGTTTTGAATGTCAGCAACTGTTGCAAATGCCGGTTGTTTGACCAATAGGCCTTTAGACAGAGAGCTAGCTCTCCAGTATATCTTAATAATTGAATTAAAAGTCAGTAGTGCAGAGCAATTGTCCAAATGTTTTCCAGACATAGTCTGTACTAGGTCACATAAAATACAATCCGGGGAAGCAGCAAGTCCGATTCGATGGAGATGAGCCCTGAGACAGTCATGACCAGTCAAAAATCTGATCCTGCTAACTGTTTCTCGCCACACCAAATTAATAATGCATACTACCTTGATATGAATTCACATTTTCAAAACCCAATTATAGGAGGCGTTCCCGATGCCCCCATTTCCGATAGCAATATCCTTTGACCGGTTTCGTGATTGGTATGCTTGTAAGCATAAAATAGGCATTACCTTCAATGGCAGAAATGAAACTTGCTAGTTGTGGTGCTGTCATAGTGGACATCAGTTGTTTTATGCTGGTGGCTGCATACAGACGCATAATAAGTCAGTCATAGGAACGCAACAGCCATATCCGATCACCTATCTACAAGACTGAAAAAATATATAACGGAAAATGCTTCGTACGCTCTTCTAAAATATAAAAAATGCACTTTCATTAAATATCAAATACTTTCATTCACAGTATTAGATTTTTATATTTTGAAGAAAAACTCTTGCCTATTCTCTTTTCACGGAATAATAAAATTTCGAAACATTTTTGTGAAAAGCTGTAGCAGGAGAAATTAAAAATTATCGCTGCTCAGCATCCGCTTCCAAGAAATGTATTTATTACTTAATTCCCATTGATTGAAAAGTAATTGAAATATAATCACATGCAGAATACCACAGAGTTCTACTTGAACAAACAAATCAGATTTTCCGAGTGATTTTTTATCGATGGGAAATGAGGACTTGTGTCCCAGATTTTGATATTCCATGACCGTATCTTTATTTCTGACCACACTGCAATATCTTACATGAACTATTATATTCCTTTACTGCAGAGTTAGTTTCCTGTAACTGCTTAAGGGTAACATACACATCTTTAATGCTTGATCTGTATATGTGCATATAATTACTTGCTTGTATAACAAAATGTATAATTTATTTTGCTTTCGAAAAATAAATATAATAAAGCTTCGACAAATTTTAAGATCTGTTGATCTCATTTCGAACGCTTTTGAAATGGTAATTGACACAAAACACGATTTTATTTTTCCAATTTCTTAGTTCAAATTTAACTCAATATAAAATATTTGTATTGATGAAAGTATGATATAATTTTTCAGCATTAGCCTGCCAGGCTATGCTAAATCAAATTTCTCTCATGAACTTATGAACTGTTTATCTCGCATTATTTCATTCTGTTAAATTTGACTTTAATTAAAAAAATCTGATATGGCCAGCACAGGAATTTCCTTATATGATGCAATGTATTTACTACTTTTACAGTAAAAACAAAATAGGTATTTTTTATAGTATATAATTATATTTTTTCCAAGATATTGAATTTTCGTCAAACAGTCGTTATTTTTATTGATTTAGCTTCATTTTTATTCATTTCGAGAGATTTTCTTTGATTTGTTAATATTTAAAAAAGTCGCCAAGTTGGCGACATTCTGCCAAATTCGTTGCCAAAATCTCGCCAAGCGCTATGAATGGAGAAATAATTTATTCTTATAGCAGGTAAATGACTATTGGAGTTCAAATACAAATGTATTACTCAAAGTATATTTTTTCATGTATAGAACGAGCTAGTTCCACGAGAATGATGTCACTAAATTTATCACATGATATTACTGATATTACATATGAAAAGTGAACATGTTTCTCAATAGGAAATATATTTTTTTATTTTATATAATTTTTTTATAATTTTTTTGAAAAATGTTCAATATCTCGAGAACGGTTCATACTAGCGTTCAAAAATTTATGTTAATCGTTTTCTAATGAAAAATTACATAAGAAATGTCTATTTGCGTAACTTTATTAGAGGTTTTGATCTTTTGATGATTTTTTCAAAATTTCACTCGAAAATTTACGGGGATTCTGTACATTCGATTGCGTATAAAAACAACAGACTTTCAGTATTCACGAATTGTAATTTTTGTACCAAATATCGTTCGAATCGGTCCATTCGCTCGTCAGTTATCGTCTCCACGTACACGCACACACACACGCACACACACACGTACACACACACGTACACACACACGTACACACACACGTACACACGTACACACACGTACACACACACACATACACACACACATACACACACACACCACACACACACCACACACACACACATACCACACACACCACACACACATACACGCACGCACACACACACACATACCACACGCACACACACACACATACCACACGCACACACTCACACACACCACACACACGTACACGCACACACACGCACATACCACACACACATACCACACACAGACGTGCACACATACCACACGCGCACACATACCACACACACACGTACACGCACACACATACCACACACATACCACACACACAAATACACCACACACACACACACATATACACCACACACACACACATATACACCACACACACACACAGAGCGAGAAATCACCTCAAAAATGTTCGATTCGTGATCACGGATGCTTGAAACGTGCTCTCCCGTCGAAAACTAGAATTCGAATTTTCAACCCCGTCACAATATTTTCCTTATACATTATACAATGTATATAAGGAAAGTAAAAATGCTGGATGTAGCCGCTGTCCAAATCCTTTTTAAATAGAGAAATTTTGTGTCAGGGCTAACGCTGGACCTATGGCATCAAATGATTTGCAATCTGCCATGAGGATTTATAATGCATTGCCATGTGTTTTCACCCATTTTAATTTCTTTGCTGTATCTTCAAATTTTAAACTTTCATTGTTAAAAATGATGTTGGCATCTTAAATAATTAATATTTAGATTTTTAACTATTCAAAATACATATATACAGGTAGTTCAGATCTTTATTTATATAATTATTTTTTTGAAATGGCAACAGCGTTTTCAACAATGAAACTCAATTGTTCATGACCATAATGATTGAGAAATGTTCTATTTGTTCATAACAACAATGCTTGCGAAACTTTATGTGTGTTTGTAAAATTCAACAATTATGAATTTACTACAATGCTATACATTTAAAGAATCGTAACTGTATATTTTCCCATGCTTCGTAGAAGTTTGATTTCTGGTAAGTGATTAATTGCATTTCAAATTGTATCATATGTATAATAAATATTCATTAAGATCGAAAAGGAAGTCTGCGACATTACCATTTATGCAGTATTGTCGTCAGTTTCCGGTCCAATTAGCTTATGCCTTGAAGATAAACAAGGCTCAAGGCCAAACTTTTGACAAACAAGTTGTGTAAATGATTTATTTAAAAGTAAAAGGTATGTCCGTCACACGGAATTCCAAATTTGCAAACCATTACCTCGCATTTGGCGTGATATCCATCAATTTGGGGATGGATATAAAATTTCTGTAGAGATCCCTTCTTAATTTGCAGTCTATGCGTTTCGGCCTCTTCTTTTCAATTTCTTAAAAAAGATTCTTAACTTTTACGTGCTCGCTATCTTCTCACACTTTAGTTGTTTAACAGACGTTTCTTTTCTTTTCTGTCCTCACCATTTTTCGCCAACACGTTTGTGAAATAAAATGCGTTTTGAATGTCAAAAACTGTTGCAAATGCCGGTCGTTTGACCAATAGGCCTTTAGACAGAGAGCTAGCTCTCCAGTATTTCTTAATAACTGAATTAAAAGTCACTAGTGCAGAGCAATTGTCCAAATGTTTTCCAGACATAGTGTGTACTAGGTCACAAAAAGTACAATCCGGGGAAGCAGCACGTCCGATTCGATAGAGATGAGCCCTGAGACTGTCATGACCAGTCAAAAATCCGATCCTGTTTCTCGTCACACCAAATTAATAATGCATACTACCTCGATATGAATTCACATTTTCAAAACCCAATTATTGAAGGCGTTCCCGATGTCCCCATTTCCAATAGCAACATCCATTGACCGGTTTCGTGATTGTTATGCTCATAAGCATAAAATAGTCATTACCTTCAATGACAGCAGTGAAACTTGCTAGTTGTAGTGCACATCAGTTGTTCTACGCTGGTGGCTGCATAATAAACTACATACGCATAATAAGTCAGTTATAGGAACGCAACAGCCATATCCGATCACCTACATTTTAGACTGAAAAATATGTAACGGAAAATGTTTCATATTTTCTTCCAAAATATAGTAAATGCACTTTCATAAAATATAAAATACTTTTATTCGGAGTATTAGATTTTTATATTTTGATGGAAAACTCTTGCCTATTCTCATTTTACGGAGTACTAAAATTTCGAAAAAAATTTGTGAAAAGCTGTAGCAGGAGAAATTAAAAATCTGATGTGAGCAGCACATGACTTTCCCTGCAGACTCAAATTCATTTTTTCTATATAACATTATTAATTCATTAAATTTAGTTTAATTGTACAAAATAACACTAAATTTGCATTTTTAATTAATTTCTGTTTTTATTCGGTAATTGGATATTTTCCCAAAAGCGACATAATTAAATGAGAAAAATCTTAAATATCTCGAGAACGATTAGTCCAAGAGTAATAGAGTTGTTCTTATTCTTTACCTCATCGAAAATTAAGTATAAAACACGCATTTAATTGATATATTTGAACATACGTAGATTTTGTTTTAGATTTTGACGATTTTTGAGGACCATTTCGTAAAAAAAGGCAAGTTGTTCTTTTTCGAATAGTACCAAAATCTAATCAGCACCAGAGTATTCCACATGTAGCTTATATATCAAATTTTGTGAAATTTGGTCAATTAGTATTTTAGCTAGAGTGGATACATGAAATTTTTAAGGGCCATTTTGCAAAAGCGGGTTCTGTTTTCGCGAATCGTACCAAAAACTAATCAGTACCAGGGTAAAACCCAAGTGATTTACCTACCGAATTTTATGAAATTCGGTCAATTAGTTTTTGAGTTAGAGTGGATACATACATTGCACTGACAGACAGACACAAAGACACACACGCAGACGTCGCGCTAAAAATGATTTTTTCGTATTCTAGAGGTCTTCTAGAGGTCTACTTCGGCAGGATTCCAATATTTTCGCTATATATTACAATGTATTGCAGGGAAAGTAAAAGTTATCGCTGTTCAGCATTCGCTTCAAAAAAATGTATGTATTACTTTTTTTTGAAGCGAAACTCAAGTTGATTGAAAAATAATTGAAATATAATCACGTACAGAATACCACAGAGTTCTACTTGAACAAACAAATAAGTTGATTTTCCGAATGATTTCCTATCGATGGGAAATGAGGACTTGTGTCCCAAATTTTGATATTCCATGACCGTATCTTTATTTCTGACCACAATGCAATATCTTAAATGTACTATTATATTCCTTTACTACTGAGCTAGTTTTCTGCAACTGCTTAAGGGTAACATAAACATCTTTAATGCTTGATCTGTATATATGCATATAATTACTTGCTTGTATAACAAAATGTATAATTTATTTTGCTTTCGAAAAATAAATATAATAAAGCTTCGGCAAATTTTAAGATCTGTTGAACTCATTTCGAACACTTTTGAAATGGTAATTGACACAAAACACAATTTCATTTTCCCAATTTATTACTTCAAATTTAACTCAGTATAAAATATTTGTATTGATGCAAATATGATATAATTTTTCAGCATGACTCTGCCAGGCTACGCTAAATCTAATTTCTCTTATGAACTTATGAACTGTTTATCTCGCGTTATTTCATTCTGTTAAATTTGACTTTAATTAAAAAAATCTGATATGGGCAGCACATGACTTTCCTTTTATAATGCAATGTATTTTCAACTTTTACAGTAAAAACAAAATAGGTTATTCTTATGGTATATACTTATATTTTTTCCAAAATAATGAATTTTCGTCAAATAGTCGTTAGTTTTATTGATTTAGCTTCATTATTATTCATTTGGAGAGATTTTCTTTGATTTGTTAACATTTTTAAAAAGTCTCCAAGTTGGCGAAATTCCGCTAAATTCGTCGCCAAAATTTTCAACTTTTACAGTAAAAACAAAATAGGTTATTCTTATGGTATATACTTATATTTTTTCCAAAATAATGAATTTTCGTCAAATAGTCGTTAGTTTTATTGATATAGCTTCATTATTATTCATTTGGAGAGATTTTCTTTGATTTGTTAACATTTTTAAAAAGTCTCCAAGTTGGCGAAATTCCGCTAAATTCGTCGCCAAAATCTCGCCAATCGTTATAGAAGGAGAAATAATTTATTCTTATAGCAGATAAATGACTATTGGAGTTCAAATACAAAAGTATTACTCAAAGTATATGTTTTCATGAATTGAACGAGCTAGATCCACGAGAAGGATGTCACTAAATTTATCGCATGATATCACATATGAAAAGTGAACATGTTTCTCACTAGGAAATATTTCTTATATAATTTTTTGATAATTTTTTTGAAATATGTGCAATATCTCAAGGACAGTTTATGCTAGCGTTCAAAAATTTATGTTAATGGTTTTCTAATGAAAATTTACATAAGAAATGTCTATTTGCGTAACTTTATTAGAGGTTTTGATTTTGTGATTTCTTTCAAAATTTCACTCGAAAATTTAGAGGAGTTCTGAACATTCGATGGCGTATGAAAACATATATATATATATATATATACAATTTTGCAATTTATTAGCATTGTTCAAGACTTTCAATAAGAAATCATTATGCACACCATTGTTAGAAATATCAGTTGAATCCATTGTATTGTGTCGGAATTAATATCATCAGTAGATTCAAGTAGTTCATTGCAGTTGATTGTTTGAACATGTTTGTAATCTGCGGAGCAGAGGCTGAGTGGAAACTTTACGAGGTAGGAGTGACTGGTACAACTGGTTCATGAACAGGTGCCGATGTTACTGGTTGAAGAGCAAGAATGATGGACATTTTTATAGTCAACCATCCTATGCAGTTCCATAATGATGAAAAATATGTATAATCTATATATATATATAACGAGTATGTATGTGTGTATGATCCAGCATCTCGTGAGAACGGCTGAACCGCATTTGATGAAATTTGGTGGTTAGTCTTGAAATAGCCCTACTTAAAATTTAGTCCTTGTTTCGAGTTTTTATCACTAGGGGTTGTCGCGATATTAATAAAAACCGCAGCTTTCGTTTGTTTCACCATCACGGGAGAACAGCTGCACCGGACTTAATAAAAATTTGCGTATAACTTTGAATTAGCCCTCATAAACTTAGTCCAAGTTTTGAGTTTCTAGGTCAAGGGGTTGTCGAGATATTAATGGGAAACGAAACTTTTATCTAGGAGTTCTGCTCTCTAACTCCATGATTCCCAACGAAAAAGGTTGAAAATCGTTGGTTTCAAACGTGAAAGTCAATTAAATATCCGTGTTTGTGGGAGTTTGTTGAACGTATTAGTCACTTTTGAAAATCGCAGGTTTGAAATATGAATTTAGAGACAATGGCTCTGCCATTCTGAAAGCACCGGTTCCCGTTAGATCACCGAAGTTAAGCAGCATCGGGCGCGGTTAGTACTTGGGTGGGTGTTCACCTGGGAACACCGTGTTCTGTTGGCAAAATATGTCGACGAGGTGATTAAGCGATCAAGGCAAACGTTTCCTAGCGATCGCTCCGTTGCCGGGTTGTGGGTTCGAGTCACACTTCAGGCATAGATGTTTGTGTTGTTGGGCGCAGAGTGTTACCACCCACACTGGTGCGCTGGGGCAACGTCATATGTCAGCTAAGTAGTGCACGGTTCTGGTCGATGTATAGGCGAAGATGAAAGAGTCAATGCCTGGCCATTGGAAAAAGAAATATATGAATTTAAATGGAAACATTTTCACCAAGGTTCATTTTTCACAGGTTTTCTCAACAACGAAAAGTATTAAGAAATCAAATTATCAGCATTTTATGAAGATTCTTTCTTATATCATAATATTTTTTGATTTGATTAATAAATAAATAAATATAAAAATACCTATCCATATATATAAAGAAGAAAAGTATGTATGTATGATCCACAGGATCTGATTGGCCAAAGAGTGGCTATGGTTAGGCAATGCGTTAAATAAGTAGAAACGGTTCTGATTGGCCAAAGAGTGTGGCCGTACTTAATCAATGCGTGAATAAGTAAAAATTAGATGCTAAGGTGAAATTCTAAGGATTATAAATTAAATGAACTTGGAAATAAAAAATTTAATTGTGCCACCTAGAATAAAACTATAACCAGAATTGATTATCAAAAATGAAATAGGAAATAGCATCTTAAATGTAATAAGGCTATTAATAAAATAATTGTAAAATTTACAGAACATTATGTACAGATAAAAATGTTCAGTATGTTAATATATTTACGAAATATATAAGTTAAATAACTTACGAAAATGAGTTAAAATAGAAAAATTAAAGGATATAATGGCACTGATATTCAAGAGCCTTGGTAAGTATAGAATGCAGATAGAGCTTAATATTATAAAAATTTCAGTGTGTAATGTCTGGCCAGTACATTTCGTCGTTATATCTAATGTGTTTATCTGATTTGAATTACGTTCTGCTTTGGCGCTACGATCGTCTCTTAGTCAATCTATATATAGGTTGGTGACCATTGAGATATCACGCAGCGCTAAAGGCAGATATAGGTATATATTTATACCGGCCTCTGACATTGAATGAAGTTATTTCAATATAAATGATATCGTTATAATGATATTATTGGTCTACCTTAAGGTTATGTAAAAGTAAAAATATTTATCCGATTTGGCTAAATCTAGTGCTTCTTAAATAGATTCCGTCGTTATATCTAATGTGTTTATCTGATTTGAATTATTTTCTGCTTTGACGCTACCATCGTCTCTTAGTCAATCTATATATAGGGCGGTGACCATTGAGATATCACGTAGCGCTATAAGCAGATATAGGTATATATTTATACCGGCCTCTGCAATTGAATGAAGTTATTTCAATATAAACGATATCGTTAAAATGATATTATTGGTCTACCTTAAGGTTATGCAAAAATAAAAATATATATCCGATTTGGCTAAATCTAGTGCTTTTTAAATAGATTCCGTTGTAAAAAATTATACTTTTGTTCTGTCGGGTTATAAATAAAATAAAATGTATATAGCCATTATAACAGAATTAGTCCATTATGATTTCCGTTGTAAACGGCTCGTAAGGACAACGTTCTGCGGTAGATGGCGCTACATTGGTTGAATACAACAAATTGAAATTTATCATGCATTTAATACGTGAATCATTCATCAAAAATTTATATATAAGTTAAATCATAAAAATCATAGAAAAATGACATCAGATGATAAATTTGTGATAAAGTGAAACGCTATTCTTTAATGAATTTTCATGTTTTTATATGAATAAATTTATTATTCCAAATCATTGTTTGTTGTGTATCTGTTAAGTGTTCTAAGTTCTTTTATTTCCTACAGAAAGTTTTTTTTTCTATGTAATAAAGTACATTAAAAGTGACAGAGCAAAATGTGTATATCTGCTATTGAAATGCATATAATTATTCTTAGCTTTAGGACATGAGTATAGATTATGTATGACACCCCCCCCCCCTTCCCAGGGATGCAAAATATGTAATAATACTTTAATAATTGATCTCTTTCACGTATGCTTATTATAAAAGTACTTTCAGTATAACTGAGATTGCCGAATTTAAGTGATAATAGGCATTTGTGTTAGTTACAATTTTATATTTAGACTACATTAGTAAAAATTGTGCTCTAAATTTTTTTTATTTCATTCAATATCTATATTTTAGCACAAAAAATGTTACACCCCCTTCCCTTCAGACCCATAAACATCTTACAAAGTATGTACTTGTGTATTTTTTATTAGTAACATAACCATGATAAGAATTTTATGACTCTACAATATTAAAAACTTTAGATCACAGCCCTTTGTATATTGATCATCTGCCTAGGATGCACCCCAGAAATGAGAGTGGTGAAAACAAGTTTTTCTATATTTTTTTATAAAATAAAAAGTGTCATTCAAATAGCAAAATTGAATTGCATTAAAAATCTGTGGGTATAAAAGCATCCAGAAGTTGTATTTGACTACACTATTGTTACATAAAAAAAATGTGTGTGACATATTCCGCCCGTACTAGCCGTAGGCTAGATCAGGTCCCAGAGCCCAAAAGTTACAATGAAATTAAAAACCAACAAAGGACTTCTGTCGCCCTTAACGGTAAGGGCACCACCAGGGGATTTCCTGTCATACCAGGAGTGTACTGGACGGATCATCCATGGTTTCTCGTTTAAAATGTTCCTTTTTGAGTAGATTTCAAGGTAAGACAATGTGTCACATGAAGAAGAAGGAATAGAGACTTCCCCCTTGGCCTCTGGCCAAGGAGGGAGCATCAGAAGTCTCATAAATGAGTCCTATATGAAACGGTACCCATTGTAAGTAAACTTCATGCCGTTGAGAAAGATCTTTGAGGATCTCAAGTATCGAAAGTGAAGTTCTATCTCCAATAATTGTCCAGTTGCTCAGGTGATGGATGGCACTGCGGCTATCAGTCAGGATCCAAATATCCCAATAAGAGGTATCAGATTTAATAGATTTTAGTCAATCCTCGATGGCAATAAACTCAGATCTAAAAACTGAGCAGAAATCTGGATTCCTAATCCTGAGATGATTTGTGAAAGTAGGGGTTTTGAAAAAAACCTCACTGCCGCAGGCATTCAATTCATCCTTGCTACCATCTGTATAAACTAAAGAAAAATAATCTAAATAAATTATCTAAAGAAAAATAAATCCTTTATATGGAAAATCTATAATTTTTGACAATTTTTTTCAGTAAAATGAAACAAATTCATAACATAAAATACACATACCTTAATTTTCCCTTGATACACACAACCTTGATTTCAATATAAAAATATATATAAGAACATCTAATGAGAAAGTCAAATCTATATCTATATAAATAAAAATGAAAATCTGTCTGTCTGTCTGTCTGTCTGTCTGTCTGTCTGTCTGTCTGTCTGTTTGTCCCATCATCACGGGAGAACGGCTGAACCGAATTTGATGAAATTTTGTGGGTAGCCCAGAAATAGCCCCACTTAAAATTATATCCGTGTTTTGAGTTTTTACGACCAGTGGTTCTCGAGATATTAGTAAAAAACGAAATTTTCGTTTGTCTCATCATCACGGAAAAACGGCTGAACCGAATTTAATGAAATTTGGTGGATAGCCTTGAAATATCCCCCCATAAATTTTGTCCAAGTTTTGAGTTTCTAAGTCCTGGGGTTGTCGAGATATTAATGAAAAACGGAACTTTTTCCTAGGAGTTCTACTCCCTAACTCCGTGGTTTATCCAAACGAAAAGCTTGAAAATCGTTTGAAAGTGAATTAAAATTTAATCTCTGAGTTTGATGGGAGATTGTTTGCGTTAATTAGTCACTTTCTGAAAACATGTATTGTTTGAAACATGATTTAAAGGGGAAATCTATCTCCATGGTTCATGGTTTATTTAAAACAAGCTTTTACGGAACAATGAGAAGTATAGAGAAATCAAAATCGTTATTTAATTTCGCAGTTTATGTTATAAGACATGACATATTTAACATGTTATAAGATTCTGTCTTATATCATGTTACTCAGAAACGCAATTAAATTAAATCTGTCTGTTAATTTTAATAATTATTTTTTCGATTTGAATAATAAATAAATGGATATAAAAATATATTTTAGAAAAGAACGATTTGATTTTTCTTATAGCATTTTTGACTGGATAATATCAATTACGGTCTTCAGGTTTAAAAATTATTATTATTTATATTTTCGGGGATTATTGATTCAAGGATTACTGATATTTTCAAGTTATTATGCAATTATTTTATTATGACAAAAATTGTTTAAACTCATATATTGTATGTTGTACGAATCTTCTACAAATACACGTGTATATCTTTTAATCTACGAGAATATAAGTAGTACAGGTATATTGACATATGTTTTGATATATATTGGCATATATTGGAATCAATTACGACCTTCTGGTATAAAGAGTACGGATATTATTGATGTTTTCAATTTATTACGTTATCTCTTTTATTTTGGCAAATATTTTTTAGACTTATATTGTAATACGGGTAATCTTCTACTAACACATTGGCATATTTTCTGATCTGCGACAATATAATTAGTACGGGGTTGCATATATTCATTCAATTCCTATTTTTTCTTCTGTAAATTTGCTTACAAAAGGGGGCAGGATGTTTTATTCTTCAGATCTGATCGTGAAGATAATTTTGCATAGTGAGAACATATATTCTTAAACTTCTCTTTAGGAGCAATAAATTTAATATTTTAATAGAATTTGCACATGATTGCGAACTATAAGTTTCTTTAAATTATACACTCCGTACGAATAACGGATTAAATTAAATGTGTTTGTTAATGTTTTTATTATTTTTTTCGATTTAAATAATAAATAAATGGATAAATGGATATAAAAGTATATCTTATGAATGGACGGTTTGATTTTTCTTTTAATTATATTAATTGCTGACTGCGTACATCAATTTCATTTATTTTGGCAAAGAGTTTTCAAGCTTATATCGTATTTAGCTACTAAACTCATATAT
Organism: Amaurobius ferox; assembly: GCA_951213105.1. Classification (NCBI taxonomy): domain Eukaryota; kingdom Metazoa; phylum Arthropoda; class Arachnida; order Araneae; family Amaurobiidae; genus Amaurobius; species Amaurobius ferox. The sequence goes on along the minus strand of OX578134.1, from coordinate 27,190,992 downwards.
TGTGTTTAGCCAATAAATTCATATAGCCGATTGTTGAAACAGAAAAAGAGTAGAGCGGGTATATCTTCTAATACAGTTGTAGTGTTTTCATTTAGTATATTGAAACGGGATAAGAATGTTTCATTCAGATCAGCAAATTCAAAGCTACGAATTTGGAGGGAAATCGCTAATTTGACAACTTTTCTTAAACTTTGCCAAATTGGCGGAAATGTCGCCAAATTGATATAAACGACACACAAACAGCTGCCATAAACCTTCGGGTTGGTCGTGTGGCTTGGGTCTTCTACATATCAATGAAATTTTTTTTTCTTTTGTTAGAAGAGAGCACTGAAATGATGTTTGGTTAGCATTTATCTGTCAGACCAACCATCCTACTTAGTAATACATTTAGCGAATTTTTAAAATGTCACCACATTGATAAAAATGGTTTCAAATCTATAAAAATATCTTGAAATTGATAAAATGGCGCTACATAAATGATATTAATTGTTTTTTGTTAGGGGATAGCATTGTGATGATATTTCGTCAATTTGTCGCAAAGTGGAACTGTCAGTTCTACAGTCCCACTTGGCGATAAATTTGGCGATTTTTTAAAATGTCGCTAATTTGACGAAACTGTCGCCAAATGTTCCATAGAAATATAACTATTTAGACGATATTTTTTCTACCAATTTATTTGAAGCAAATGATATCATGTCGCTTAGCAACGGATTTAAATCCAATGTGTTTATGCGGCAGACGATTTTTATTAAATCCTATCCGATTTGAATAATGAAGATATGTATATAAAATAAATTTCATTGCCATTTCATTTTGGATAATATCAATTATACTCTTCAGGTTTAAACATTATTATTATTGATATTTTCCGGAATTATTGATTCAGGGATTATTGATATTTTTAAGTTATTACGCCATTGTTTTATTGCGGAAAAAATTGCTGACGCACGCATATTGTACGTTGTACGAGTAATCTTCTAGGAATGCACGGGTATATCTTCTAACCTACGAGAATATAAGTAGTACAGGTATATTGGCATATATTTTGACATATATTGGCATATATATTGGAATCAAGTACAGTCTTCCGGTATGAAGATTAAGGGGATTAATTATATATTCAATTTATTACGTCGTCTGTTGTATTTTACCAAAAAACATTTGAGACTCATATTGCAAAACGGGTAATCTTCTACTAATAATCGGACATTATAAATAGTACGTGTATATCTCCCCATATAATTTTAGCACTTTAATTTTGACATATATTGGAATAAATGACTGTCTTCAGATTTAAAGATTACGGGTTTATTGGTATTTTCAATTTATACATGTAATCTACTAATACAGGTTATATTTTCTAATATTCGCGTATATAATTAGTACGGGTCCCATACAATTTTAACGCTTTTATTTTGCATATATTGATTCAATTCCATATATTTTTTTTATATTTGCTTACATAAGGGGTCCAAGATGTTTTATTCTTCAGATATGTCCATGAAGATAATTTTATATAGCGAGAACAGAGATTCTTAAACTTCTTTTTAGGAGCATTATACTAAATATTTTAGCAGAATATTTTGATTAAACATGTCATTTAGTATACTATAAGAATTTGCGCAAGATTATGAATTTCAAGTTTCTTTATATTATATACTCCGTACGAAGAACGGGTATGCTGCTAGTAATTTATATAAATAAAATTGAAAATCTGTCTGTCTGTCTGTCTGTCTGTTTGTCACACCATCACGGGAGAACAGCTGAACCGAATTTGATGAAATTTTGTGGGTAGCCGAGAAATAGCCCCACTTAAAATTATATCTGTATTTTGAGTTTCTACGACCAGTGGTTCTGGAGATATTAGTAAAAAACGAAATTTTCGTTTGTCTCATCATCACGGAAAAACGGCTGAACCGAATTTAATCTATATAAATAAAATTGAAAATCTGTCTGTCTGTCTGTCTGTCTGTCTGTCTGTTTGTCCCATCATCACGGGAGAACGGCTGAACCGAATTTGATGAAATTTGGTGGGTAGCCTAGAAATAGCCTCACTTAAAATTTAATCCGTGTTTTGAGTTTCTACGATCAGTGGTTCTCGAGATATTAGTAAAAAACGAAATTTTCGTTTGTCTCATCATCACGGAAAAACGGCTGAACCGAATTTAATGAAATTTTGTGGATAGCCTTGAAATAGCTCCCCATAAATTTAGTGCAAGTTTCGAGTTACTAAGACCAGGGGTTGTCGAGATATTAATGAAAAACGGAACTTTTTCCTATGAGTTATACTCTCCAACTCCGTGGTTTATTCAAACGGAAAGGATGAAAATCGTTTGTTTAAAACGGCGAAATGAAATAAAACTTTATTTCCGAGTTTGGTGCAGGATTTTTGCATTAATTAGTCACTATCGGAAAACACGAATTGTTTGAAACCTGAATTTAAATGTAAAAATCTACCTCCGTGGTTATATTTGACAAGCTTTTACTCAACGATTAAAAGTATATATAAAGAAATCAAAATGGCTATTTAATTTCGCATTTTATGAGGAAGATTCTATCTTATATTATGTTGCTCGGCAACGGAATGAAATTAAATGTGTTGTTAATATTTATTATTATTTTTTCTATTTGAATAATAAATAAATGGATGTAAAAATATATTTTTAAATGAAAGGTTTGATTGTTCTTTTAATTATATAAATTGCGAACTGCGTACATCATTTTCATTTATTTTAGCAAAGAGGTTTCCAGCTCATATATTGTGTTTAGCTAATAAACTCATATATTGTGTTTACCCAATAAATTCATTTAGCCGATTGTTGAAGCAGAAAAAGAGTAGAACGACTGTATCTTATAATACAATTTTAATGTTTTCATTTAGTATATACAAACGGGGTCAGAATATTTTATTCTTCAGATCTGCAAATTTAGAGCTACGAGTTTAGCGGAATATCTCTAAATAACTTGGTAACTTTTCTTAAACTTTACCAAATTTATCTTTAAACTTTACTAAATTTTGTTTCCAAATTTATAAAAATGACGCAAATCAATGATTTGTTTTTTTAGAATAGAGTACTGAAATGATGTTTCGGTAGCATTTGTCGGCCAGTCCATCCATCCTACTTAGTAACACATTTAACGAATTTTTTTAATATCACCAAATTGATAAAAATATTTGTGAGACCATAAAAATATCATAGAATTGAAAAATCGCGCTTAATAAATGAAAATAATTGTGTTTTGTTAGGGGATAGTATTGTGATGATGTTTCGTCAATTTGTCGCAAAATGGGACTATCTGTTCTACAGTCCCACTTCGCGATAAATTTGGGGATTTTTTAAGTTATCTCTAAATTGACTAAAATGTCGCCAAATCTTCCATGGAGGTCGCATTATTCAGATGATATGATTTCCATCAATTTATTTGAAGCAAATGATATGTCGCTTAGCAACGGATCCAATATGTTATGCGGCATACGATTTTATATTAAATCTTTTCCGATTTGAAAAATAAAGATATGTATATAAAATAAATTTCATTGACATTGCATTTTGACTGGAGAATATCAATTACGGTCTTCAGGTTTAAAAATTATTATTATTGATATTTTCGGGGACTTTTGATTCAGGGATTATTGATATTTTCAAGTTATTATGACATTGCTTTATTATGACGAAAATTGTTGAAACTCAGATATAGTACGTTGTACGTAATCTTCTACAAATGCATTATATCTTCTAATCTACGAGAATATAAGTAGTACAGGTATATTGGCATATATTTTGATATATATTGGCATATATTGGAATCAATTACGACCTTCTGGTAAAAGATTACGGGGATTATTGATATTTTCAATTTATTACGTCATCTCCTTTATTCTGGAAAATATTTTTGAGACTCATATTGTAATACGGGTAATCTTCTACTAACACACTGGCATATTTTCTAATCTACGACAATATAAGTAGTACGGGGTTGCATATAATGATTCAATTCCTTTTTTTTGTAAATTTGCTTATAAAAGGGGTCAGGATGTTTTGTTCTTCAGATCTGCCAGTGAAGATAATTTTGCATAGTGAGAACAGATATTCTTAAACTTCTCTTTATTAGCAATAAATTTAATATTTTAACAGAATTTGGACATGATTGCGAATTATAAGTTTCTTTATATTATATACTCCGTACGAAGAACGGGTATGCTGCTAGTAATCTATATAAATAAAAATGAAAATCTGTCTGTCTGTCTGTCTGTCTGTTTGTCACACCATCACGGGAGAACGGCTGAACCGAATTTGATGAAATTTTGTGGGTAGCCCAGAAATAGCCCCACTTAAAATTATATCCGTGTTTTGAGTTTCTACGACCAGTGGTTCTCGGCCAACGGCCGTACCGTGCTGAAAACACCGGTTCTCGTTAGATCACCGAAGTGAAGCAGCATCGGGCGCGGTTAGTACTTGGTGGGTGACCACCTCGGAACGCCGCGTGCTGTTGGCTATCTCGGGTGCGGTATCCCCGTGGTTTGCGCGCTAGATTTGCACGCTGCCACAAATGCCGCCGTGTTCATGCGGAGTACGATCACGTTAAACATGTGGGTCCGTAAGTCCTTCCGAGAGGTTGGTGGTAGGGGAAGGAGGGTACGGTCCCTGTGGATGCCACCCCCACTGGGTTCCGGTCTAAATTGGGTGGCACTTCCCGGCCGTCCATACAGTTACCTTACACCTTTCTGGTAGGTCGGACGGTCTGGGTCTCAACAACAACAACCAGTGGTTCTCGAGATATTAGTAAAAAACGAAATTTTCGTTTGTCTCATCATCACGGAAAAACGGCTGAACCGAATTTAATGAAATTTGGTGAATAGCCTTGAAATATCCCCCCATAAATGTTGTCCAAGTTTCGAGTTTCTAAGACCTGGGGTTGTCGAGATATTAATGAAAAACGGAACTTTTTCCTAGGAGTTCTACTCCCTAACTCCGTGGTTTATCCAAACGAAAAGCTTGAAAATCGTTTGAAAGTGAATTAAAATTTAATCTCTGAGTTTGATGGGAGATTTTTTGCGTTAATTAGTCACTTTCTGAAAACATGAATTGTTTGAAACATGATTTAAAGGGGAAATCTATCTCCATGGTTCATGGTTTATTTAAAACCAGCTTTTACGGAACAATGAGAAGTATAGAGAAATCAAAATCGTTATTTAATTTCGCAGTTTATGTTATAAGACATGACATTTTTAACATGTTATAAGATTCTATCTTATATCATGTTACTCAGAAACGCAATTAAATTAAATCCGTCTGCTAATTTTAATAATTATTTTTTCGATTTGAATAAAAAATAAATGGATATAAAAATATATTTTAGAAAAGAACGATTTGATTTTTCTTATAGCATTTTTGACTGGATAATATCAATTACGGTCTTCAGGTTTAAAAATTATTATTATTTATATTTTCGGGGATTATTGATTCAAAGATTATTAATATTTTCAAGTTATTATGCAATTATTTTATTATGACAAAAATTGTTTAAACTCATATATTGTATGTTGTACGAATCTTCTACAAATACACGTGTATATCTTTTAATCTACGAGAATATAAGTAGTACAGGTATATTGACATATGTTTTGATATATATTGGCATATATCGGAATCAATTACGACCTTCTGGTATAAAGAGTACGGATATTATTGATGTTTTCAATTTATTACGTCATCTCTTTTATTTTGGCAAATATTTTTGAGACGCATATTGTAATACGGGTAATCTTCTACTAACACATTGGCATATTTTCTGATCTGCGACAATATAATTAGTACGGGGTTGCATATATTCATTCAATTCCTATTTTTTCTTCTGTAAATTTGCTTACAAAAGGGGGCAGGATGTTTTATTCTTCAGATCTGATCGTGAAGATAATTTTGCATAGTGAGAACATATATTCTTAAACTTCTCTTTAGGAGCAATAAATTTAATATTTTAACAGAATTTGCACGTGATTGCGAACTTTAAGTTTCTTTAAATTATACACTCCGTACGAATAACGGGTGTGCTGTTAGTGGTTGATAAATTTTAACATTTTAGGAGAATATATCATGTTGCTCGGCATCGCAATTAAATTAAATGTGTTTGTTAATGTTTTTATTATTTTTTTTCGATTTAAATAATAAATAAATGGATAAATGGATATAAAAGTATATCTTATGAATGGACGGTTTGATTTTTCTTTTAATTATATTAATTGCTGACTGCGTACATCAATTTCATTTATTTTGGCAAAGAGTTTTCAAGCTTATATCGTATTTAGCTACTAAACTCATATATTGTGTTTAGCCAATAAATTCATATAGCCGATTGTTGAAACAGAAAAAGAGTAGAGCGGGTATATCTTCTAATACAATTGTAGTGTTTTCATTTAGTATATTGAAACGGGATAAGAATGTTTCATTCAGATCTGCAAATTCAAAGCTACGAATTTGGAGGGATATCGCTAATTTGACAACTTTTCTTAAACTTTGCCAAATTGACGGAAATGTCGCCAAATTGATATAAACGACACACAAACAGCTGCCATAAACCTTCGGGTTGGTCGTGTGGCTTGGGTCTTCTACATATCAATGAAATTTTTTTTTGTTTTGTTTGAAGAGAGTACTGAAATGATGTTTGGTTAGCATTTATCTGTCAGACCAACCATCCTACTTAGTAATACATTTAGCGAATTTTTAAAATATCACCAAATTGATTAAAATGTTTTCAAATCTATAAAAATATCTTGAAATTGATAAAATTGCGCTACATAAATGATATTAATTGTTTTTTGTTAGGGGATAGTATTGTGATGATATTTCGTCAATTTGTCGCAAAGTGGAACTGTCAGTTCTACAGTCCCACTTGGCGATAAATTTGGCGATTTTTTAAAATGTCGCTAATTTGACGAAACTCTCGCCAAATGTTCCATAGAAATATAACTATTTAGACGATATTTTTTCTACCAATTTATTTGAAGAAAATGATATCATGTCGCTTAGCAACGGATTTAAATCCAATGTGTTTATGCGGCAGACGATTTTTATTAAATCCTTTCGGATTTGAATAATGAAGATATGTATATAAAATAAATTTCATTGCCATTTAATTTTGGACTGGATAATATCAATTATACTCTTCAGGTTTAAATATTATTATTATTGATATTTTCCGGAATTATTGATTCAGGGATTATTGATATTTTTAAGTTATTACGCCATTGTTTTATTGCGGCAAAAATTGCTGACACACGCATATTGTACGTTGTACGAGTAATCTTCTAGGAATGCACGGGTATATCTTCTAACCTACGAGAATATAAGTAGTACAGGTATATTGGCATATATTTTGACATATATTGGCATATATATTGGAATCAAGTACAGTCTTCTGGTATGAAGATTAAGGGGATTAATTATATATTCAATTTATTACGTCGTCTGTTGTATTTTACCAAAAAACATTTGTGACTCATATTGCAAAACGGGTAATCTTCTACTAATAATCGGACATTATAAGTAGTACGTGTATATCTTCCCATATAATTTTAGCACTTTAATTTTGACATATATTGGAATAAATGACTGTCTTCAGATTTAAAGATTACGGGTTTATTGGTATTTTCAATTTATACATGTAATCTACTAATACAGGTTATATTTTCTAATATTCGCGTATATAATTAGTACGGGTCCCATACAATTTTAACGCTTTTATTTTGCATATATTGATTCCATTCCATATTTTTTTTATATTTACTTACATAAGGGGTCCAAGGTGTTTTATTCTTCAGATATGTCCATGAAGATAATTTTATATAGCGAGAACAGAGATTCTTAAACTTCTTTTTAGGAGCATTATATTAAATATTTTAACAGAATATTTTGATTAAACATGTCATTTAGTATACTATAAGAATTTGGGCATGATTATGAATTTCAAGTTTCTTTATATTATATACTCCGTACGAAGAACGGGTATGCTGCTAGTCAGCAATAAAATTAACTTTAATATCATAAATCACAAAAATAAATCACAAAAAACCGCAAAATAGACCTCAGAAAACATTCAATAAACCGCAAAGAACCATCGACGCAAGGGGCGCACTCACGCGGTACAATGTCGAAAGCCCAGGCCGCCCGACTCATCCGAAGATATAGAGCAGCAGATTAGGAGACCGGACGCGGTACAATGTTGTTGTTGTGACCCAGATCGTCCGACCTACCAGAAAAGTGATAGGTAACGATTTGGACGGCCGGGAAGTGCCACCCAATTTAGACCGGAACCCAGTGGGGGAAGGAATCCACAGAGACCGTACCCTCCTTCACCTACCACCAACTTCTCGGAAGGACTTACAGACCCACCTTTAACGTGATCGTACTCCGCATGAACACGGCGCCAGGTGTGGCAGCGTGCAAATCCAGTGCGCAAACCACCGGGCTACCTCGCCAGAACGACCCGTAAGGCACAGCGCTAGAACGGTCAACGGCCCAACCGTGCTGATAACACCGGTTCTCGTTAGATCACCGAAGCCATGCAGCATCGGACGCGGTTAGTACTTGGGTGAATGACCACCTGGGAACTCCACGTGCTGTTGGCACATTTCGGGCGCGGTAGTCCGGTTGTTAGCGCGCTGAATTTGCACGCTGACACAACTGCCACCGTGTTCATGCGGAGTACAATCACGTTAAACATGTGGGTCCGAAAGTTCTTCCGAGAGGCTGGTGGTAGGGGAAGGAGGGTACGGTAACTGTGGATGCCTCCCACCCTGGGTTCGGGTCTAAATTGGGTGGCACTTCCTGGCCGTCCAAACAGTTATCATACACCTTTCTGGTAGGTCGGACGGTCTGGGTCTCAACATCAACAACAACAAAAGTAATGCGACTATTTTGCACTGAGACGAGCAGTCATGCACTGCAGATATACCGAGATACTGATATCGAACTATAACCGAGAGCCGACGGCCCTACCGTTCTGCAAACGCCGGTTCTCGTTAGATCACCAAAGTCATGCAACATCGGGCGCGATTAGTATTTGGATGGGTGACCACCTGGGAACACCGCGTGCTGTTGGCAAATTTCGGGCTCGGTAGCCCTTTTAGTTTGCGCGCTGGATTTGCACGCTGCCACAACTGCCGCCGTTTCATGCGTAGTACGATCACGTTAAACATGTGGGTCTGAAAGTCCTTCCGAGAGGTTGGTGGTAATGGAAGGAGGGTACGGTTCCTGTGGATGCCTTCCCCACAGGGTTCCGGTCTAAATTGGGTGGCACTTCCCGGCCGTCCAAACGGTTACCTTACACCTTTCTGGTAGGTCGGACGATCTGGGTGTCAACAACAACAAAAGTAAGGCGGTTTAGGACGGGCGCAACACTAAATACAAATTAAAAATTACGATTTTGACATTTGCAAAAAATATGGATGCCATATTTTTTTTTAAAGTGGGGCACTTGACCTTTTCATATAATATGGCTGCAATTATTATTTTAATTTTTTTTAAGCTACCGAACATATTTTGCTGAAATTTTTGGTATATATTGTATGGGATAATTTGAATATTTCCTAAAACTTTCGAAGCAATATGTGAATTTTAAATTCGATGTAAAAATGTTTGAAACATTAAGTCCCATAGGTTTCAATATATTTAAATTTTTCAACTCGGGTTCTATCCAAAAGTAATTGGGTGATATCAATCATATACATTCTAGTTTGTCCCACTAACCGTCTCAAAAACATACTAAGTTTTATTTTGATAAAGTCATTTTTATGGCAGTTATCGTTCGAACGGACAGATTAAGAGAAAAAATGAATGATCAAAGTCATAAACACTTTTTAACCATGCGTAAATATTTTGCGTGGATAATGTATGATGAAGCTCCTCCAGCGATTTGTGTAAAGACGCTGATCAAGCGATTAGCATAAAACTTTCTTGCTCTCCAGAGAAACTCTAGATTTGCATATGTCGCATGCACAGCACTTCTACCCTGGTTCTTAGAAGCGAGCCTCGGAACTTTATCACCATCATTCGTATTTCGGCTGCTGCACGCGTTATAATGTAGCTCTATTGTAATAATGTTCTTGTATATAATCTACGTAATGTTCCTGTATATAATCTATGTAATGTTCTTGTATATAATCTGCGTAATGTCCCTGTATATAATCTATGTAATGTGCTTGTAAATAAATCTATGTTTCATGCTTGCCGGATACTCTTCAACATCGCAACTTCGCCTTATGTATGACCCTAAGCCATAGAGTGGTGACCCTGAGATCTGATGGCTCCAACTTTACTAAAATGTAATGTCTCCAATCCAACTTACCGGAGACGTGGTGGATCCAACTTTCCTGAGGCTCCATTTCACCGGAAACTAGATGCTTCAATTTATGTGAGTATCTGCTACAATTTAAGTGACGTCTGAAAAGGTACGTTTTCCGTAGTTCCCAAGGAAATTATGACTACAACCGAGACTATCGAAACTCGTTTGAGACCAGCCAGCGAAGCAAAAAGCACTTCAGCTCCGAAAGTAGATTTTTAGTTCTGTAGAACTCACAAGAGTTGCTTTCAAAGCACCTCAGTTCTGGAAACCCAGATTTATGCTTTTTGCACCTGAACTCTCATTCCTGTTTTACGGAATCGTAAATGAAAAAACAAAATTCTATTGCATAATTGCAGCTCTAGATTTTGATATCTTGACTCATGCAAGAGATATAATTCGCACGCCTCCTGAAAATGAACCTTATTCTGTGTTGAAAAATAGGATCATTACGCACTTTGCAGATTTTGTCGCAAAACTTCGCACCCTTTTGCAGGAATTGCAGTTAGGAGATAGGAAACCAAGTCATTCACTCCGCGAAATGTAAGATCGCTCCTGGACAAAAATGGACGAAGACGTACTTCGCAAGCTGTTTTTTCAACGACTACCAGTTCATGTACAACAAATCTTATCAATTAGTTCAGAATCGCTACAGAAAATTTCAGAAATGGCGGATGATATATGCGGTGTTTCCACATCACTCTCAATATCAGAAGTAGCAGAGAATAGTCATATTTTGCGCTTCGAAGCTCAAGTTGCAAACCTGGCGGAAACTGTAGAGCAATTTAAAAAACATTGCGAACTACGGTTCATTCCAAACTACAAACTCTATATCGATCGCAAGCCAGAAATATCGATATGTATTGCTATCACTCAAAATTTCAAAGACAAGCTCGCAAGTGGGCAAAGCCATGCAAGTTTTTTAACCGAAAACTGGCTGGCTCAATCATTTCGGAGACGATGCATAGAAGCCTTGGGAACAGTCTCTTATTCCTATAAGTCAAGCTACCTCATATACAATTTCTAGTCGACAGCGACGCAATGATATCAGTTTTACGAAGCAACACGCATACTGCTATAACAAAAAAGGATTTCCCCGTTATAAGCAGCAAATGAACCAAATTTAAAACGTTTGGAACAAAACTGATTTTAAAATTTGGAGTACAATGAAAATTCATTTGGAATGTCGTAATTGCCGATGTTTTCCGAGCAATTTCAGGTGCAGACTTCCTAGAAAAATTCGAATTACTGGCCGACATGAAAAATCAAAGACTAATCAACAGCTGTACAAAATCCCTTATCAAAAGAAGTACGACGCAGATACTCTTACTTGTACAGTGAGTAAGATTCATCCTATACTGGGTTGCTAACTGAATTTCCAAGTTTAGCGCAAACCATTTTTCTGCAAGCTGCAAAACACAATACAGCTCACTGTATTTAAACTGGAGGACCTCCAGTTCATGCAAAAGGAACCACAAGGAACCACAAGGAACTTCCCAAGTTAACACATAATTTTGTACTTCGTATGACGACCGTCACAGACCTCATACGATGGACATTTCCTAGTGTGTGCACGTACATACATTACCCACTGAATATCCGAGGACGAAAAAGCAACATCTGCATTGATCAAGTTTGAAACCCGCATTTCTACTAAAACTCTTAGAGGATTCAAAAGAGACATCCACACAGATATCTGACATATCATCTTCCACCACAAAGCTCCTGTAACGATTTGTATAAAGACGCTGATCAAGTGATTAGCATAAAACTTTCTTGCTGTCCAGAGATTTGCATATGTCGCATGCATAGCACTTCTAACCTGGCTGTTATAAACGAGAATTCGAACTTTATCACCATCATTCGGACATTCGCATTTCGGATGCTACCTGCAAGCGAATTATGATGTAGCTCTATTTTATAATGTTCCTGTACATTATCTACGTAATGTTTTTGTAAATACATATAGTATGTTCTTGTAAATAAATCTATCTCTTATGCTTGACGCTGTAATGGATACTCTTCAACATCGCACATTCGCCTTATGTATAGCCTATGCTATAAATGTTATGTTACATAAAACTACAATAAAGTTCAAGAAGTTTATTTGTTGTTATCAATCTCATTTGCTTCGTTTACAACATGTAGCCTATGGTAAATGTATGGCGAATATCATAAAACTCCAACAAAGTCACATAAAACTCTAATAAGTTTCAGAACGTTATTTGATTTTTTAAATTTCATCTGTTTTGTTGAAAACATATAATATGGATCTATAGTAACTTTACTGGCGTATATCATAAGACTCTAATAAAGTAACGTAAAACTCCAATAAAGTTTATTCGTTGTTTTCAATCTCATTTGCTTCGTTTACGACATATAATATGGGCCTATGATCACTGAACGGGGAATACCATATAATTCAAATACAGTAGCATAAAATTTCAATAAAGTTCAGTTTTTTCATTATTTTCAATATCATCAGTTTCTCTTTTCCCATACACTCTTTTGCAAAAAAAAAAAAAAAAACAAGATCAATCATGCATACGCATTGATTATGAAACACTTTCCAACTGAAATGCAATTTCATTTAAAATTTCTCAATGTGATACATTTTGTGGTGATATCTTATACATTATCACAGTACTACAGTAATTTTTATACTTAAATATTTAAAACTCTATCGCAATATAAATCATCTGATTCTCTATGCAAAATCAATGAATATTTCATTCATACAACTTATATTCCAGACTCCAGAGCTAAATAATTTTGTGTGAAAAAAATTCAGCAGTTTTTATGTAACTCACCTTACAATCGATGGAGATATTTGCATTCTGCATAAGTTAAAATTAGGCTTCGTTGAAGAAATAATAAAAGTTTAGGGATCATTTAAAATTACAACTATTGTAATTGTGTAGGCATGGAATTTAGATACACAAATAATAAACAGATACACAGATAATATATGTGTGTGTGTGTGTGTATTCAAAGTATTGGAATCGTGCCGAAGATCGGAACTCGAATTTTCGAAGGATCTATACGTTTTGAGACTTCTAGAACACGAAAAAACTATTTTTAGGCGGTGTATCTGTGTGTTTTTCTCTGTGTCTGTGAGGATATTGCATCCACTCTAACTGAAAATCTAATGAACCGAATTTCATAAAATTTGGTAGGTAAGTTTCTTGTGGGAAAACCTGATGCTCATTAGATTATAGTACGATTCGTAATAAAAGAATCTGCCTTCTTTGCGAAATGGCCGGCAAAAATTGTCTTTATCCACTCTAACTAAAAACTAATGGACCAAATTTAACAAAATTCAGCGTATAATATTTCATTAATCTACAAGTGATTTATATACCAAATTTAACAAAATTTGGTATATAAATCACTTGTAGGTAATTCTAGTACGATTCGGGAAAAAGGAACGGGCTGTTTTTGCGAGATGGCCCGCAAAAATCGTGAAATATAAAAATAAGAGACTACGTGTGCTCAATTATATCAATTAAATTCCTATTTTATACGTGATTTTTGACAACAAAAAGAATAAGACTAACCGCATTACTATAGGACTAGCCGTTCTTGAGATATTTGAGTTTTTTCGCGTTTTCGGTACGCCACCTTTGACACTAAGTCCAGGTATCAAATGAGAACTAAATTTAAGTTTAACGTACAAATTCAATGTCATTTAAAATACTTATGGCTGTTATCTTTGTGCAGATAAACTGAAATTATTATTGAAGAAATAAAGAGAACGTGAATATAAGTCTGTAGGGAAAGACACGTGCTGCCCACATCAGAATTTTTAACAGCATTGCAACAATGATTTATAGAAATGAACGGGGATTATTTGCAGGCCATTTCGATAAAATGTATGATCTATATTTAAAGATACACCAAATTTTTGTCGAATAAAATGTTCAACAAATTTAAGCTGTGTACCAAATGTTAACTCTCTAGGACGTAGGAAAGTGCATTAAAAATTGCCATCAAATAAGTATATCATGAAGAGTTATATAAAATTAAAAAAAAATGAAAAATTGTTATCTACTAAATTTATTTTAAAATGTGAAGCCTCTCTCATATACAAAATAGTTCAACTCTTGGAAAGATATTTATTATATAATGTATCTCTTTTTTCTTTCTGGAGGATATCCCAAAAATCAGAATTTAATTGAATTTGTTTATCTCCCATTTATTAAATAATTTTTAATTAAAAAACTGCCTAACATATTTTACTGAATTCTTTTTTATATATTTTAGGGAACAATGTGAATATTTCCTGAAAATTTCGAAGCAATTTGTGAATTTTAAATTTGCTTAAAAAATGTTTGAACAATTAGGTCCCATAGGGTTCAATGTATTTCATTTTTTCAACCCGGGTTGAATAAAAAACTAATTGGGTGATATTATTTATTTATATTCCCATAGGTCCGACAGACCCTATGAAAAACATACTAAAATTTCATTTTGATAAAGTCATTTTTACGGCAGTTATCGTGCTAACGGACAGACAGACAGACAGACAGACCGACAGACCGACAGACAGACAGGCAGACAGGCAGAATGAACAAATTCATAAACACTTTTCAACTATGTTGTAAAGTGTTAAAATCTTAATTGATTATTTTATATGAACATAGAAATACATCAAAATATGTATACTAACTTGAAAATTAGAAATATTGAAAAAATATTGTCTGTATATTAAATGGGTTTTGTCATTAAAAAGTATTGGATTTTTAACAATTTCGGGGTCATTTTCGTCAATTTGGCGACATTTTCGTCAATTTGGTCGCATTTCAAAATGTCACCAAGTTACCTATATTCCGCCAAATCTATCGCTAAAGCTATTAAAGGATAATTGCCAGGAATTTTAATGTTATATAACGTTTTAGAAAGTTATATAATCGTGCTATATCTCATGAACAGTTCATGGTAACGTTTTAAAGTGTGTACCATATATTTTCCTGATGATGAATTGCTTAAAAAATGATTAACAATATGACTTTCTAATGATTTTTCTCAAAAAAAAAAAAAAATCGAAATGTGGGGTGTCTTCCAATTATTCTCTCTGGTTTCATTAGGGTTCCAGTTTTCACTGATTATAATTAACCGTACCATTTTTTTCTCAAATTGCTAATTTCGTTCATAAAATATCATTTTGTCAGACTCACGGACACATACACCAATAATGACATTAATAAACATACACACACACTGACATATATTCAGAGCATTTAAGGGCAACACCTTAAATACGTTCGGATCGAGTTCAGTGATGCCTGAAACGTGTTGTTTTGTCAAAAAGTCGAATTCAAATTTTGACCCTGTCACGACAATCCTGCAGTTATATTATGTATGTGGGAAAAGTAAAAATTTCAGCTATGTCGGATCCATCAAATGGTAGCTTGTTCGATGGAGTCGAAATGATTTTTAGTTAATAACGTTTATAAAATAAAACTCCAATAAAGTTTAGAAAGTTTATTATTTGTTTATTTTTCGTTTACAACCAATAAAACATGCTTTTGGTAAATAAAGTAAGATACATACTTCTCACCAAGTCTATATAAGTTTGATTACGCCTGGCACATTTAATAGTATACCACTATATTTCGAAAACTAAGAACGAGATTCGAAACACAACATTATATCTTTGTAGGATTTTCAAAGTGCTATAAATTATTTCTTGCTGTTTAAAGCTAGCATTTTTCGTAGTTTTTGGGATAAAAGCATTACAAACTTTAACAAGAAATATCAATCATGCATGAGCATTGATTATGAAAGTTTAGGGATCATTTAAAATCACAACTATTGTAATTGTATAGGCAGGGAATTTAGATACACAAATAATAAACAGATACACAGATAATATATATATATATGTGTGTGTGTGTGTGTATGTACTCAAAGTACTGGAATCGTGCCGAAGATCGGAACTTGAATTTTCAAAGGATCTACACGTTTTGGGACTTCTAGAACACGAAAAAACTATTTTTAGGAAGACGCCTGTGTGTGTAAGGGTGTATCTGTGTATGCTTCTGTGTGTCTGTGAAGATATTACATCCACTCTAATTGAAAAACTAATGGTCCGAATTTCATTAAATTTGGTAGGTATGTTTTTTGTGGAAAATCCTGTTGTTCATTAGATTATCGTACGATTCGTATTAAAAGAATATGCCTTCTTTGCGAAATGGCCGGCAGAAATAGCCTTTATCCACTCTAGCTAAAAACTAATGGAACAAATTTAACAAAAATTGGTGTATAATATTTCAATAACCTACAAGTGTACACCAAATTTAACAAAATTTGGAATATAAATCATTTGTAGGTTATTCTAGTACGATTCGGGAAAAAGGAACGGGCTATTTTGGCGAAATGGCCCGCAAAATCGTTAAATATAAAAATAAAAGACTACGTGTGCTCAATTATATCGATTAAATTCCTATTTTATACGTTATTTTTGACAACAAAAAGAATAAGACAAACCCCATGACTCTAGGACTAGCCGTTCTTGAGATATTCTAGTATTTCGCGTTTTCGCTACGCCACCTTTGACAATAAGTCCAGCTATCAAGTGAGAACCAAATTTAAGTTTAACGTGCAAATTCAATGTCATTTAAAATACTTACGGCTGTTATTTGGTGCAGATAAACTCAAATTATTGTTGAAAAAATAAAGAGAACGTGAATATGAGTCTGCAGGGAAAGACATGCACTGCCCACATCAGAATTTTTAATAATAATACAACGATTTATAGAAATGAACGGGGATTATTTGCAGGCCATTTCGAAAAAATGTATGGTCTATACTTAAAGATACACCAAATTTTTGTCGAATAAAATGTTCAACAAATTTAAGCTGTGTACCAAATATTAATTCTCTAGGACGTAGGAAAGTGCATTAAAATTTGCCATCAAATAAGTATATCACGAAGAGTTTTATAAAAATTTAAAAAAATGATAAATTTTTATCTACCAAATTTATTTTCAAATGTGAAGCCCGTCTCATATACAAAATGATTAAGTTATTGGAAAGATGTTTATTATATAATATATCTCTCTTTTCTTTCTGGAGGTCATCCCAAGAGTCAGAATTTAATTGATTTTTTTTTCCCTATAATAAATAATTGTTAGTTAAAAAACTACTTAACATATGTTACTGAATATTTTTTTATATATTTTATATTATAATGTGAATATTTCCTAAAAATTTCGAAGTCATTTGTGAATTTTAAATTTGCTTAAAAAATGTTTGAAAATTTTGGTCCCATAGAGTTCAATATATTTCATTTTTTCAACCCGGGTTCAATCCAAAATTAAGTGGGTGATATTATTCATTTATATTCCCATAGGTCCTACAGACCGTCTGAAAAACATACTAACATTTCATTTTGATAAAGTCATTTTTAGGGCAGTTATCGTGCTAACGGACAGACAGACAGACAGACAGAATGAACAAAGTCATAAACACTTTTCAACTATGTCGTAAAGTGTTAAAAAACAAGAAAGATCAATCATGCCTAAAGCATTGATTATGAAACACTTTCCAACTCCAATGCAATTTTATTTAAACATCTCTAAAACAGAATACATTCCTCGGTAATATTTTAAAACTTATCACAATACTACATTAATTTATTATATTTGAAAACTTCATCGAAAAAAATTAATAACGACATTGAAATATAAATTGCCTGGTTTAAACATCTCTATAATGCGCTACATTCCTCGGTAATATTTTAAAAGTTATCATAATATTACGTTAATTTATTATATTTGAAATCTTCATCGAAAACAACTGAAATTCTCTCAAATGACTTCATAGAAAAAATAACACGCCTGGCTCTACAAAAGCAGCATTTCATTCATAACATTTTCCCATTCATTTCATTCATCACAATACTATAATAATTTATTTTATTTAAAAATTAAGACCATGGAGCTACAAGTAAGTAAAACTCTATGCGTAAAACTTCGTCGAAAAAAATCGTCCTTCTCTCTGTAAACTCAATGAATATTTCATTCATATCAGCTATGCAAACTCCATGAGTTAAATAATTTTTGATTAAAGAAATACAGCAATTCTAATACAACTCATTCTACACATTTTGCTGTTTACATTTTACATAAGTGAAAAATAGGCTTCGTTGTAGAAATAATCAAATTTGGATGATCATTTATACCCAAATATATTGTAATTGCGTTGTTTCAGTATGTAGATGCACAGAATTTAAGCAAAAATAAAGCGGTTTTAGGACGAATACAACGCTCAACATGAATTAAAAAGAACTTTAAAAAATCGCGATTTTGAGACAAGAAGAATGCCATATATCAATTTGAACTGGGTCACGTGATTTTTTCTTATCATGGTCACGTGATCGCTTCATATAAGAGGTGTAATTATTATTATAATTTTTATTTAAAAAAGTACTGAATATATTTTGCTGAATTTTTTTTTATATATTTTATGGAACAATTTGAATATTACCTAAAATTTTCGAAGCAATTTGTGAATTTTAAATCCGCTTAAAAAATGTTTGAAAATTTAGGTCCCATAGGGTTCAGTATATTTCATTTTTTCAACCCGGGTTCAATCCAAAACTAATTGGGTGATATTATTCATTTATATTCCCATAGGTCCTACAGACCGCCTGAACAGCGTACTAAAATTTCATTTTGATTAAATCATTTTTACGGCAGTTATCGTACTAACGGACAGACAGACAGACAGAATGAACAAAGTCATAAATACTTTTCAACTTTGTTGTAAAGTGTTAAAAAGCTTCTTTTTTCATGATAAAACAAGTAGCACCACACTAGCAAAATTAAAAATGCAAATATTTTTGTTGTAATGCACACTAAATAATGGCAAATTAATCCAAGCTAGTAAGAAAATAATTTTTTCTTTCCGGACTGTAAATCACTTAATCCTTGCCAATCAGAAGTCATATTTTTAGTGAACCAATAAGAAAAGAACAGGCTGTTATTTTTGCAATGCATTATCACAATGCATTGTATTAAGAAGCATTTCACGTAAATGCTTTTCCCATAGGATTGATTCCTTTGAGGGTTCTAAGAGAAAATATCTGCTGTTTAAATAGGTTGATCGTAAGTGATGGTAGTGATATATATAGTGTGTTCCTTCTAAAATCGATACAGATTTGTAATGTTGCATTTTTTTAGATGCTTTGTGCTGTTGTGAATTTATTATTTATACTAGAAGCCATGCCTGGAAAAAAACAGGGATTAATTAAATTAATTAAATTTTTCAAAAGGCTTAGGCGCATGTTACGCAAGCACACGCTTCGAATACGAAACACACACAAACACATGCTCGCCGTAAATAAGAACCTAATCACACAGATGCTTCTCTATTTTCGGTGTAGGGTTAAGTGGCAGTGTCACAGGCACCTTTATGCGTCTTGTTCAGATGCTTCTCGGATACGTAATATTACTTTATCCCCAAGCTGGACACATCAACATATTCAATTCTAGTGGCAGCTCGCAAATAAATCCTTAAGCAGATTTTCCTGTATGCCGAAGCCGTTAGATTTCAATTTTGTCCTTATCGATACAATGGACCGACGTTGAAAGGGACGATTCAAAAAATTATTTTAGTTTTATCAAGGTGCAATAGATGGCGCTGCCCATCAAAATTGCGACTTCATTGAAATAGGGCTGAATATAATTAAATTGACCCTTATACTAATTTTAAATTGTAATTATTTTCGTGAGTCATATTACCTTTGCACCAAATTTTATAGTTGTAGGTCTCTTAGATTTTCCGCTGCACCACCAATAATTAAACAAACAGTCAAACATTTTACTTTATAATTATAGATATTGTGTTATTATATATTTAAATCAATGACATAATACATTTGCTGAAATACAATATACAACTGCATTTGCCACTTGTGCCATATGATTGTTGCACTATTTCATTAAATAATTATTTATGTTCCCTATATCGCTGTAAAATCCACTTAAATCGCTCTAAGAAGTTTTGCTTCTAACGCACGTGGCGATCACACACTGTTTAGGTTTTTTTAGTTTTGTGAGTGACACGAAAAGCAGGATTGCGTCTTTAGTTATCTTGGGTAGCTGAGATATAAATCTCTGGAAATTGGAGTTTAACGCGTCAAGTATAATATACACTTGCTAGCTATGGAAGGGCATGGCGTCTTTGCAGGACGAGACGCTGCAGTGTTCCTAAAATAAGACTCCAGTCAAGTCATTTTATCCTTTATTAAATAGTATTTCAACAGAAATTACCGATAGCGCATTTAAAATAAAAAAATATATGATTGTTATCTAACTCTTGAAATTTTGTTGTCGTCAGTACCATAACCCTGTATATGCCATACCCCTGCCATGCGTACCATACCCCTGCTCATGCGTAGTTGAGTGCTATAATAGTTAATTTTTATGTAAACCAGAAAATGTGAATCTTGTACGCTAATTCATTAATATTTTCAATGTGAACTTTACTACATATAAAGTGAACAAACGAAATTGGCCGGCATATTTTACACTTCAAGAAGAAATCTGGAGGTGGGACTGAATACTGGTATGCTACAGCGCCATGAATACTACCGCATTATTAGACTGAAGTATAGACTTGTCGGAATGGGATTCCGCTCGACACGGCCGACCAGCGAAAACTAACTTTCGCAATTTTTATCACACAGGTTCGAAACTCCTCTTGTCGGTGAGTAGAACTCACCGATGACCTGCCTTCCCAACAAAAATCCAACATAAACAATTAAACCCTTACCTTGCAGGCGACATCATCTTCCTCTGAAAACACATTATACAATTTCAAGAAACTCTGCATATTCAGAATAAACACACTTAATTTACTTTAAATCTCTTCTTTATTTAAAGGCCAAATTAAATATGGAGTAACAGATTTACAAATAGCTGAATCTATATCAGCTCCCAACTTCCACTCGACCAATCATTAACTAATTTTAGACGGCTCTTAGCCAGAACAATTATGCAAATGAATATAAATAATTATGTGAAATTAATATTATAAATTATCTATTAGATCAAACACTGGTATGGTCAACAAGGACACACAGCACTCGAGGAATTAACGAATAATTAGATTATAACAGATTTAATTTAGAATTTTTGCAGATAATTAGGATCAAAATCAGAGTCGCGTCAGAGATTTCACACAGTCCGACAACAATCCCGGTCGTCCATTTTGTTGCTCCAAGTCCTCTGGACGAGCCGGACGGCCTGGGGCTTTCACACAGTCCGACAACATGGCGTTCTTTCCTAAGGGATCCAACAAAGTCTTACCTCAATCACGTCAGTGAAGAGGCGAAACAAACATCAGCCGCACACACCCACGGGGAAAACTCAGTCCCCGTACCGCAAGGCACGACGGCACGCTCGAGTGCCGGCAGGATCCCAGCATCGGCCCGTCGTGGGCCAGGCATCATTCGAAGTTTCGCACCGCAACAGTACACGAACCAGCAACTCACAGGAACAGCAGAAGTCGAAGGATCTCGGTCAGTCAATCATTCCATCCGGCAGTCCGGCAATCGTCGTCCAGGCTACACTCTCCAACTCACAGCTACGGCAGTTCAACTCCCCCGAGCTCGGTGTGAGTTCGTTCAAGGTGTTATTCCGGAGAGTTTGCGCCAAAGAATCTTTTCATCTTCTTTCTATGCGTCAAGGGCATGTTCAGGGCCCAGCTCACTCGGACCTCCGAGAAGCACAATTCCACCGCTCCTCCAATCTAAAACTTCGCTCATTCAAAAAATTTTCAGGGTCGCTCATCAACCGACGTTTTCTTCTGCAGGGCACATGCATTTAAAATATGAAACTTTGCACAACATTGCGTCACCAGACAGGCGGCGAAACATAAACTTCCGTCTCTGCAGGCGAAAAACCATGACCTCGAAAAAACGGTCGTTAACTCCACGAGTGAATGCGAGATTATATTAAAGAAATGGCTACATTTACTGAACAGAATTAAATGCATTTAAATTGATAATTATATATATATATATATATATATATATATATATACACGACAAGAGGGTTCCGGATTCAGAATTAATATAAAAATATATAAAAATTACAGAAGTTTAAAAATGATGTAGATTTCACAATTTTACACACAAGTGACGCGAGTTTAAGAATCTTGTCACGACAGACTGAAGTTAGACTCAATTAAAAATTAAAGCAGAAATTGCAGATTTTAGCTTTTATAGCTATGATTTGAGCTATTAGATATTTAGCTGATTTGAGCTATTAAGCTGTTATAGCTACCTAAGAGATATAGCATACTAAAATAATTATAAAATAGACAGAGAAAATAAAGAGAAATAAAGAATGGACATATTTAAATTTATAATCCCTCGCTGTCCAGTTAGAAAAAAAGCGAACGCAAAATAGGGTACTCACTCCTCATCTCAAAACATCATGTAAATAATTAAATTATATCTTCAAAATTTAGAATTTAAGAAATACAACTAAAAGAAAATGTTTCAAAGCTGACTGCCAACCCCATATTCACGATACAAACGCCAAAATTCTATTTTTCAAATACCGTTCCTTTTACCTCGTAGGCTATTTATATTCTCGACTTAGTTGAATATAACAACGTTTCGAGGCATCGATTAAAAAAAACCTTGCTGAATTATGCATCCAAATATCTACAGTAATGCGACCTCTAGAGATTTAATGCATACATTAGAAGATTTACGAAGCATTAAAAGGCAATAAAAATCTTCTCTAAAATCAAACTGCACATGCGTAAAATAAGGCTTTCAGAAACCTTTTGAGGGGGATTTTGAGTGTATTTGTAGGAAGTAGTATTTTTCATGATTCATGTTTGTTTCTATCCAAATACGTGGTTTAAATCAAATCGGTTTTATTCAGTAAGATAATATTTTGTTCTAAAATTTGAATGTATAAATTCAACTAGCAATAATTATACAGCACGACGATTGCAATTTAATAAATCTATCTATATTTACTGCTCATAAAACTATTGTATTTATTTTAACGTGTGCAATTAAAAGTTATTTTGGACCATTGTTGCTAGCTACAATGTGAAATCCGCCAGTGATTGCGCAAGGCCGTTTTTCTCAGACTACTTTTTTTCGAAGTTTTAAGAAGTCCACTTAATAATAACAACAATTCCGAATTTATTCTTTGCAAGAAATATCCACTCGTACGTACAACTATAATTATATTATTTCTGAAGCTAATCATGAAATTTTGTATAAAAACTTCTTATGGTTTGCCCCTAAAAATTTTAATGTTCTACCTGACGAAATGAAGTCTGAAAAGTCACCTAATTGTTTTAAGCTGAAAGTTTATCTTTATTCATGTAGGAATACGGAAGTATTTTTTACATTCCCTGCAATACATGGCAATGTATAGGGAAAGTATTGGAATCATGTCGAAAATCGCAACTCGAGTTTTCGACGGATCTACACGTTTCGAGACTTCTAGAATACGAAAAAACTATTTTTACAATGACGTCTGTCTGTGTCTCTGTGCAATGTATGTATCCACTCTTAACTCAAAATCTAATGGACTGAATTTCATAAAATTTGGTAGGTACGTCATTTGTATGCGACCCTGGTGCTAATTAGTTTTTGGTATGGTTCGTAAAAACAAAACCCGCCTTTTTTGGCGAAATGGCCAGTAAAAATTTCGGTTATCTGCTCTAGCTAAAATACTAATTTACCAAATTTCACAAAATTTGTTAGATAAGTTACTTGTTGGATACTTTGTTGCTGATTAGAATTTGGTACGATTCGGAAAAGAAGAACCCGCCTTTTTTATAGAAATAACCCGCAAAAAAATTCATGTATCCACCCTAGCTAAAATACTAATTGACCAAATTTCACAATATTTGGTAGTGAAGATATTTGTGGGACACTCTGGTGCTGATTAGATTTTGGTACGATTCGGAAAATAACAACCTGCCTTTTTTACGAAATGGTCCGCAAAAATTGCAAAAATAGAAAAAAAAAGACTACATATGCTGAAATGTATCAATTAAATTCTTTTTGACGAGGAATAGAATATAACACACTCCATTATACTTTAGGAATAACCGTTCTCAAGATATTTGAGATTTCTTGCATTTTTGTCACGTCGCTATCGGGAAAATGTCCAATTACCAAATAAAAATAAAAATTAAATTAAAAATGCTAATTTAGTGTTATATGGTGCAATTAAACTCAATGTAATGAAATAATAAAGAAATAAAGAAAATATGAATTTATGTCTGCAAGGAAATTCATGTGCTGCCCACATCCGATTGTTTTATTATTCTAAGTAATTATTTTAAATATAGTTTTTGTTAGTTATTCTACTGCACTTGTTGCTGATATCTTCTTATTATAGTTTATCTTAGCGAGCTGGATAGACTTAGTAGTCCCGATGCTGCATTGAAACAAAATCTTGTTTTCTGTGTTTATGTTATGTTTTCCGGCTGTTGTTATACTTGCCTTGTTTTTGTATTACTAAATTTGATTTGGTTTGATTTTATTTGAACAATTAATGATAGTTAACAGTGATTTAAGTTAACAGCTAAGGATCACAATCTAGAAGATTCCACTAAACTATTTTTCACAACTATTATGCAAATAATTAATGACGAAGTTAAACTATGAAATTATGTAAAATAATCAAATACATATTTTTAAATCGAAAAATAGACGAAACACATTATTTATATGTAATAAGCACTTAAACTACAATTTTCATAAATTAGACGAAATATACCTGAATTAAATAAAATGTCCTCTTAGACGTTTCTTGCAGTATAACATTCGGGTTACAGGTCCACAGATTTCGTGGTCATTTTCGTCTTTTTATATTTGTATATACTGTACATACCATTCTTAATTAAGCCAATTTGGAACATACTATTCTTAATTAAATCAATTTGGAATATTATATATTGCATTTCATCCTTTAGGCAATTTTATCTAGTTCTAACTGCCCCAATCGATGTCTATAATCTCAATATTCCAGGTATTTCCATAATAAAAATATTTTTATTCAAATGTGACACAAATGCTTAAAATGTGCTATACTAACAAGCAGATACAAATCAAATTAGAAAATACGCACTCGCATCATTGCATTCTAAGAAAATACAAATTACAAACACCAGTGGTCGCTTGATAAGCAAATCTCTTATGTGACGCAAACGCCAGTAATGGCTTGATGAGAAAAATGCTCACACGAAGCACACGGAAGCAAATAGCAGATTGTTAATGAGCTAATACTTACTGGAAATTATAACAGTTTGATTATAAAAGTCATTTTAAAAGTCAGCTACAGAGAAGATAGCACCCCCAGTGTCACTTACAAGTAAGTGGCGATCTTTATATCCAAAACATGAGATAAATGCTCTTAGTGCAAAAAACGACAGATTAACATTATTTAACTTTCTCAAGAGGTTAAACTAATTTGCTTTATAATTGCTAATTTGCTTTCAGAAATTGTTGTATACTTTTCAATGCATTAATTTATCTATATAATGTTAAAACATACAGTTATATAATGTTAAAACATACAGTGCTGACAATTTTATCCTTTTTTAAAGATTTTATTTACCTCACCATAACCAATGTGATTGTGTTTCTGTTTTAATTTTTTTGATAACATTACAATTATTTTGAACATCCTTTCCTACGTCCCAGAAAGTTGAAATTTGTTACACAGTTTTGTTTAGTAAAACATTTAAATCTATTAACATTTGACTGTTTCTCCAAAAAAAATAGAGACGGAGTGTTTTCTCTGGGTCTTTTTTTACGAAATGGTCCGCAAAAATCCAAAAGATGTAAAATAGGTAAAATAAAGTACATGTGTACCAAATTCAATGGCCGCATGGCACTTAAATGTCCCGCTACAGACTGCACATCCACTTCTAAAGTCTGATCTTTGCGCCAACTATTTGTGTTTTTATGATTTCCACGTATTTCTTCAACGCCATTCATTTATTACTTTTTTCCTTTAATCCATTCATGCTATTTCCGTTTAAATTTCGAAATTATTAGCTATTCTTAAATTATTGTCCACATTACACCAGTTTTGCGGCATCACAATGTGCATATGGAACTGTGCATTCTGTTAACTTCTCTTGACTTGTTGATTTCATTCTTAACAAATATTTTTCAAACAACTACTTTTATTACATAATATACGAATCTTCAATTTTGCAATAATTTTATTTTACAACAGCATATTTCTAGATGTACATTTTACATATCAGTCCTCTCGGAACAATATATAGAATAATTATTTTTACATATATCTGCGTTCAGGATTTATGAATTATTTCTTCTTTGTGCTTAAATCTCTGCTTCACTCTCGGGTTTTTCTTGCCACACAGATAAAGGAAATGAAAGTTTGAGATAAACAAATAAAGGGGGAATGGTATTCTACATGAAAATGTTCTATAAATTCTTTGGGGAAAGGAAAACGGAAGATTGATTACTTTTTGAGGAAATAAATTGCAAGGGAGCACGTGCCGTAGCAATGTTTTGAAGACAGGATACGTATTAAGATTGAGGAATATGCTGCTGCGCGTTTCGTTTAGAAAACCACAAAACATTCGTTTTATTTTGTGATATTTTAGGAATCGAATAGAATGAAAAACAGTGTATAATATAGTGATTATACCCGATTGAATAAAAGTAATTACAGCTTCCCAAGCAAAACATTAAAAGGTCGAAATAGATTATAAAAGTCCATTACAATGTGGTAGATGATTAGGATTCACACTAGGCATGAGCGTAACGTGTATTGTATATATAATGATCTGCCAAAATAACACTTAGTAACGATGCAATGGCATAATTTCCTGCCATGCTGAGTCATGGACAACCAACCAACTGAATAGGCATATCATAAGGGCTTAACAAGATGGCATCTACAATTTTTGTCAAAGTACATAGTAATCGTCTTTTTCGAATTTAAATGTGCATTGTTGTTGAATAAGGGTATTTTGAAGACACTCTACACTACATTTCTACATGCATGTAAGTGTTATTTATTGTATCATTCCTGAATTGGACAGCAACTCGCTTATAACATTATTGTGTCAAATAAATGCCTTCTATATCAATGTTATTGTCAATTTCTACTCATTATACAGGGTGTTTTACTCGCTCTCGACCCCCTGATTTTCTTTTATAACTTTCAAACTAATGCAATTCAGCGAAATTTTATATGACTTTACAATGGTATATGAAAAACGTAGTGGAAGGACACGAGTGGAGGCACTGCTCTCTAGCCCAAAAGTGAAAAAGTAGTCTGCTGGTCTTCCTGCAGAAGTTTTTATGTAAACTGTCGCGAGGAATGGAGGATTTCCACAAGCACATATGAATGGGCTACAAAAAAGCAAAGCTGCTTCTCATACACCAAGCTATGGCCGTGTCAAATGCCACTGAATAACGTCGAAAAGTTTGAAAATTATAAGAGAAAATCAGGGGCTAAGAACGAGTGAAACACATTGTAGAATGGTATAAAACTTTTGTAATTGGCTGTTTTCGTCTATCTTATATGTTACTGACTTCGTTATTACATTTTATTAATTATCAGCTAAGGGCGCTGCAATCACTTTCATTCTATAGGACATGGTCACAGATGTGTATAGTCAAGACTCTCTCTTTACAGAGATATTGGGGGTTGTTACGAACTTTTGTTAGGGACTTAGGGTTGTTAGGATTTCTGCGTTTATGCAGAAATCCTGTATAAAAGCAGAGTTTGCAACTTCTTAAGGTGATGAAAATTGAAGGAAATTATGTGCAAGCGAGCATGTGCAACAGCGCATGTCTTTACTTCTTTTGAAGTGTTAACTTCATTCTAAACAAATATTTTTCTAACGAATAATTTTATTACATAGAAATACACGAATTTTCTATTCTACATTAATTTTTATTTTACAAAAGTATTATTCTAGATGTAATTTTTACGTTTCTTTTCGAAACAGTATGTAGAAGAGTTATATTTACATATATATACGATCAGAATTTATGAATTATTTATTTTCTCCGTTTAAACCTGTGCTTCAGTCTTGGGGTCTTCTTACTAAACAGATAAAAGGAAATGAAAGTTTGAGATAAACAAATAAAAGGGAAAAGGTATTCTCCGGAAAATGTCCCATAAATTCTTTAGGGAAAGGGGAAGAAAGATTGATTGCTTTTTGCGGAAACAAACTGCAGGTAGAGCACGTGCCGTAGCGATGTTTAGAAGACAGGATACGCATTAACATTGAGGAATACGCTACTGAGCGTTTCGTACATAAAACCACAAAACATTCACTTTATTTCATGATATGTTGTGTGTGGAATAGAACAAAGAACAATGTTATAGAGGAGTTGGCAGACATTGAAAGGAAAGGGTGGAGCAATTAAATATCATGATCCTGAATTATAGTTTAATAAGGAATCGTAGTCATTATAAGTGACATTAAATTTGTTGGACGATACACAGTTATGTATAAATGTGTGTGTATTGTAGACAGTAGAAATTATGGCGTTATGTAAAAAGTAATTCTGTAAAATCGTCAAAAATTGGGATCAATGATTCCGGAAATACGATGAGTTAGATGTCTTCAAAACGAATAATATTAAGTATCTGTGGTGTGGTGAATTCAATAGATATTCCTTTTTAAGTAAATGGATTAAAATAGTCTAGGCCTCTACGTGGTATCCAAGTCCACGTACGCAATGGAAATAGGCCTAAATATGACTAAATGAGCTTGGAAACTATATGCAATATAAAATCCCAAATATGGTAATCCTCATCCGATTGAAGACTTGTTTTCACATAATAATTATATTATATATCTGATGTGAGTAGCAAATGACTTCCCTCATACACTTTTACAGTGAAAAAAAAAATCCACGTTACGATGTTTTAACTGTTACGACGTTTTAGCCCTTTTTCGGATGGCAACATGAAAAAATACTTTGATGCACACAATTAACCCATATTTCGTGCATCTCTAACTTGACAAATATCAATATCAATAGCATCCGGCAAGAATCCGCAATAAGAGTTACTTTTGAAATTTTGACAATATTTTCAATAATTTAGCACTATTATTATATAAGCATAGCCAAATTATCGCCAAGCGTTACAGAAGAACGTAGAGAAAAGATTTTCTTATATATAAATATATGACAATTGACGAACTTTTGGGCGACAAACTGCAAAATTATCACACAAAGTACATTTTTCTCTTGAATGGAATAAACTAGATCCATGAGAATGATTGCAACAAATTTGAGGCATTATATTCCATATGAAAAGTGAACATTTTTCACGATAATTACTATTTTGTTTAATTTTATGTAATTTTTTATAAGTGTATTTGAAAAACGTGTAATATCGCAAGAACAGTTCATGCTAGCATTCTAAAATTTATGGCATTCGTTTTCTAATAACAAATCACATAGAAAATGATAATGTAAGTAACTTATATAGGATTTCAATGTTTACCGATTGTAATATTAGTACTAAATTTTGTACGAAACCTTCCAATACTTAGTGAGATATTATCATCCACAGTCTCAAGCATAAGCACACAGACATCACTACAAAATGTTCGATTTGCATTCAAGGATGTTTGAGCTTGAACGCAAATGGAGCGTTTTGTAGTGATATCTGTATATACAGACGTTGTTGTTGTTGAGACCCAGACTGCCCGACCTACCAGAAAGGTGTAAGATAACCGCTTGGACGGCGGGGAAGTGCCACACAATTTAGACCGGAACCCAGTGGAGGAGGCATCCACAGGGACCGTACCCTCATTTCCCTACCGCCAACTTCTCGGAAGGACTTACGGACCCACATGTTTAACGTGATCGTACTCCGCATGAATACGGCGACAGTTGTGGCAGCGTGCAAATCCAGCGCGAAAAAGAACGCGCCCGAAATGTGCCAACAGCACTCGGTGTATATATATACAGACGTTGTTGTTGTTGAAACCCAGACCGTCCGACCTACCAGAAAGGTGTAAGGTAACTGTTTGGACGGCCGAGAAGTGTCACCCAATTTAGACCGGAACCCAGTGGGGGAGGCATCCACAGGGACCGTACCCTCCTTCCCCTACCACCAACCTCTCGGAAGGACTTTCGGACCCACATGTTTAACGTGATCGTACTCCGCATGAACACGCCGGCACTTTTGGCAGTGGCTGGAATCGAACCCGGGCCTACCGAGTGCAACTCCAGCGCGCTAACCACTGGGCTACCGCGCCCCATATATACAGGCGTGTAATATCTCAAGAACAGTTCATGCTAGCGTATATAGCGTATATATATATATATATATATATATATATATATATATATATATATATATATATATATATATATATATATATATATATATATATATATATATATATATATATATATATATATATATATATATATATATATATATATACGTTTGAAGAATTTTTATTTTACTTGTATTATGTATACCTGAGATTGATCATTAATAGAAAATGTTCTGTATAGCAAAAGAGACAGGAAGATGGACTGAAATGTAAAAGTGACATCAAATATGCTATACGGCTTGTCGTATAACATATTTGAATATAGCATATTTGAAGCCGTTGAATATTTATAAAAAAACATGATAAGTAAACATTATAAATAAAACAGGCACTAAATTGATATAAAATACCCCTTTCTTTCTGTTCCATATATAAGTAAAGAGATCAAATAAGAATTCCATGTGGTAAAGATTGGTGAAATTTTTTTTTAAATACACATTAACATGAAAGTTGCGATGTGGTGGCCGTGCGGTCAACGAGGCAGGCGTTTCCTCGTGATGGCTCGGCTGTCAGATTGCGGGTTCGAGTCCCGCCTGCGGTCATGGATGTTGTGATGTCTTATTGGGGCAGAAGTCAGACTTCTACCTTCGGGTGCCCCGGGTCTTTGACTAAACAGAAGCCGTGCATACATTCTTCCTTAATTAAATTAGGGACACGACACCGACCAACCAACCATTAACATAAACGTATTTGTATATAAATCATATTTGTAATGCAGGTACTTAAGGAACTAATCCCCTTGTTCAATACATAAACATACATGGTGTATATATAATATATATATATATATAATATATATGTATATATATATATATATATATATATAATGTGTCAGTAAATGAGTATATAGGTCGAGTATTGTTTACAGTCGGGTTAAAAATTGTGTACTGTCCAGTAGATTTTCATGTTTTAATTAAACATTTTTGTCAACTTTAGATACTCTATTTTGCAAATATAGCTCTCTTTTTCAAAAATAAGAAAGACAAAAGGAAAAAGAGCATAAATCAAGATATATAAAGAAGATACTTAAAATGAGATAAATTGCGTTTAAAGCCTTTTCTTACATTTCATAAATTATAAACATAATGCATGACTTGTTTAAAAATATATATTCCATTCAAAACAAGCCATATTAAAAAAATATATATATATAAATATTTTACAAAAAGTTTTTAAACTGGCATGATAAGCTGGAAATCGATAGAAAAAGGATTTATGCAAACATTTATGGAATCTGATTTATCAGAGGTTGCTCTAAAATCAATATTCAGATACTAATAAGTTTAGAATAAAATATTATAAGGAAGCTTCTTTACACATAGATTCAAAATAAGAAAGATTTGACACCAGAGAAATCGATGACAGTATATTTATTTCTCTATATATTTTTTGTTCAAGTATCGATGTATGGTTTAACGGATTTCAAAAGACAATTATTGACACTATCCAAAGCTTTGTGTATTTTCTGCGATAAAATTAATATTTCTAGCAAATATTTATCATTAATGTTTTAGATTTGCAAATGTTTCCGAAATAATATTTTATTGTGCTTTATAAGTTAGGAAATGTTCCATCGTTTGCTGTGAGCCATATATGAATACACCCAGACTACGAAAAATCATATTAGCATAGAAAAGTGCAAAACTAAATCGGCCAGACTGACCTACGCAGTCTTGTAGTCTCTGATGAAAAATGTGAACAATCAATAAGCACTATATTCCATATATTAAACATTGTTAATCGTCTATATCTGAAATCAAAATAAAACCAATGTTTTCAGTTTTATTTATTCGATTTCTAAAATAAAAATTCAAAATTTTACTAACATTTTTTTCTTTTTCAGCAATTAGGAATTGCTTGTTGATATTCAAAATGACGTTTTTTGCCATTTTAACCTTATTCGTTACCATTTCGTTAACAGGTGTGTGATTACATCCATAATGCATGATGGAACACTCAACAAAAACATCCCTGACATTTAAACTTGAAATAAATACTAAAATTTTATAAGTTAAATATTTTCAGAGCAATCAATTCTAGCGTACTGACGATTTTAGAAACATGTATGAGCGAATATTTTTCATATACATATTTGTTAAATATTAAACACCAAATAGTACATTAATAGAGACTCATTAATCAAAATTTCCACCATGTTCTCAATTTTCTCGCAAGTAAAGTGTAAAAAATGGAAATCAATACAGGTTGCAATTTTTTCACCATTTATTCAAATACGTTTGCCACGCATTTTTATGCCTAAAAGAAATCTATATATTGACTATTGAAATTCGTTCAAACTGAGTGAACGAGATAACAGCCAACTAACTTGAACAATAAGAAGCTTTAACGCTATTATTTTGATGTGCATAACAATCGTTTTAGAAACAATATAGCAATTCTTCCTAAAAGGTTTTTTTCTTTGTTTTTGCATTCTACGATAATCAAAAATCTGACATCACATAACTTTCTCCAAATACTCTAATTCATTCTTTTCTTTATATACGTTAAAATTTCCCCGTGCATATTAATAAAATGTGCACTTATTATGTACACTGAAACGCATTATACTGTGTACTTGACTCAAATTTCTAGTTTCGAAATTATTCTCTTGTTATTTCCCGACTTAGGGCATTTTGAAAAAGCGATCAAGACACTCAAATTACAAAATACAAAAATATATGCAGAGAGGTCCATCCTAGAGTAAAGGGGGTTATGTGTAACCATTTTGTCATGAAAAATGATCCACACAACAAGTATTTTATCAATGTATTTCAGTTTATGGAATCTTTTATTTCAGTTTTTGTTGATTTTTGCTTGCTATTTCGTAAAACAGGGCTCGTTCTGATTTTTACCTCATTATGTCGACATGTAATCCGCAGTAGGGAAATACATAAGAGTCATTTTACGGTCAATATATAATAAGTTACATCTAATAGTTTTGAGCTGGTTTATTAGCTTTAATTGTACGAAATGACACTTATATCTAACATGTTTTAAATTTTGATTTAATTTATTGAAAACATATTCTACTTTCCCTCCCGATACACGGCAATGTAAAGGGAAAGTGTTGGAATCGTGGCGAAAATCCTAATTCAAGTTTTCTTCGGATCCATATATTTCAGGTACTCTAAAACAGGAAAAACTATCTTATAACGTGATATCTGTGTGTGTCTGTGTATCTGTCTATCCAATGTACGTATCCACTCTAGCTGAAAAACGAACTAATTAAATTTCACGAAAATTAGTAGATAAGTAATGTGAGGTATACGCTGGTGCTGATCAAATTTCGGTATGATTCGAAAAAAAAAAAAAGCTGCCTTTCTTTTTAGTAATAACTAGCTAAAATCGCATGTATTCACTCTAGTTGAAATCAATTTTTAAAAATTTCTTAAATTTCAGCATAAAAGTCACCCATGGGTTACCTTGGTTATGATTAGATTTGAGAATAATCCATAATTCGATAAAATATAAGCTGCATCTTTTGCGAAATAGCCCTCGAAAGTCATAAAAATCTGATATAAAAGTCTACGTATGCTCAAATGTATTAATTAAATGCTTATTTTATACGTACTTATATTCATATACATAAATTCTACCACTAACTGTTCTCGAGATATTTTATTTTTTTCGCATTTTTGCCACGCCGTCTTTAAAATTACGTTCTTTTTCCAAATGAAACGAATACTAAATTAAAACTGCAAATTCAGTGCAATTCCAAATAACCTTCAGTGATATTTTGTGAAATTAAACTCCTAATGACTTATAAAATGAATTAATCGTTTTTAATGAATTATAAAAAATGAAAAGAGAGCATGGATTTCAAGGTCACGTGCTGCCCACCTCAGATTTTTTCATCTAACGACTTATAGTATTAGGATACTTCTTCAGTGTGCAGAAATTCACAAAAAGAAAATTAAATATCTCTAAAGTGATTCATTTAAGAAATGGGGTTGATTTCCTTCTTTTTGGCATTTTAATGTACGATGAAACAAGCATTCTACCAAAACATTTAAATATATTTGATTTTTTATTTTAGATTTTCGCGATTTTATCGGACCATATTGCGAAAAAAGGCATGTTCTTCTTTTCCAAATCATACCAAAATTCAATCAGTACTAGGGTAATACATAAGTGACTTGCCAAGTGGACGCTGTAGCTCACTGGTCAGCGCGCGGGGATTGCACTCGGTAGACCCGGGTTCGATTCCCTCGGCTGGAAAAAGAAAAAACTGCCGCCGTGTTCATGCAGAGTACGATCACGCTAAACATGTGGATCCGTAAGTTCTCAGGGATGCGGAACTAATCCTGTAAACCGAGAGGTAGGCCTACTGTCTCCAAGTGACTTACGAAATTTTATCAAATAGTTTTTTACTACAGTACTAATTTTTTACTCGCTCATCAAAATTCCATAAACGTTAATATATTCCGGTTCATCTTTGAGTAATGTTGGTTTTAGCCGTTTTATCATAACGAACAATTAATACATTTTAGTATATTAAGTATAATGTTTCAGATTTGACGATTTTTGCGGTCCAATTTTCTAAAAAGGCAGGATCTATTATTCCGAAATCTAACCACCACCAGGGTAATTCAAAAGTGACTTATTTACCAAAAGTTGTAAAATATAACTGAATAAATTTTCAGCTAGAATGGATACATATATTGTGTAGACAGACAGACAGATACGCGCATATTCGTCATGTTAAGATATATTTGTGTGTTCAACGTGTAGATCAGAAACGTGTGGATCCGTTGAAATCTCAAGTTCCAAGTTTCGACAAAATTCCAATACTTCAATACCCTATATATTTCTTTGTATTGTAAAGAAAGTAAAATCAAAGCAAAATTAAAGCAGAAAATTGCATTTTATATACTAGATCTTTAAAATAAATG
The DNA here is from genome assembly GCA_951213105.1 of Amaurobius ferox. Lineage (NCBI taxonomy): Eukaryota > Metazoa > Arthropoda > Arachnida > Araneae > Amaurobiidae > Amaurobius > Amaurobius ferox. The sequence goes on along the minus strand of OX578134.1, from coordinate 27,155,416 downwards.
CATCCTCCCAGGGTAGTTTGAATAAAAATAATTGGCGTACTTTATCAAAAACAGTCGGTTTTCTAAAAAAATATAATATTAAAGTATATAAATCCGTGTTACTTATTTAACTTTGTAATGGAATGCAACGTCTCAAGAAACTGAAGAATTTGTTTGCCGTACTTTAACTAAAATCGACGAAGTTTTCAAATCAAATAGTAACAAAATGAATAAAAGTATATAAATGCATTCTATGTACCTGATCTTGCACAATAATTCACTTTCCAGGAATATTTTTCTAGATCTCTCTAGTTCAATTCCTGGAGAACTAGCTATATTTTCTACATAGAAAAAGCAGTCGCCCTGTAATCAGATATCTCTATCTTAACTATGTTTCTCGTCTATGGAAAAATACTGCTATAATTAAACTTGTTTAATATCCAATTTCTATAAAAATTGGTATCATTTCGCTGAGTAGTTTTGTAAATATTAAAATAACATGCAAAATTCCCTCACGTATTCTGAACACGACAGCCCATGAACTTTTTTTTACAGTCATAAAGTAAACAACCTCTTAAAAAAATTTAGTTTCAGCCATCGGTTGAATAGTTTTGGAGAAAAATCGATTACGAAAACACTATATACAAAACTTCCTTTCAATCTGCTGAGTATTTTATAAGATATTGCAATGTTGTGAAAATGACGTTTGTGAATACTGCGCAGGGCTCGAAGCAAATTTCAAGATGATTTCAAACATTGTTTACTAGTTCATATAATAGAAGCCTAACTTTGTACAAAATATAGTTTCTGTCAGTTGGGGGTTTCGAAGAAATCGGAGTTATTTCTATCTTGCTATAAAGCAACCGACAGATAAAAATAATAGCAATGGTGAAAATTATTTTTCAGCACCTTCAAAAAAGTGCAATATAAATTTTCACATTTTGGGGGGGAAATTAATATTTTGATTTAGCAAATGAAGTAAAACAGTTAAATGTCGTAATTTTTCCTGCGTGATTAGTTGTATTCTGTGTT